>JAOTQQ010000001.1:116016455-116046455 GCA_026546715.1 Gallinago undulata | reverse complement strand
TCCAGCCAGGTTTTGGTTACTTCTAAGGATAGAGACTCCACAACCTCCCTGGACAAGGTGTTTCAGTGTTTGGTCAGCCCTAAAGTAAAAACATTTGTTTTCTTATGTACTGGTGCATGGGGTTCCCTTTGCTGAAATTCATGAAATTCCTGTTGGTCCATTTCTCCTGCCTGTTGGTGTTGCTCTGAGTGGTCACCCCTCCATCTGGTCTATCAGCTTGTCCTTACAGTTCTGTGCCAGAGATGGCTCTTTTGATAGTGATGCTTTCAGTACCTATAGCTCAAGTATAGGAGCTGTTCATGTGGTGGATTATGTTTTAAAAATGCAGTCTTTCAGCTAGTTTAAAGTCTGTCACAGTTTTGACTCTTCAGAGGTATAAGTTGTGGTTCATCTAATATTCCAGTTGATTAGCAGGTATGTTACTGTTTATTTTTGTCTTTAGTCAGTAAGCTTGACTCATTTTAGATTAGATGCATAATGGATTAAGGCAAAAAAATGAGTCCAGGCAGTAGGAAACGTGGCAATGATTGCGGTGTGATTGTGCAAATTGCACAGTGTTTTCCCTGGTGTCTTCATTGCTAGCAATACAGGATGGCATGGCCTGTGGAAGGCTAGGCTGTAGAAGTTTCAGATAATACTTCTTAGCAGTGACTTCTTCAAAGATGTTTGTCTTAAGTCTGCCTTACTAAAATGCAATGTAGCAGAAACACCAGGCTCCAAGCCTTGACATTTCTGTGTGCTTCTTAGCTATTTATTTCTTATCTCAGCGTTGTTAAATCACCAAAAATGGCAGGTAAACTCCTCCCTCTTTACAAAGAAAAAGAAATGGTGTGACACTGGTGGAGCTGTCAGAGGGTAGGAACCTCCAGCCAAAAGAGTGCTGGGATTTGAGGCTTATATCCAGGAAGCACATTTTCAGAGTCTCTCAAATCCAACTCTTCCACTAGATACAAGCTCTAACAATAAAAATAATAATTTCATAGACTCCCCAGCATCAAGGAAAAATGTATTTGCCACAGTAGTAATATTTTTTTCAAAGACTTAGTGATTATTCTGCAACCTTTTGAGACTTGCCTCCCCCCACACCACTTAAAAGCCCTATATTTAGACATGCAGCACAATAGCAGAGCTCTGCATACAGTGTTGCTCTTATTGCACTGTGCTGTGTCAGCACTGAATAAATTTTATCATCGGAGTGAAATCCTTAGGCATCTTAAAGTATTGTAGGAGTTTTTCCACAGACGATGTTACGAGTGCCAACACTTAAAGTATATATGATGACAATGGAAAAGTATTTCAGTGGCTGGCTTAATCTTCCGTTAAAGCTGGCAGCAATACTTTTAATTTTTTGTTTACTTAGAAGGGTAAAGGTTCTTTTATGAAGCTTTGGAGTATATAGGTACTTTGGAGTGGCTATGGAATATGAATGTGCTGGCAGGCCTAAGTATGATGTTTTAGTTACATAGACAAATTTGAGACATTCAGTCACCTCTCAGAAATAGCTTTATGTTGTTATATGCTGAAACTTTATTTACATGGGAAAGCTAGGTAACTGTAAAGTCTATGTTTACTGTATGTAACTTCAGCATTAATGAAACAGACTTAATGGTTCCTTAATGAATCAGTCTTAATATACATTAAACAAAGATAGTTTATTCCACTGAATGTGAAGCAAACTCCATTAGACACAGTTTAGACAAAGCTTTTCAAACTAATTTAATTCCTTCAAAGGTAGCATGAGCTAATGCTTACACATGCTAACAGGGAGCCTGTCAGATGGTAGTTAGCTTTGCAAACTCACACTTCACAAATGTGCTTACTGCTCACAGCCTTTGCTACGTAGGCTATCTCAAAGTACTTAGATTTTATAAGTAGTTTTTGGATAAATTTGCCTCCTTTCTCAAAAGAATTTTATTTGAAATCCAAACTTGCTGAGAAATTGAAATTACCATTTCTGTAGCCATTTCTTAATAGTTGTTGCCACTTGTGAAAAAGTTATATAAGATGCCTTTAAAATTCACCAAAGTCCCTTTTAATCATAAGCACATGGTTACTGAACATGGTTTTGGTTTGTACTCTTAACTGCTCTCTTCCATACTTCACTTTGTTTACACTTGTTTTAGTTGAAATGTTATCTGTACTTTTCTGGTGTCAGAATGTTTTTTGGAATTTTTACCATCTTAATATATTTTACTCCAGAATATTTTATTTTGGGATTATGTAGGAAATGTGGTGCTTTTGAGCATTACTCGTTTTGATGTTAAAAAAAAAAAAGCTGATAAAAGTATGTTTATATAAATCCTTGCAATGCATGACATAAATCAGTTAAATGCAAAAAAGCTGCATCTGTTACTGTGATTGAGAATTACTGGTTTCTAATATATTGGGATTTGATGACTAATACTGATCATGGCATAGCAGTCTATAGGTATTTGTTAGGTAAATTTCCTAGACAAGAGGAAAAAACCCATAACAAGCTTATTTTGTCATCTTTCAAATATTAAGCTTTATATTGTGATGTTCATTTTCAAGTGAAATTTCTACACCTATCACATTCATAAAAATGAAGATTTTTAACAGCTTTTTTTAAATTGGGACCACGTATGTGTTCTTGCTAGTAGAAGTATGAAAATAGTTTTAATGTCTGGTGTTAGGGATGGGTGCATTGCAAATCCACATACAAGAAATTGTGATAGACTTGCAGTTCTTTCTTGATGTTTAGCTGAACTGTCTCTTCCAAACTTGCTTAGCAGGAATTTGCATGCAGCTTTCTTGGGAGAGTAATGGGAAGTGTATTCTGCTATGTTGCATTTTGATTGGTTTAGTACACTGTTGTGACCTGCAGTTTGTGTTCAGTAGCAAAATGTTGAGTATTTTTACTAAAAAAAATCCTAAATCAGCTTTTAATCTAAGTCTTGTCTTTTGTGCTCATTGGTAGAGGTAGTATTTCCAATGATACTTAATTTATAAAGCAGAGGGAGGTACAAAGGTATTTTTGTGTCTTTTTTTTCTACTTTGCAAACTGTGGCTTCATTATAGTAGGACAAATGTTAAAAGCTTTGTTGTGAGTGATGCAAAAGTGTCTGCAGGGGCTTTTATGTAAGTACGTGTGAGCTCTGGGGCAGGCAGGTGCAAGGCTGCTCTTCCTGTGCTCGGAGCTGGAGAGCCGATGCTGAGGTGCTGGGGTGTAGCTCTCACCCAGGCTTGTGGGCCAACAGCAGACCTGTCAGCGAGTTACAGGTATGGCTGAGCACTGCACCTTGTATAAGGAGAGGCAGAGCGAATCGGCCTGCCACGGACTGGTGACAGACTCCAACTCAAACTTGTGAATTTAGCGCAGAAAGGCTGAGTTTTAAGCACAACCAGAACCTATAGATCTTTGCCGTGACTTAGATGTCAAGTTTACTTTTCGCTTGGCTTAGCACTGCCAGTGTGCTTTCTGTAACTTACCAGGATGATACTAAGTTCTGCTTTAAATTGTACATTGAACAGCATTGAGGGACTCTAATTGTGTGATATTGGCCCTTTAAATTTTTTAAGTACTTCGTAATGTGGTGATCAGTTCTCTTGTCGTCGTCTTCTGTTTCACTGAGTTCGTATAGTCATTATTTTTTCCCAGGCTCACATAGTCATCATTTTTCAAGGGACATAAGCTAATACTTTGCCCCATGCAGTTTGCAAACAGCTCAAAAAGTGTGAGATGTGCCTTTTGCTTTCTTATTGAGTAGAGATTGAGAGCTCCCTCTTCAGCCTTGCCTGCACCTTAATTCAGCAAGGCAGAGTACTTCAAAACTGGATAATAAAGATGAGCAATGGGAAAAGTGGAGGAGAGGCTTGGTTTTTCAGCAACTTGGAGGTCAAGAAATGCTTCGGTCTGGGCTGTGACTAATTTCACAAGGTTTAGAGACAGAATCTCTCCTCCTCAAACTGTGCTTGCTGTAAAGTGTCTGCATATGTCTCCTAATAACACCAAGAGATTCTGCGAAATTTTGTGGGACTGCCAACAAGGTAACAATTGTAACATTTTTAGGGTAAACTGAAAGTGTAAAGGCAGCCAGGCAGATAATTTCCCACATACGAAAATTCTCTTGTGCTCATGATTACTGTTCCTGACCTGTGCTGCAGCTGTTTACCAGTTAGGGAAAAGGTCCTGTCTACATGTTTTTTTCACATTAATAGAAATGATTACTCTATCTAACATGACTACTATATAATATATTAGTAGTGATTTTTTCCTGCCATCCTTATATAAAGATAACTTATCTTTTACATGCATAAGTTTGAGGACAAGGCTATCCAAGCCATGTAGTAACTAGCTGATTAGCCCTTGCTTTGTTTTAAAAGATGTAGATTTTGAAGGTGTGCATGCATGCATGTGACAGCTCAATCGCAGAGCTCTGGGGAAAACATCCTTATTAGACATACTGTGCACATGATTTAAATAAGGGAAAGATGTTTAGAGGGGAGAAGACTGAAAGATATCCTGCTGGAACAAACTGCTTATTTGCGAAATAAGTTAACCTTAATACATAGTAGAATAGAATATGCACATATACTAATATATCAGATGCTATGAACTTCAACACTGCATGTTAACTTCTATTTTAACACAATGCAAGGTAATGCAAACCCAAAGAATTTAAAGTACCTCCCATAATACAGATTACATTTGGATGCGATCTCTGTAAGCAATATCTTGAGGTACAAAAGTGAATTCGTGACCAAAAATGTTGAACTTCAGAATTGCTGTAAAAATTGTAGAAAAGCTATCCATAATAGAAAACTGAAAATAATTACTTGGTGTTTTGGTGGTGGTGGTTTGTTTGGGTTTTTTTCTTAAAAAAAATAAACAAAACACCAAACACCTCTGATAGAACAAAATTCTTGCACAGGGAAAGGGGAGTTATCCTGTAGTATCAGTTTTTATGTATCGGAGCAACACTGGTTTGGGCCTTAAATGTATTAATCTTTGCCAATTGTTACATACATACCCTTATTTCATTTGATGTGTTCAGAAAAACATTCTGGCTTCAGTTCTAATGCAGACAATAATACTCTGTTATCTTCTGGCATATTCTTATTGTCATTTGTCAATACTTGGTACATTCTCTTGTCCTCTTCTCCTAATGGTATTCCCTAGGGAGAAAAAAGACATTTTGGCAAGTATGGACAGGTGCATGTAACTTGCTTTTTTTTTATAGCTGGAGCTCTAGATTAATCATTTTTATCTTGCTCTTATTCTGCATTTGGCTGTGTTTACTATTTGCTTGCTTCAAAACCAGAGTGTTATGTTACTTGTAGGTCACACTGAAATACCTCAGAAGTCTTAATTGTTAAAGAATCTTTTTTTTTTGAGTGCTTACAGGTTTAAAAAAAGTCTTGTCTAAGAGAAGCCTTGTTTTTCATCTTTTAGATCCTACAGGTTTATTTGTGCTTAGAGCCCCAAACACCTGAAATAATTAGCATTTTGGGAATAAGTAATGCACACAAGTTGATTCACAACGATACTATAATTGACCTACTGCAGGATAGTGAATTGCAGTGTAATAAAGTTCCTCATCTCACAGGAGGGATTCTTATCAGGAAGCAACATGGTAATACTAGCTACCAAAAAAACTGACATGCTTGTTAATTTTGCTAGGATTTTGCTTGTTGCTTAAGAACAACAGAACATCAGAGATCTGGAAGTTCGGTGTTTTTTAAGGTAAAAGTTAGAAAAATTACAAAAGGGGTTCAGAAATCGTGCATGACAGTAAAGTAAAAATGGAAGTAGTCAGGCAAAAATAAATGCTAAGGGGATTGTAATTTTGCTTTATATAAACAAGTGTTGTCATAATAAAAGCTGCTCAAGTGAAGCCATTAAGTGGAGAAGCTTTGTATCATAAAATGCAAAACACATGCCAAATAGAAAACTCCATTTGATTCTTTTTTTGTTGTATGTGAATAGGTTGTCTGGTCTGTAGAACAGAGTTGGTAAATGTTTTGGTTTGCCAAAGACTAAAGGGAGTGCTTGAATAGGGCAAGATCATTGCAGAGGCTGAAAAGTTTCTTTATATCCATCTTCCTAAGTGAGAATGTTGAGGAAATATTTAACAGAGACCTATTCTATTCATTCGGTGAAATGAGGTTGTTTAAGGACACTGAGAAGAGGTCAAACAGAAGGTGCTAGCACAGCAATTGATACTTCTACAAGGAGCTTCCCT
The DNA here is from genome assembly GCA_026546715.1 of Gallinago undulata. Classification (NCBI taxonomy): domain Eukaryota; kingdom Metazoa; phylum Chordata; class Aves; order Charadriiformes; family Scolopacidae; genus Gallinago; species Gallinago undulata. The sequence goes on along the minus strand of JAOTQQ010000001.1, from coordinate 116,040,252 downwards.
TGAAGGGCTAGACAATGTTCATTGAAAAGCTACAAGGAATTTAGAAATGCAGTAGCTGAGCTGTTGACTAACTATGCAAATCTCATTAAGATGCTGTTCTGGAGAACAACAGGGTAACAAATATGCTCATCTTGTTAAACTGCTGTTGGAGTTTACAGATGAAAGAGAATTGAGGAGGTGATTCTGGGAAGTGTAAGTGTGCTTTGGTTAGTCTTCCCTACCAATAAAACTGATTGCAACAGTAAATTTTAAGGTAGTTATAAAACAACTAAATTATTATATTTGGTAAACTGTCTACATAGTAAACTAAATTTCTTTAAGCCTCTGAGTGAAATAACAGATAAAAGAGTGTATTAATTAATTATCCTTCCGTAGGTTCCTAGAGAAAATCCTGTTGAGGTCATTAAAAAAATAATTTACAAAAGCAAAAAACACGTAACTAATTCTGAGCATAAGTGAAAACAGTCTGATTAAAGGAAGAAAATATGCTAGGAACAACTGCTCCAGGTTTGTTACTAGAAAAGACGATTGTTAATTCGTGGGAAAAAAAAAGAAGATTCTGCTGCTTTGTCTGGGTGTGGATCAGTTCTCCTTACAAAGACTGTTATCAAAAGCTCTTTTCTATACTCTTCTAAATGTAAGTATCTTTTCCCTGTGAGCAATTCTACTGAAAGGAGAATTAATGAAATGTTATCACTAGAATTGAGATTTAACACTCAAGCTGTTTATTTCTGCTTAAGTGAAACCAGTGGATTTCTAGTTCTGTGTTTCAACTGGTGCATCTAATTAACATCCTAGAGGAGTGCTGTTAAAAATCTAGTATCTGTCGCAGTTAAGAAGGTCCATCACTTGCCGTTTCTTAAACGGACATGAGGTCAAGCCTTTCAGTAGTGTAGAAAAGTTCCCGAGTTGACTTAGTAAGAAATAGCTTAGTGGTTTTTTTAATCATTATTACTAAAGATTGTTTACAGCCTTGAAAGAACAGGCAAAGCTCCAAACAAAACTTTTATTTGATAATGACTTAGAGAGGTGCTCAAACAATTCTAAAGAGCCCAGCTGGATAACTGGGCAACTTTGTGTTAGCTGGAAGGTGCTGTTGGCATTTTTATGGTGATATACGTAGAAACTAATTTGACAACTCTAAGGCATTTCTGAACTTGAAAGCTTTACTAATCTGACTTAATTGGGGAGAGTAAATGAGAGGTGTAGGCTTTGATGGTAATGCATATTAAAAGGAACTTACGTGCCTCTTTATAGTTCTTTTTGCTTGGTGTGCAAAGAGGAAGAGTAGAGAGACATCTATTGAGAAAATAAAGTGACAGGAGACCAGGAGACATCAGCTGCCTCTCAAGGCCAATGTAAAATGATAAAAGGATAGGATAGCAAACTGGAAATGATCTGGACTAAACAGTCTGGAAAAGGGTCTGATAAATGGCCGACATGTACACAAGCATAGGAAGCTTCATGAAGAGGAGTAGGAAAAGCAATGGGGAGGCTAAGTAATCAGACATCTCATTGCTCATCAGGCTCTATGTTGAAGCCCGGGGCAGAAGCAAACTTGGGCTGATCTTTCTGAAGGTGCTGCTCCCTGGCACTTAAGCCTGCTTTGTGCAGTCAATTAGTGAATCACTGGTTTGGGAACTCTGCAATCAAGAGGCAAAGAGCCTAAATCTATTTCAGGGGAAGTACTTTGCAGAGAAAGGAGCTGGATTAAGTTTGCGGTTTTTTCTTAAAAACAAAACCAACAAAAGCAATTCTTGTTTTATTGGAAGATTTCTTTGTCTGTAAGCAAAGGAGTTTTTTGGCTTGAAGGAACATTGTTCAATTGCACTAAAGGCACATTAATTCTGGCAAGTCAACTTCACCATAGCAAACGTTTTAAGAAATTTTAAGAAATACTGTGATTTCACAAGCTAAACACTGGTAAGAGCAAGACATTCCATTTTGATTCAAAAGGCAAATACAGAGATGGGAAGCAGAATTACCTGGGAGTAAAATAACATAGGACAGATTTATAGTTTAGGGGGAAGGCAAGTGTATGAAAAAGTTTGGTACCACTTTTTACAATGTTTTTCTTACATAAGTCATTAATGTAATTCTGTTTGTCTTATAGCCTGAGAACATGGTGATTAGAAAATGAAATAGAAATGAAAGATGTAAAAGTCATTTAGAAAAGAAGGAACATTACTCCTTACATAACATATAATTAACCTATGAAATTCACTGCCAACCTATACTATTGAGGTCAAAACCAGAACAGAATTTGAAGAATTATTAGAAATATATTTGCATAATGAGAAAATCCACAATTCTATTGTAGGATATTTTTTTTTGTAGGTTTAAAAAGAAAGCTCTCTGGGAGTATTGCCAGCTAGTAGCTGGTTGTGAAATGCTGGGGTAGAAAATTGCATGATAAACAGGTTGTATAATTATCTGCCATTACTTGAATTTAAGCTTAATGTAAGCTTGACTTCTTTGTATTGCCCTATGAGAGTGCATCTCTCTCTACTGTATACAGAAGGAGCTTGGGGAGCTGAGTCTTAGAGAACCCGTTAGGTGTTGTGAGTAACCACCTCCGTCACAGGGTGATGGGTCTTGACGGAGATTTTTCTGTGTTTTTGTACTAACTTGGAGTATGAAAGCAATTGTATCCATTAATTGTTGGGAAAGGTTGGGTGTTTCTGTTTGGAATTGGGACTGGGTCAAGTAAGTAGTGTGCATCACAGTGCTTCAGCTGAGTCCTGCAGGCATGTTTTTGAAACATCTTGTTCGTTCTTCATTGTAGATTAATTCTGATAGATTCGAGGTAGAATATCACATAAATTCACTGTTCCTTATATTCATGTTTAATGTGATTTTTATTTGTTCTTCAGAATAACTATAATCTCTTGAATGATAAAGCCTTGTTAATTCTTATGCAACTAATCCTCAAATAACAATTCACTTAAACAGACTGACTTCACAACAAAAGTTACTGCTTAAGTGCACTGATTGTGACTTATTCTGGTTTGGCCTGTAAAATGTACCTAAAATCCAAAAGTGTAGATAACTGGAAATTGCTTAGGAAATTTTCATTGTTATCAAAAAGTCCCAATCTCCCAATTAAAAACAAAAAGGGAAAATATTTTTAAAAGCACTGAAGCTAAGAGTTCTAGAAGACTCAGCAATGAAGTTTGGAACAGGAAAGCCAAGAATGAAAAAGAAACACAAAAACTACTCATGTTTAATGACTACACAGAGTTATTAAAATATTCAGTAGAGGCAAAGAGAGTTCAGTAAATATTTCTGTTTTGTGCTTGGGAAAAAGGCAGATACAGTGTTCACATCACGGGATGTAAGATAACACACTCTGTTTTCATAGTAATTGAGAAAGCTAAACAGTAGTTATACTTAAATTTGATATTTTTAAGTCAGAGCCCTGGATAACATACATCCATGAGCTCAGGCCAGAGAATTGTTGTTTGTCATTCATACAGATATATATTTTTATAGTTCTTGCAAAATAGAAAAAGTTCCAGAGGATTTGAAAACCGCTCTGGAATTGCTTTCTGAGAAGTAAATGTAATCCTCTCAGTCTGCTATTAGGCCTAAGTGAAATAATAAAATTGATGTGATAAATTTCATAAATGTAAAGGATAGTAATTAATGATAATGATTCTTGGGTTTTGGAAAATAAGTTTCATCACATTAAGTTTACTGCTCTTGATGTAGTTGAGAGTTTGTGTAATAGAATAGCGTTAAAATTAATATAACTGTGTAACACAGTTGGCTCTAAGCTTGTACAGTATCTTTTTTTAGTCAAGTAGAATGACACAATGTCAATATAGCGCTTATGAAGTGTATAGCAACTACCTGATAAGTTTCATGTAATTGTAAATGTTTCAGTGATCTTGCCTTGGAATCAGATTTTGGTCTTGTTTAATTTTTGATAGTGATGTAGGGCTCTGGCAGGGGAATCTCTAAGGCCAGAGCAGCTGCAGTCTGACTTCCCATGGGGCAGGGACATCCCACCTGCATAACCAACTCTGCTTCTGGTTAACTGGTACAGCTAGAGGGGAAGTAGTTCTCTAAGATTGAATGCCGTAAACTGTTTTTAGAAGGTGTGGGAATGTATCCTAGAAAGCAGTGAAATGGAAAATAAAGGGGGTGTTTTAATGAATCTGGTTATTGGTTATTCGAGATAATCCCTTAAGTACCTGAAATCCAGGCACCTATTCTGTCCATAGTGGTTGGTGTCACTCATAAGTATGCCAATTTGAGTTTGGTCCTCAGAGTCAAGCAGTTGCATGAGATGATGTTGCTTTTACCCATCAAGCAAATTGCAGTGGGCCAAGAGCTGCAGATTTGAGTCAGGACAACTCTGCACATCAGCATGTACATCTATCCTTACCTTTCTGAGGCTGACAGCTGCTCCTGTCCTCTCTTGCTGCTATGTGGGAATGAAGGGTGTTCTCCTCACTGCGCAGTCTTATGAAAAGCCAATTTCCTCTGGAAAGTCAATTTAAATGAATGAAGCCTGTCCTCCTCTTCATTCCTCCATCGCAGCATTGTAGGTGACTGTTTGGGCATCCAGTTTCTTTTTAGAGCCTAAATCAGGCTTGTTTTTTCTCAAGCATTGACTGTTGCCTCTTTCAGCCAGTATGAAATCCTCTCACAAAAAATACACTCTTGAAATAGATGCACGTGAGACTTTCCTCGCAGTTGCTGTGGTCAAAAGGGTGTCTCATTTTCCTTGCAGTGGCCATCGTTCTCTGTTTCCAGAGGCAGAGAGGCCGGCAGTGGATATTCACACTGCTTCATTTCAGATGATGGTAGCAAATCTTTTTGGCGCTTCTGTGGTGTTTTTTTTTTAATTTCCATTGCTCTGGTTTGCACATTATCAATTACAGTGTTATTCTTTAGTAGCTCTCTTGTATTGTTATTGTTATTAATAGTTATTCTGATACATATACAGAAGAAAGATGATAGAGTGAAACTGGTGTGTTAAAGATAACTTTAAATCTTCTTCCCATCTGTTTCCTGTGCTGCTTGAATTATGATCATTTTCCTATCTCAGCTTTGCTTTTCTTTGCCCCCTTTCCTCCCTTGAAATTTCCTCACAGGGTGTTAGTAACTTAATAGAAAACTGTCGTGTGCATTTGGTAGTATCAGCTTCAAGTGCTGGGTTTATGAGATATCTTTGCCCATCTGATCTTTTCATCTGTACTGTCTGCACACTACTGTTGTCTATCTCCTTTGCCTTTTCAGACCTGTAATTCTAAGGGTACCTCTTCTCTATTGTCCCCCTTCCCTGGGGGGGACAATAGAGAACCTCATGTACCCTGGTTTTCCTGAGCTTTTACTGTGACGGTTATTTTGTTGTAACTATAGTAGCTCAAGTCATGCTAGTTCTGAGCAATGTCCTTTTTCCTTTGTGTCTTTTTTTTTTTTTTTTTCCTTCAGTCTTATCTTCCTTGCCTCAGAAATGGTTTATCAATTCAAACTGAATTTTGTCATGGCTTTCTTTGATATTTTAATACCATGGATTTGCTTTTCTTGGTTTTCTTTTTTGGTTGGGTAATGTAAAAATTACAGCTAGTTCTAATTCCTGCTATTCAGATTATAGTTTGTCTTTGTGTAGGTGGTCTGAACCTCAGATTCATGCAATCATGGTTGATAAATTTCTTTGGGAGATGGGGATTTTTATATTGCCATCTTTTTTTGTTTGGGGGCAGTAGAGTCTTTGCAAGAACTACATCAGACATGAAGAGTTGGTCAGCAAGCTTTCTGCCAAGTTGGATGATGCCTAATCAAAGCTTCCACGTTGCTTTTTCAGTTTCTTTGAAGTTGCAATCTATTCTGGCATTAGACTCACCCTGCACAAGGAATAAGCTGTGTTTGGTATTTTGACAGGCGTGCTTTAGGGACAGTTGTTAAATATGTCTCTGTCTGTATTGTTCTCATCTTCTGTCAGAGGGGAGCAATGTGTGAGTTAGTCATTCAGTTCAGAACCTGTACCAGTTTTCTGACTTGTGATGAGCACCAGTTTCTCAGGATGCTCGTCTTTCCTGCAGCCTGGGGTGGGTGAGTTGTTTGTTTTTTTTCTTTAAAGGCTTTGTCCTAACAGTGAGTCTGATGTGATCTCAAGCCCCAAGTCCCTCTTACTTGTGGTTTGTGGTAGCTTGATTTGAAGCAGTGCTCTCACATGCCAACTCCCAGCTCTACGATGTTGCTCAGTGCAAGTGTCACCGTTTCTGTGTTTTAGAGACAAACTCTGTTGCTAGGAGTTTCATCTAATATGTCAGGTGTGTTTTCTGCTGAAGACTGTTGTTACCAGAACACCTTTTTTTTGTAATGGGTGAGTTATATGAAGACACATGACTAAATTATGCATTAGAAATATCCCATTTTATGGGGTGTTAAGAGGTGGTAACAACAGCTAGTGAATCAAGTGAGGTTGGAAGAAGGATTTGAATACTGTTTAGTGTAAAGAATTTTGAAGTATTTGAGTCATTTTTAACAAACAAAAATTTAAGGGATTAATAAATCTTAAGTTATTAATATTACTTAAGTAAATTAAGAAAAATTTTCCTGGTGATAGTGTCTTGAAATTGAATATAGACTTACCTCAGAATGCTGTTTTTTGACATTATTCATTAAAGAAAAGTTAACACACATATGGTGGGTTATCCACATCTGGAAATCTCCAGAGAAAAGCTGAAAATAAAATAAGTGGGGTTCTCACCCAAGTACATCTATGGGTGTTGGCACAGCATCTTGCTTAGGGTAGGTCCTTTCCTCTGTTGCGGAAACAAATGGATTATGCAGCAGTGGCTCCTTCTGGCTTCAAAATGTGTAAGTCAGAGAGGAGGGTAGGTGGTGGTTCAATTTACTGTCGTTACTATAGTTGTAGTCGTTCTTTGTGACTCAGCAGATTTTTTTGCTGAGTCATTATCATTTTCTTTGTGCTCTGCCACAGTGTTATCCACAGCGTTACCGGACTGTGTTATCTCAGCTGCTGTGAATTGATCATCCACCAGCCAGTGCCGACCTGAGTTTCTTCTCTATTTGTAGTTGAAACCTGCTTTCTCTGTTAAATTTTGTCAAATGAGTCATACTTGCTTTTATTTAAAATGTATTATCAACTAATGGTGATGTTGCAGATTTGGCAGGCAAAGTGGGAATTATTTTGAATATTGTCAAATTATACACTGAGAATCCATGATTGAAATATATGGGCTTTATTTGGATCTTGAATTATGGTTTCTCGTTATACATCATTATTTTGCAGAAGAGATTACACTAATATATATGTAGTTTATTAGCCAAGTACTGACGGAGGCAGGTCTTCTTTCATTTTAGGAATCTGGGTAAAAATGGCTTATCTAACAGTAGTATTCTATTGGATAAATGCCCACCTCCACGACCACCACCTCCACCATATCCTCCCTTGCCAAAGGACAAGCTGAATCCACCTACACCTAGTATTTATGTAAGTAGATCTAATGGCAGAAGTAAGCTGCTGACCGCCTTTTGTACTTGTTTGAATATCTGAATTATATAATGTAATTATTTTAAAGATACATGTTCACAGCTGAATTCTAATTACAGTGCTCTCCCAACTAGTGTATAAGTGGGGAAAATGTTAGCCTTAAAGAAAATTCTGAGGCTTAGTTTGACTCTTAAAGTACTTGTAAATTAAGAATTTCAGTAAATGAGGAAAAGCGTCTTCAGAATTTTTTTGTTCTTTTTTTTTTATTAATGCTCAAAATATTGGCAGAATAGGCAAAACAGTTCATTAGATGTAACGTACGGTATTGCAAATATGTATGTACATTATTTGCAAGTGGCAGTTTAGCTATAAACAAAACTAATCAAACTAAATTATTCTAACAGTCTACTTCAAAATATAGTACGTAAAAAAATGAATAAAATTTACAGTGATGGTAAGAACAAAATGTCATTAGGAAAAGGCACGCTTTAGTTACATAGTATTTTCTTATAGAACCATTAAAACTTCCAAAAATAAAGTTTCGCCATAAACTTAAGAAGAGTTTGAGCTAGCTTCCTTAGTAATAGAAGAATAATTTATAGGATGTCCACTTCCTTGATAACAGAAGAATAAATTCTAGTATGTCCATACAGCTGGTGTGAAAGCCTCAAGTTAGCTTTACTCAGCCCAACTTGGGAACCTGAAACAGTTGGCACTTTGGTGTGATATTACACAAACAGACTGCCCAAGAGCTAGATGAAGTTGGGAGCAATAGAGCTTCCAACTGTTATCCAAGTGTTGCATCTAAATTAATCTACCTTGTTAAAAGTCTGTCACAGCTTTGTTGAATCTGTACAAAGCTGGTAAGTCACCATGTTGCAGCACACTGTGTGGATGTGCCGGCGTGGGTCCCAATATTTGGGAACTCTGTATCATGTTTTGTTTATTGAAGGAACATTTCTGGTATTTTAAGATTCCCACAACAATTTAAAAAAAAGAGGGGAAAAAAAAGATGGGGAAGACTACAGCATAAAATTGGGGTCATGGGTGCACAAAAGCATAAGAAAATCCAATCAGCCTTTCTGGTTAACATGAGATATACTTTGAGAGTAGTCTTTTTTAATTATACTGTTTCTTGTATACATTATCTGTAGAATTAGCTTTTTGACTTCTGTAAAGGAAGCTAATATATTATCTTGCTCTTCAGAGAATTCCATAGATTTAGAAGAATGTACAAAGCTACTGTCAGATAAAGAAATAAACTGCAGGAAACCCGAGTTGCAAAAGCTGAAACAACCTCGGAGTAATTCATGCCAAGAAATAAATTGCAGTAACAAATTAATTTCAGGAGTGAACCTAGCTTTTAACATGGAAGGGGTTGTATAATGTAGCCGTTCGTTCCCCACAGTGCAAGGAAATAAAGAACATTCCTGTCTTCTTTCTGTTGTTTCTCTCTTTTTATTGTTCTTTACTTTTACTTTACAAATAACAAGTCTTAAGTTCAGATGACATTTTAATATTCCATTATAATTTTACAGTTGGAAAATAAACGAGATGCTTTCTTTCCACCTTTACATCAATTTTGTACAAATCCAAACAACCCTGTTACTGTAATACGTGGCCTTGCTGGAGCGCTTAAATTAGGTGGGTTTACTTTCAATTTTTTTTTTACTTTGGAAAAAATTGTATCTGTTTTATAAAAAGAAGTCTCTCAGTTCTTAAAAGTGGATATATTATATCTGTAATATTGTATTTTGTATTCTAAGTAATTAGGGTAATGTGTCATTTCTCAGTTTGCTACAGTTTCTAATCTTAACGCCTTAAAAAGCCCCCTAAAGTCCAGCAGATTTTGTTGAGCACAGAGAGGAGCTGAGCTATAGCACGGAAGCTTACAGATAGATTCTTTCATATGAAAACTGGCTACATGTCTTTGTGCTTAGTTTTAATGATCTATAATCTGTGTACATTTTAAACTCTGTAGATAGAAATTGCTGGTAGGAAATGCATTGTATGATGGAAGTGCATTCATATAACAGTAGTCTGAAAAATACTTTACTGGTAAAGATATAAACATTGTTTGCAGTTGTTAACACAAATCATGTGAAATGTTTCTTGGAACATAGTCCATATGGTAGCTGCCAGGTTTTTTCTAAGCTTCTACTGTTGGGTGCAGAAAAGCTTTTTGAGTGTTAATCATGTGTTAATTTTTAACCTACAGGTGGGCTGTGTTATGAAGGCTAAGGGGAAAAAATGCTTTACTTTAAACCTTTAGATAACTTTAGTATTAATGTTTTCTTTTCTTGAAACTTTTTATTATATTTTAAGCATAATTTATGATTTTTTTTTCCTATTTATTAGACCTAGGACTCTTCTCTACTAAGACATTGGTAGAAGCAAATAATGAACACATAGTAGAAGTGAGGACACAACTACTGCAGCCAGCAGATGAAAACTGGGACCCCACTGGAACAAAGAAAATTTGGCGTTGTGAAAGCAGTAGATCTCATACAACAATTGCTAAGTATGCACAGTACCAAGCCTCCTCATTCCAGGAGTCTTTAAGGGTGAGTCCATTGTTTTAAATAATTTACAAACTGTATACTAACTCTGGAACCAGTTAGTAACGGCTATTGAAAACAAATGGAAGCTGTTAAGGAAAAGGAGATATTTCCATTGCCATGAAGAGCACAGGTAAATTTACATAATATGTTTTGAATAGAGGAGCAAATAGTATATAGGGTGTTTCCCACAAGTGCTTAATGTAAAACTTAATTTTCTTAATGTAAAACTGGCTATTACATGCTTTCAAAGCTTGGTAGCTCAAGCTTTCAATAATAATGTCAAAATTCATATTAAAATATTTAGAACTTTAAATGCACTTTTTTAAAACTTGTATTGCTTCTAATTTCACATACTCTTTGAAATCAAATTTCTTTGTTCTTCATAGTATCCTGAGTTAATTTGATGTAGCTTATTGAAGTTTACACTTGTACTTGTCTTTCAGCACAAAAAAATTATTTTGCAGAAAAGTGGCTGATGCTTTCCATATATGTTATTGTTGCATTCTGAACATAACAGTTTCTAGTTAGTTTAGAATTGTTAGACATACGTGACAGAGTGAAATGTTTGAAATGTTATTTTATTGGTGTTATTTTTTAATATTTTTGTTGAAGTAGTGAGCACATCCTTGGAATTAGCTATGGCCTCTCCTCAGAGGCTTATGTTATAAAAAGATTAGGCTAAGGTGGAACTAAGACAAAAGGACATTCTTGACCAGTTGTTAATTAGAAAATAGGGAAAACATCAACATGGGGAATCGACTATTGCAGTTTTCACTGCAGTTACACAGAAACAGCAATGGTTTCAGTAAGAAAAGAAAGAAATTCTAAATTTAAACTTTTCATTAGAGGAAAGGATTAAAAACAAAGAAATGGTAGTTGAAGAATAGAGAAGGGAAGGTAGTCAAAATGTTTTGAGTGAGACTGATATAGGTTGAGGAGAAGAAACACGAATACTGTTGGGAAGTGGGGAGCACTGAACTCATCATGAACTTGAGACATAAATGTGATTTTTTTTTTTTTTTTTCCTCTGCAGTAGTAATAAATATAAGTAAGATACTAATGTTTTCTGGTGCCCCTTGAACAGTTGCATCAGCATTCTATTTTTGTACGTCATTCCAAAGGGGCTGGAGAACATTCCATATATAATGTTCCAGTGAAATACACATTCAATAATGTACATAACAGATCCGATAGCAGCTTATCAGCAGGAAAGCCTCAGCTTTGGTTTTACACCAAGAAGTGAACTGTGGTATTTTCTGATTATTACTTTTTCTCTGTTACAAATTGGTGGTAAAAATGTAATATACAAAATAATTTTCAGAATGATGATTTTTATTTTCCCCTTGGAAATCAAAAAGACATTGTTTTAAGTCTACATGTGTCCTTTACCTAACACTGCTTTGACCTGTCCTTAGGTGACTTTTTCAAATGAAAGTTTTGTTGTTTCTTTATAAAGGCACAATCCTCTTGGTTTGCCCTACGTGATTCTTTTTTTTTTTTTATGCCTCTAACAACTATTATATTGCTTTTCTAACATGTCTTGCAGTATTTGATAAATCCATCATCACTAGGTTCCTTTTTGTTTCTCTTTGCCCTTCATTCAAAGGATGAATAAGACTTTCTCAGGTACATAGGGCACTTTGAGATTTAACAACAATCCCATTCAAAGCCAGGTATCTTTGGATAGCCTCCAGGCAGTTCTTTCCTCCTTTTTGTCTTGTTCTTTTTCCTTCTATGTCCATATACTTGCCAAAAAAGAAGTCTTTAGAATAGGCTTTTGAGCCCACTCCACTAAAAAGATCAAATTACATAATTTAGTATCGGTTAGATTTTTTCCACTAGTCATGGTCCTAGCTACTGCAGTGCTAAAATAGCATATGGCTATGAAAAATTCAAAAGATTTTATATAATGGATTTTATAAAATTAATTTTATAAATGTTAGTCATCCTAGTTTCATATCAGGAGACCTTCTTGACTTTGAAGGAAGGTAAATGTTCTAGTCTAAAAAAGTCAACAGTATTCCTTAAGGCTGGAGACTGGATTCCAGTTCACTTGCATAATAAAACAAACCAACATACTAATTTTCAACTGTAATGTAGGCTGGCAGAAACATTTACAGTTTAGACATTTTCTGTTGTCCTGGCCTGAACATCACTGAATTTATAGTCATGAAGAATTTTTTGCAGTGACTTTTGACTAATAACTATTCTTTTTATTTATTTTCATAACAGTAATATTCACATAAAATCTTAGATACAAATATTTTAAAGATTGTACCAGCATCTTGAAACAAATGTGCTTATGTCTGTGAACATGTTAACATTTTATACCTATATATTTTATATAGTATTTTATATATATATATATATATATAAACATTTCCACAATTGCGTTTTATAGGAGGAAAATGAGAAGAAGAGTCACCACAAGGACCACTCAGACAATGAATCCACATCTTCTGATAAGTAAGTGTGGTATAACTGTGATAATTCTGTAGTTGGTTTTATGTGGTTTTTTTACCTCATTCCCATTTTCACATTCACCTATTACATTTTTTGTATTTGCAGCTCTGGGAGGAGGAGAAGAGGACCTTTTAAAACAATCAAGTTTGGGACCAACATTGACCTGTCAGATGACAAAAAGTAAGTTAATTACAGTTTCTCCTGCTCACAGTGGTATTCTATAGTATCATACTCCTACTGGAAAACCAATGCATTCTTCTTAGACATCAGTCACTTGTTGATAAACCCGATTTCAGTTATATACCCCATTTCCACAATTAAATTGTTACCTTTGGTCTTTTAACTGATTATTAAGAGTCCTTCTTACCTTAAAATATTTTTTCAAGGATTCTTTCTAGGATCATTATTTTTTCCAGAAATGAACTTAAAAATCCATTAGAAACAGTCCTCCTCCTAATACATTCACTTTGTTTCTGAGACTTCAAATTGTTTGCATAAATCTTAAATTACCTCTGACAATACCAAGTTTTCAGTCTTTGCACAGAACCTGTAAGATTGAAGGATTTTTCTTTTTCATTTCTCTGGATTTTTGTTACTTGGGTTTTGTCTCCTTTTGTTCCTGCTGTTATCCTTTCTGTTTCCATTTTTTCATAGCTATTGCTTCTCTATCCCGGAGCAGGGCTCAAAATACGTACTAAAATACCAGACCAATACTTCCCTGTGGATAACATGTGATACTTCTGCCAGAATCTAAAAAAAAAAAAAAAAAAAAAAAAAAGGGGGAATAAATTATGTATTTTTTAGACTCCTTATCTTTCTATGAGTAGATGAAGGTAGCTCAGAAAAATATCAGAAAGTACTAGAAATACTCTGAAATACTCTGAAAGCATATTTTTGTGTGTCTGTCTGGTAATAATTTTTTATTTGATTCCATCTCTAGTTAGCATGTATTTCCATAAAAGATCCAGAATGCCTAGGCTGTTAGTTCCACTAGCTGCTGTACAAAAATTCTGATCTGCTTCAGTCATTAGAGCAGATGAAAAGGTTATTGTGTTTGAAACTGGGGAATAAGGCCAGCTTAAGGTGCTGAGGTGTTTTGTGGTATAGTCACTGAAAGATCGACATGTGTACATATGTATGTGATTAGACATTGTTTATGAAGTTTTTAATATTGATGCTATTTTTTTCTAAAGAAATTTTCATCTGTAGATGCAAAATTGTTGCTAATAAACTAGCACCCAGAGCAAACCACAGGGAGAGAAACTTTAAATTAACCTAAGCAAAACTTAACTGAGGCTGATAGGGAATTGGATTTTGATACTTCAAGTATTTCTTGTAGGATCCCAGGTAGATGCCTGATCTTCTGATCTGCCGTCTCAGCTTTTGCTACAAAACTATCTTTGCCCTCAACTAGCCTGTCAGAATTGAGATTATATTTGGATACAGTTTAAAATTAAAAGAGTGACACAGATACCTGGGTGACATTACAGAACTTCATACTTAAGTTCTGGGATTTTTGTGTTTCAAGATCTGTGTTTTTATAAAATGGAATATTCAGTTCCGTAGCACATGCATAAAGTTAACTTCATTCTTGGCCGCAGCAATTGTGTGCACAGGCTTTGGTATGTGTAGACACCCTTCTTGACCTATGTTGTAGCACAATATTGTTTCACTCTTGAAAGCATGGTTAACAGTTTCTTCACTGGCTTAAGAGTGTGAGGAGAGCACAGCTCCATTTTCACTTGGAAAAGATGTACACTGAGGTATAAATTGCAAGCAGAGTTTTCTGGCAGTATAGCAGCAGACTGGCTAACTGCAAGGGGTGAGTCTGATCACCCCGGATTTTAACTCACTCTTAAATGAAATTGTCATTTAAATTTCTGTAACTGTCAAATAAGGGGTATTGCATTGCCTCAGCTTCCCTCTGAAGAAATGCTAAGTTACATAGAAATAGATTGTCTGCTCTTTTATCTCCTGTGCTAATAATTTTTTGAAAATGTTTATATTTCTCAAACTCCTCTAAGAGTCTTAAGGATTCACAGTTTGTTGATTTGCTATTTTGCTACAGGTGGAAGTTGCAACTCCATGAACTGACAAAACTTCCTGCTTTTGTACGTGTGGTATCAGCAGGAAATCTTCTAAGCCATGTTGGTCATACCATCCTGGGCATGAACACAGTGCAGTTGTACATGAAGGTTCCAGGCAGTAGAACACCAGGTGAGTATAATCTCTTTGCATGAAAAAAAATCAGGTTCTACTGCTGTGGTATTGATTTAACCGCACTGCAGATTTTCCATATCTTACAGCATGCCTAAAGATGATAAAATTGTATGTATTCAGTATTTTTTTAAAATTTCTTGTTTAACTGAACTCTGCATGTACAAAGTACTAAATTACCTTCTGGTGGAAATTTCTGGATTTCTGCAGTAGTAGGTAATTACCATGCTAACCTCTTGCATACAATACTGGATTCTTTAAGGGCAAAAAGGTGGTGAGTTTATATACTTGGACAGTATTTGTATTTTGCATGCCTTGAAAGTTTTTACAGGCTTCCAAAATAGTCTTGTGCAATCACAGAAATCAGTATATCTTTTACTTTTTAGATTCTTTGTTGTCTGAGGATAGGATTCAACCCTCCGTAATGAATAGTACTGTGTTAGAGCACTGGACTGAGACTTGAGGGATCTGGGCTAAATTTCAGGGTCTGTTTTTTTTCTGAAGTACAAGTTTAGATAATTCCATTAGGGATTACAGCTCCGTTTTCCAGCTGTCAAAAGAAGATAAAATACTGGCATTTCTACATTGATCTTGAAAGCTCTTTGGGACAGATTTTATTACTACTTGTCTATTCAGTGCCTGAAGTCATGAAGTTTTGCTCCTGACTGGGACTGTCAAGAGCTATCACAGAACACAAAATCTAAGGTTTAGCATGCTGAAGCATTCATTTCTACAAAAAAAGGGAACTGCTGAAGTACTGGTCAGATTTGCAAGATTGGGAGTTCCAACTTTTCATTTTCCACAAACTAAAAAAAGCAGAATTCTCTAGTCACCGGTAGCTTAATTGCATTTTTAACACTGTGAAGGCCCCTAAGCAGTGTGTATAAGTGTCGTATAAAAATGTGTACAAATACTTAAACTATGATGTAGGGTTTTTTAGTAATTGTTACTTTGCATTTTCATAGCATTATTTTGATAGGTCAGCCTTACATGAAGTGTGTTTGTTTTTTCTCTTAAATTTCAGGTCATCAAGAAAATAACAACTTTTGTTCCGTAAATATAAACATTGGTCCAGGTGACTGTGAATGGTTTGTTGTCCCTGAAAGCTATTGGGGTGTCATGAATGACTTCTGTGAAAAGTAAGCTGGGCATGCTATTTTTCTCTATTTTTATCAAGCTCTCTGTGCCTTTCTCAGACCTAAGGGGGGAAATTACTGAGGATGCTGTAAGAGGACATTATTTTTCCAGTTTTCCATGAAGTTAGAGAAGTCTTTTAAAATAAGTCAAAATGCAAAATCTAGAATTTATACAAAATACTACATTTTTACAGTGTACAGAAAGTAGGATTATCTGCAATAGCATTTCTCTTAAAAATTAACATTAGGTCCATTATTTGGTTTTTTCCAAACATAGGAATAAAGGAAATACAAGCGAGAGATTAGTAGTAGCAAATGCTCATCTAGGTTCAAGATTCAAAATACTACATTAAAGGGGATCAGGAGTTTAGTGTAAGCATAGACTGTCTGCTACCAATGTGTATTATGTGGCATCAATCCAGTTTTTGTAATAATAACGTTTCCACGTCAGAAAATCCATCGTAGCCCTTGCTGTTTATCTAGGCCACTCTATCATGAGTATCAAAGCTGACCTCAACTATTACCAAATGGTGATGCTTTTATGATGGTGTCACGGCTTTCTAGAGCTATTGCAGTGGACTGATGGAACAAGTTGGGGGTGAAGGATTGTGGTTTTGTTTTGCTTGGTTTTAGGAGAGATGAAGTAAAGTGTTTTGCTGGTGATGTATGCTGTTAATCTTTATTATGATTAATGTACGTGTTGTACACAAGCAAGTACAGAGTCATTGGTATTTTGGCATGGTTTCTTGCTGCATCTAGAGGGAGAGCTTAGTTTATTCAGACCCCAGGAGGTGTCATGGCACGGTTTGCATACACTTGCGTATTTGCAGCTTGCTGGAGAAGTTGAGGCATACTGACCATACTCAGCCAGCTCTAAGATTGGGGTTGTTATGTTGAGCCTTGAGTGAATGCTTTAAAAACAAACAAAATACACACACATGCACACACAACCACACCACACCACCCCCAAAAAAAGAGGAGAAACAATTGTGTCCCCTAATAATGCCAGAGGTCAAGCGGTAGCCTCTGAAGCTGATCTTACAGGAGAGGTTTTTTTCGTATTATCTTTTCCAGTTAAAACTGGACTAAGCTCTTGACTTTTCTTAAGAACTTCTCCAGAGCTCTGCAAATTCATCTTAGGGTCTCTATATTTCATATTTTCTGGCTGTCTGCTGACAACTGTTCATATTTCATCCAGCTTTACAAAGATTAGCCATCTCAAAATTCTAATTCCACTCGTGGAATTGCAGTGTCTCTGACAATATGCCTTTTACCCCTATGACACTATCCTCCTGAGGGTGACAGAGAAACTAAGATCTTGATAACTTCACAAAATGTCTGGAGTGCCTGCTGGAGGTGCTTAATTGTCCTTGAAAAGAAAAAATTGTGAATGATCTGTCATGGTGCAGTATAAAAACAGTATAAAATTGGGATAAGGATGGGAGAGAAGTATGTATTTTGCATAACCATACTGAAAAGAGTTTGTGCTTAGGAAATCCATACAGAGGTGTTTTTTCATGCTTCTCACGAGGGTTGATGTTTCTTGGCTGAAAAGACCATAGACCTGTGGATCATGGTTGAGATGGTGCCAACATGTTGCTTGTTGGACAAGCTTCACATACATAAGTTGCCAGTACAAGTACATGTTTGGCATTGTGCAAAACAGAAAGCATTCTTAAGAGCTGGTACAGTCTGTATATAAAATCAGTCAGTGGTTAGAGGCAGCATTTGGCACCATTGTCGCACTTGATCGCATTAATCTCTGCCCCAGCATTAATAAAATACTGGGAAATTTAAAAGTAAATAGAACATAACTGGGAGACGTAAACTGACTTTACATGGGAAACCAGATGGTTAAGTGTTTTGATGTATTGCATGTGAACTGTGGAATTAGGATTAGGAATTTTATAGATGAAACTTTCCGTTTGACTAGTCCTGCTGGGTCAATGATTAGATGCAGAAAGCATTTATCGTGATGATCAGTTTTTACAGGCAATTTCATTGAAGTATGAGCCATTAATATGTCTGCGGATAAATGCTAACAACCTTTTTTCCTATTGTTCCAGGAATAATATGAATTTCCTAATGGGATCTTGGTGGCCAAACTTGGAAGATTTGTATGAAGCCAATGTCCCAGTTTATCGGTTTATTCAAAGACCAGGAGATTTGGTGTGGATAAATGCTGGCACTGTTCATTGGGTTCAGGCTATTGGTTGGTGCAACAACATTGCATGGAATGTTGGCCCTCTTACAGGTATGGTTGAATAGTGCCTGTGCAGAACTACATAATTAATAGTATATTATACTACATTTGCACAGAAACCATTTCTTACTAATTTACCATGCATTACTAGATTTACTGTATTTTAAAACATGATGTGCTGGAGCTTTTAAGTAACTCCATTGGCAAGAAGAGGAGAAAGCAGCAAGAATGCAGCCTTTGCACTTCTTCATTTAATGGACTTGTAAAAATTGAAATTATGTAGCAAACACTAGTGGAATAAATTGTTTACATTAATTCATACACTTTGTCTTGTAGACAGGCCATTTCTTAACTTTTTCTCCCCAAATTTGTTCTGCCCAGCAGACGGCTCTATAGCTTGCATATGAGTTAAGGACTTGTCCAATCTAACTTTCTCAGGACAACGGATTACCTAATTGTTCTTTAGTGAAAGCATCAGGAAATGTGAACAATTGTATAAAATATTTCACTATGGTGCAATAAATAATATATCTCCAGGATTTTATGACTGACTGATACAGAGCTCACATGTTCAGTCACAGTAAATTCTGTAAAACACTTTTTTAAAAAGGGCAGGGTGAGTAGGCTGCTTAATGAAAAAGTCTGACTCATTGCAACAAATCTCTTGAAGTGCAGTTTTCCTTTTCAAGACAAATTATATACCATAGCATTGTAAAATTATGACAAAAGGTGACTAGAGTGAGATGCAGACATTTCAGATTTAGTACTTTTTTATCAGAGATATTTGAAGATTATTTTTCTTTAAGTAACCTTTTTGAAATATTATTCTCTGTTCACCATAGAAATTGAACACTTGTCAGTAACTCATTTTCACAGACAGTTGTGACAGTTGCTGCTATGTTATTGTGTGTTCTTTTAGCATCATTAATGCACTTTTTAAAAGAAATTTTACAGAATTCAAGAGTACTTGGAATGAAGTTCCAAAGTAGTTGGAACTTAATTGCAAATGCAGTTTAATCTAGCCCTAAAATGTATACATTTTGACTATAATCAAATTATTTTTGCTTCAGTTGATAACGGTTTCTTAACTTGAGTAATCGCTTCTATAATATTTTTTTTTAATAGCTTGTCAATATAAATTGGCGGTGGAACGGTACGAGTGGAATAAACTGCAGAGTGTAAAGTCCATAGTACCCATGGTTCATCTTTCATGGAATATGGCTCGAAATATCAAGGTCTCGGATCCAAAGCTTTTTGAAATGATAAAGTAAGTTTTACTCATTTGAACATTTACTGCATCTATTTCCTCTTCAAGCATAAACCAATAGGTGGTTTGTAAGTAATTCCTTTGTAAGACTTTTCCATTCCTGACAATCAAGCCAAAATTATTTATATTCTGGTTTTCAAATAATCCATTTATAAATACAATTAATTTGATGTTACTGTGACATAGCTTTAGAATGATCAAACTAACTACTTTTGTTAAATATGCCATAGACTTCATACAGCAGTTTACAGAAGCTGTTGACTTAGATGACAAAAGCTGTTCGGAGTACATACCATAAGAAATAACAAAATTAGGTCATCAACCCAAATATCAAAATTAGAATGTTTAGTCATTTTTACAGTAAAGTTAAACTTTATCTGACATTCTAGAACCTCTAGTTAGTGCTCACACGCTGTCATTTGGAGATCCAGTATAAATGTTTTAAATAAAGGGAAGTAGGAGTTTGAAAGCCACCTTCTCTCTGATCTTTCTTGTGAACATTGAATTAACTGATGTGTAAAAAGATAATTGAGTTTAGTGACATTTCTCATATGCATATTTCAAAATGCAGGAATATTCCAGGCTTGGAGAATCCTTGGTAATTTTTTTTTTTGAAAAGTGCAACTTCAAGCAAATATAAATCATATTGCAGCATCATTATAGCTAGGTTAAGGGACGAATTAACATTTTGGAGTATATTGTGGGTTTGTCCTAAAGGAAGTGAGGGAATTAATTCCAAAGCACATTACTCATAATGAAAATACTGTAGTGGCAGCACTCTCTGTTTTCCTTAAGCCTACCAAAGGAGCTTCTAGCTTGAGCACTTCTTAGTCTTGTTAACATACTGGATCCACAAACATTGAATCCTTTTATAATTTGCCTTGAAATGGACCTTTAAAAAACTGGTGGGTTAACATGCAAATAAAGCGCAAAGAAAAATAAGTTCTTTTTTTCCCCCCAGTAGGATTTGTTGATGACATCTGAGCGAGACACCTTTTCACAGTAGGAATTTTATTTAGGCTTGAACATCTGTTATAGAATGGTGGAATTGGTGAACTGGTAACTTTGTAAAGATCAAGAATATTGGAAGTTGAAGACAGGGAGATTTGTAGTCACTGTAAATCTAGGTTTTGGAATTGCATTTATGCATTAATACTCTCTTAAAATGTAGTAACTAATACCTAGGATAAAGAAAATCTTCACTGAAAGCTTGACAATCCTGCCCTTTCAATTAAGCTATTAGAGCTCATAGTCAGCATGCTAGCTGTCAAGAAAGGGAGAGGAGAAACTGAATAGTTAGAAATGAGAAATATGGGGGGAGAAAGCAGGCTGTGAGAGAGAGGAATCCAAAAAGTCCATTTAAAAAAAAAAACAACCCACAAAATAATTTCTAATTTCACAATTATCTTTATATAACTTCCTAAGCCCAGCAGGCATCTATTCTAAAACTTGAAACAGTTCTGGAATGTTTTTGGCAAAATACGATTTTCATTTTTTGGCACCTCTATTTGCATTTGCACAAGTTAAGGTGGGGTTTTTTTGCCATGGTTTAGGCTTAAAAGGAGAAAAACATGACTGAGTATAGCATCTTTCTACAAGAGAATCTCTTAAAATGTTAAGAAACACAACAGACAAAATGGTTGTTTACTATCATCTTGCTGACTGAGAGCAGCTGAGCTTTTTCTAGTGAGAGTCCTAAATTTTTAGGTGTGCATAAGAAATAAAGCTGCTGAGGAGCAGATACAATTGGTCTTGCACACGTTTGCTTTTTCTAGGCTTCTGAAATCATTTCCAGTTTACTCAGATAAAGCCCTCCATCTAAGTTAGTTGTCAGCCAAATCCCAAGTTCCATGCTGTGTGTGCAGAAGGGAAGAAGATCCAATGATGAGCTCTAATTTATAGCATCTAGTAGCAATAACTCTTCATTGTGGTCGCTTCTGTAGCCATGGAAGAGCTGTTACTAGAAATGGGTACCACCCGAATAAACAGTCTGGTATCTGACCTTGGCTTTGTAAGCAAGCTGGAAATGCAGAAACCTTCATGGATCTCCTTAAGATAGGAAAGAAGCTGTATAATTTTTTGTATGGACTACTTGTCTGCAGGAAAAAGGAAGCACCAGCTGGCAAATAGCTATTGTCCACTGCTCCTGGATTTTATTATGTACAAAATAGACATTTGTGTTTGTGTGTATACATGTGCATAAAAACACTTGAGAAATAATGATTTCTGATACAGCTGGTTGAATTTCATCTTGAATAGCTGACTTTTCATTTAGCATCAGTGACACAGCTATCATCTTTTTTGCCAAAATGCAGGTCTGTATCTAAAACTGCACATTGAAGATTCCTGAAGTGTTTAGGTAGTTTGACTTCCCTCTCTGGGCCTTCTTAGGTATCAGTATAGTAAAAAAGAAAATGATAAAAATAGTTTTTATCTTGGAAAACGATAAAAACTACTTTGTAATTGCAATTTGAAAGATAAATACAAATATTTCTTACTAGGTTATGTGAGAGTAACCACTACAGAGGAAATAAACTAAAATTAAAGCATACATATAAATATTGGAAACCAGATAGAACAGCAATAGGGAAAAACTAATAGAAGGAAACTTTGCTTTTGGAAGAAATCTGAAGCCTCTTTATATTTTTAGTTAATATGCAACTCGGTGTGGTCTTGCTAGACAAAAGACAAAGCAAAAACTAAAACTTTCTCATGAGAGGTCTTTTAAAGATTTGATATTAACAGTAGGGTCATGAGCAGGAACACAGAATGATTTAACACTTGACTGAGGGAGCACAACGCTCAAGAAAAGAAAAATGAACCGCAAACCTCTTAGATGGAAGCTAGAAGGACTTTTACAAATGCATCTCGGGAAGAGAAGAACTTTAGAGGTAGTGGGAACATAGTCATAAAGGCTTAAAAATTAATTCCAAAGTAACTGAAATACTAATTTCTTAGACAAAAATAATTTTAGAAACATAAAAGAACTTGACGTGGGAGAAATGATTTTGCACAAAATCATGAAGCCAGATAAAATACATTTTGGTAGGGAAGATGTATTACTGAAAGATACAAAGAGATCAGTTTTGCATTGCCTTTAGGATGGTCTCCACACTTCGAAAAGTTTTATTGGATTTCTAAATATTCAAACAGGTTTCTCACTGCCCTTCTAGAATAAACCAGGATGATGTCCATTTTAAAATCTTAATCTCTTAAATATTTGAATTTGACTGGACATGATTTACTCATATTCTTTATGCCATACCTGTGAAGAATTTGAGAGAGAGAGATGGTCCAGATTTTCTTTGAACTGAATTCTCACTGTACAAGAATAAAAGCAGGCCTACAATACTAAAAGCCGACATCATTTAACTTTATACATCGTGCTCTGCTAGACACCTTTATGGCTTCCTGTAATTTAGGAAATTATGCTGCATTTTCAAAGTGGTCATTTCTATGCTTTCTCCCATTCTTTAACAGCATGAAATAGTTAACATTTATGTTTTCAAGTGCCATAACTAGGATCTGAACTTTATCCAAGAATGGAGAATTCACCTTCTAGCTATTGTTTTTGGCTTTGGTTTCAAATTTGGCAAACATTGCAGTGGTGTTATATGTGGGTCACATTTTATGCAATTCTGTCTTCACAACTGTAACACTAGAAAACTCATTGAAAATAACACTTTGAAAGTCTTTGGAAATCAGGAGTAGAGAACAATGGTGGCAAGTGTGCAAATGTGCTTCCAGTTGCTCTTTGGCATACCCAAAGACTTTTCTGGGTAACATCAGAAGAGAAGAATGGTAGGTTCTATGTTTCTTTGAAATCAAGCTGTATGGCAGAAAAGAATGCTATACCAAAGTTAGGGAACTTGTCAGAAGCACATTTACGTTAGCCCAACATGCAAGTGAAATAATACATGACCTATTGCATATGGTTGGCCTTAGCATTGTAAGTCCTATTAACATCATACTTTAAAAGTGGTGATGGAGTTACAGTTAAATGAGCTGTTTGCTTTTTCTTGAAATTCAATATATGATATTTAACATAGAAACATGCTTTCAGTTTTGCATTATTTACAGTGAGGGTATTAATGAAGCTATAGACTTATTTTTAGTGAAGATGAGCAGTCTTGAGTGTAAAACATCAAGAGGAGAGTATATCAAAGTAAGCCTAAGATTCTATTATCTACTTGGAAACACATGAAAGAAACATTTAAAAAAAAAATAGAACGTATATATTACATGGTTAAGGCTTTAAAATGGGAGGAGGATCAAGTTGAAAACATTTTGGTAGAAGTCTTGAGCACTTTGTTTTCTGTCCACTGTTTATTCTTCCCCTTACATTTCCCCTGCAGAGATACGGATTTGATGGGTGGACTGTTCAGTGGATAAGGAATTGGCTAGAGGGTTGTACTCAATGGCTTTAAGTCCAGATGGAGAGCAGTGACAAGTGGTGTCCCTCAAGGGTCTGTGCTGGGA
>JAOTQQ010000001.1:115965326-116016355 GCA_026546715.1 Gallinago undulata | reverse complement strand
AGGTGTCCCTGTGACTGCAGGGGGGCCAGACTAGATGACCTTTGAAGGTCCCTTCCGGCCCAGATGATTCTATGATTTTTTCAGTCTTCTTTCTGCATCTAATGAACAGGTAACGTAACCACCCTGTGGAGGAGAAAATGAAAGGCTGCAAAGGCTATGGCTCAAATAAATAGGGTGGCTAAGACCTAAAAATTATTGTAAATAACATTGTATTTTAGAAATGTGGAGACCTATTTTGCCAACTTTTTTTTAGAGAACATCTGTGGTTCATACAATGCTAGAAAACAAGTTAGGTTTTCTAGTATGGAAGAGAACTGTATAAAATTGTGAAGATAATTATTTTTCTTTTATGCTTTACAGAAGTAAAGTCGGGAATTGTTGATTTTAATTTGATATTTACCACTTCTTTTTTCCACTTGTGAAATAATTTTTTTTTTTTAATTCTGATTTCAAAGTTTTTGTTGTTTTTTTTTCTTGTGGAGGGGCTTACTTTTCTAACCTGTGTATTTTTTTTTTCTTTTACATGGAGGAAAATACTTGTAACAGAGTTTTTAGGATGTTAGTTAAAACAGTTCTTTGTATACGCTATAGTTATTTATACAAAATATAAACAGCTAGTTTGAACTGCCAAATTGAAAATAACTTTTTGCTGCTAAATTTATAGTTCAAGATAAAATACATGGATTACTTCTGAAAACACATTGTTTTATTGTGCTTAAAAGGGCATTCTTGCATTCTAGTCAAAAATGAAAGACACAGCCTGTTTGCAGGGCAAAGGGGGGCAATACTGAAATTGAGCAAATTGACACAGGTCCATAAGCATGTGGTGTAGCTTCTACCTAAGTCACGGCTCTAGGGATTCTTATTAACCAGCTGCTCCTGAAATCCCAGGGGAAGAGAGGACTCTCAAGTACAGGGTCTTGGAAGAAATTTAAGTCTACTTGAACCTTGCTATGAAGTTGAATATTTAACTGAACATACCACTGATTTTGATTGCAGGTACTGCCTGTTAAGAACTCTCAAACAGTGTCAGACACTGAGGGAAGCTCTAATTGCTGCAGGAAAAGAAATTGTCTGGCATGGGCGAGCAAAGGACGAGCCAGCTCATTACTGTAGCATTTGTGAGGTCAGTAAAAAATATGCATTAGGCTTATGTAGTACTATAATTAATATTATTTGAATTTTGTCCTGTATTTGGTTGTTATTAATATTTTAATTTTGCTTTTAAGTTGCAACATCTACTTTAAGAACATATAGGTGATGCAGTATTATCTTCAAAGAGCTTATAAAGGTGTTTCTTATACTTTTTTGCTGTAGTCTCTTTCACAGTACTTCACAGCATTGTTACACACTAGGTCGATTTTCAATTCTCAGTTATTATAAAAAGTTGTTATCTCCCCTTCCTGCATATAGTTTGATCTGCTGAGCTTCATTGTAAAGGTGTGTCTGTCTTCATTTCAGAATTCAGCAACAGCCCCAAAAGAGAGAGAATTTAAGTACATTGTCTTCACAGGACATAACTTTTTGCTGAAATTTTTGATGCTGCTTTCTGTTAATAGTTCTTTAAAGTATGTCATCACAGTTTTCATGAAGCTTAAAAGGAAATAAAATTTTCCTACCCCCGAAAATAATTTTGTAGTTATTTTCTGGCTGAGCCTCTTGGGCAAGATGAGCATGTGACTGAGTAGTAAGGAAATAAATCACAAACTTCTTTTGCAGACAAATTGGAATAAGAAAAATTAGGTATGATTGTTACAAATCCCCACCTTACTGAGTAGCACCTATTTAGAGTATGAATCCTGCTTTGTCAATATTGATTAAAAGCTTTCCCATAGTGCTGTTCATGCAGACATTCTAAGTGTAATGTTAGTGGGTTTAGAATATTTCACATTTCTGCTTGAGCGTTAGGAGGATAGATTTTTCCCTGAGCAAATCTAATTTTTCTCTTTGCATGCACAAGGTAAGGGTGTAAATCTTAAAGAAAATGCAATTTTCATTGGTTTAACTTTAAAAATATGAAATGCTAATAGTTGACTTTCTGTTTCCTATCTAATAGGTGGAAGTCTTTGATCTGCTCTTTGTCACTAGTGAGAGCAATTCTCGAAAGACCTATGTCGTACATTGCCAAGACTGTGCACGAAAGATAAGCACGAACCTGGAAAATTTTGTGGTGCTAGAACAGTACAAAATGGAGGACTTGATGCAAGTCTATGATCAATTTACATTAGTAAGTCAAATTAATAAGTGGGTGCATAAATACATTATTTGTAAAGCAGTTGTAGACTGTCTTGGTACTCCATTGTATGAGTACCGTGGACTTTCTGATTCAAATGGAGGTATGGGTTGTGTGTGATATTTACAGAACAAAACACTGAAGAGTCAGAATTATGTGAAATAGTAGAGTAACTTACTGCAGAACCTAACCGCTCAGTTTTCAGGAAAAGTATGATGTTACAATTCATAAAGTTGTGGCTTTAAAAATCCAATAGAGATCACCTGAAGACCATAACTGGATCAGATGGAGATGGGAAGAATCAGGACAGTGAAGCTTGGAGAAACTAGCACCAGGTTCAAGAGCATCTCTAATACATTGGTTGTGGTATGAAGTCAGTATAGCAGCAGAGCATCCTGTGCACTCAGATCCCTTCCTTCCCCTTCCCCACCCATCCTCTCCCAAATCAGCACTGTCCTTCTGCTTAGCAAGTGGATGCTCTCAAACAGTTCTGTCTTTTGGCTTGGGGCCTCCTTTGCATTTCAATTTAAAGCAAAAAGCCTCTTTGCCATTATAGCTTTGTGCTATATATGGCAGCCTCCTGCTTTGAACTGTGTCAGCACAACTGTCCTAACATTTCACCCAGGTTTCATTGTTTCAGGCAAAGATGGCTTGTTTGTAATCACAATGAAAGCAATGCTGGATTTATTTATAAGCCTTGCCTTTCTGTCAAAGGAGACAAACATTGGACTAAGCGTTATGAGAATTTCATGTTGAATTAATACAACAGCCCAGATATGGCTGTGCCTTTTGATTCATTTCCAGGTGCTGCAGAAAATGTATGTTTAGACAATTATTTCACGTAATGCTGGCATGATAAGTTGTGACCATTTGAGCTAAGGCCTCAAGGTTCAGGCTGATGAAAGTGCAGGACCATGTCCTCTGATTTTAATTCTCTTCATTGGTCCTACAGAGCCTGAGGTGGTTGAACTTCAGTTCATACTTCTAGGAGCCCATTGTCATTATAGTTTGTGAAATACTGCAATTTCGAAGTGATGGTCTGTTATAGAAAAGCATATAAATAAACACCTGTTCCCAGATGTGTCATCCAGTTGAGTTGAAATGGGCAAGAATGTTTCTGTATGGAAAAGGGGAGGAGGGAAGGGTATTTTGTTGTCTGTGTTTATAACATTATATAGGCAGCAGTGATGATACTGTCCCTAGCACAAGGGTTCTCAACCTGTTCTAAATCTCCCACCAAAGACTATGCCTCCAGTCTTGGAGGGCATTAATTATTGCTCTCTTGCGAAATTGATGTGCACATTCATTTCTTTTAAAGGGTATACAGTCTCAGTTGAGAAGAGTCATAGCCTAAAAGCAACATCTGTCAGATTTGGCGAAGAGTTCAGGTTTGTTCCAAGACACAGGACAAAGATAATCTCAGATGGCAAGGGTGCAATAGGCCTAACAGAGAGGGTCCGAGTTGGGGGAGAAATACTGGGAGCAAATACAGGAGGCAGGTAGTGGTATGTTTCATAGGTGGGTTACTATGGAATGATTAAACTGTCTTTAAAGACTCTGAGCAGCTTCTTGAAGGGATTCCACATCATGACATGACTGAACAGGCAAAGAAGAAAAGGAAATGCCGTCAGACATTCAGCATTTTGATAGTAATGCCACAAAGTGCAATATTGGGAAATAGATATTTCTGGACCTCATCTCCTGAAAGCAGGCAGGAACAAGACATACTCTACTCTTGGGGCAGTCTGGTGGTGTCTTCGGGGATTGAAGAACAAAACAAAACAAACAAGAAAAAAAAACCCACAGAAACCCCCAACTAACTCTGTCCCCATGTCAGAGAATCTGAGACCCTTTCCACAGGTACTGTAACTTCAAGGTTATATGTTATTGCTAAGGTAGAGGGGGAAAGAAATGAAGTCCAGAAGGCATCTGGAGAGCCACAAATGGACAATACACACACCCACCCACGCAACCTCATTGGTAAACAGGTTGAGAATCCCTGTTTTAGGGTATACAAAGATATATCCATACTGAGCCTACATGAAGCTCTATGCTGCCACAACGGGACTTGTTTTGGCAGCTCACATTGTAATAACACAGACATCGCCACAGCATACTCCAGTCTGCAGTATAGGCAAAATCCTAATGCAGAGTAGTCGTAAAATATGTGCAGTATTTAAGTAAGTTGGAAAACCAAAAAAAAGCCAGTATCCTTTTGCAGAACTCCTGAAGTGTAAAAGCAGTAGTGCGTGTGACTGAACTCCCATGGTTACTGTTTGTGCAGGTCTTGGTTATACAACTGAGTTTTGCACCCTTGTAGAAAAGGTAATTTAATGTTTTCTTTTTCAGGCTCCTCCATTGCCATCCTCCTCATCTTGACATTTTTTCATGGACATTAAATGAAAACTTTTCTGATATTCAGGAAGTGACCCAGTTCTGCACCACTGATTTTTGTAGCTATCCCGTAAGGCTGCTGGCTGAAAGCTGTGTCTATGCAACCTTCCAAGTGCGGAGTGTCAACCAACTGGACAGGAGAGAGCACTGCCTCCTACTCCAGAACTCAAAACAAATAAAGCTCATCCAGCTGTACTTCAAAAAAATAATTCCATGTTTTGTATATATCTGACAAAACTGGCAACATTATACAGACTACTGACTTGAAGACCACCTCTTTTGTATTTCTCTGTTTCTGGGCTGATGAGTTGGTTTCATCCATTTTTCCCCTTCAGAATTTCCCTTGGAAAAGTACTAGCTTAGCTGGTCATTTCTTTGTAAGGTAGTTAGAAATTTTAAGTCTTTCTTTGGGCAACTTCTTCTTCCTTTTTTTTTTTTTTTTTAATGTGAAGAGTTAGGTGATAAAAATTTTTTACTGCTTTTATGTTTTTCTGTCTTGTTTTGAAACCATGACGGTTACACTTTTGGTTCCTAAATAAAATTAAAACAATTAACAGCCAAGTCACAAAGATAAATGGGTTGCACATAGACTAAGGAATAAACTTCAGATTTGTGATTTTTGTTTCTAATCTTGATGTAAATTTACACTATTTATAAATACATATTTATTGCTTGAAAATATTTGTGAATGGAATGCTGTTATTTTTTCCAGATTACCTGCCATTGAAATTTTAAGGAGTTCTGTAATTTCAAACACTACTCCTATTACATTTTCTATATGTAAATAAAACTGCTTAGCATTGTACAGAAACTTTTATTAAAATTGTTTAATGTTTAAAGTTTTTCTATTGTTTGAGTTTTAAAAAGATTTTATGTACAGTGCCCAGTTTTTGTTCTTTTTTGAATCTGATTATATATATTTTATATATACTCTTGTGCTTGTGTATATATATAATATATATAGAAACTCGAATATAAATATGTGTATAAAGATTTAGAGACTAAATTTTTCTCGTTTTAAGTTTTACATCTATGGTAGATTTGAGGTGTCTACTGTAAAGTATTGCTTACAAAAGTATGATTATTTTTAAAGAAATATATGGTATGTATCCTCAAGACATAAAATGACCTTCAGACTGGTTTATTGTTAAATTGCACTTTTTGCAATAACAGACCAATAAATAGTTGCTGCCAAAATGTAGTAGTAGAAAATAAGTAACGGCTAAACTTTAAAGCTCTTTGAGAAAATACCGGCTTTGACAGGAAGTTTGGCACTAGTTTTAGAGGAGGAATGAAAAAGGTGAATTTGAGTTTGGGTGGGGATATTATCTAGAATTCAACCAAATTGCAACTTATATATTACAATATGTTCTATTAACAGTTTCAAAAGTTAAGACTGAATCATCTTGGCGTCATTGTCGACCCCAAAAAAAGGACATTGTTTTGTGGTATACTATTGTATTTTCACATATT
Source organism: Gallinago undulata (assembly GCA_026546715.1). NCBI lineage: Eukaryota > Metazoa > Chordata > Aves > Charadriiformes > Scolopacidae > Gallinago > Gallinago undulata. The sequence goes on along the minus strand of JAOTQQ010000001.1, from coordinate 116,010,255 downwards.
TTGTAATACGAATTCACTGGTAAATTTTTGAAGCACTAGGTTTATTTAGGACAAGTTTATAATATATCATTGTAACAGTTTGCAGTTTTAATGATGGTATTTATTTTAAATTGCTCCTTTCTCATTAGCTTCTTGAAAATGCATTAAATCTAAATTTCAAAATGGATAGCTTTCTTATCGATCGGAGTTGACTCATGCAGAAGGTTCTGCATCAATTTCTCATAATTTCTCATTAGTGGGGTATGTTAGTGATTGCATTGTTAAATTTTTTTGTAATCAATGTGAAGTGTTGAAGGCACAGAGCATGCTAATAATTTCTTCCGAACAAAAAGAATCGCCTCTTACATTTGTAGCTTCAAATGAAGGGTGTTCTAATGAAGAATGAGTACAGATTGTCTAATGCTTTTACAACAGTTTAACCATAGTTACAAACGACTTTCTTGCTAGTTCTTACAACAGTTGGACAAAAGGGTGTAGAGGTTACAAAAAAAAAAGAAAAAAAGTATAACAAATGCTCTTGCCAGCAAAATTATCAGCTAGCAGTTAGGAAGCCAGTATTTGCAGTTCTGTAAAGATGTAAGTCTCAGCTCTTGATAACAAACTCTACAAATCATAATTTTTTACTTATGTATTTTATGCAGTCGTAAATATTGTAATCTTGACAAACCATGCTGCAACTGAAAAGCTACTCCTTTACAGTAGTCTTAAACCCAAATAAAAGCAAGATAACTTACCTCAACTAATGGTAAACGAAAAGACCTCGTTTCTCGGTGCTGTAAAAGAATATTGCTAATTAGGGAAAGAGCTACTGTGCACTAATCAAAAGGGCTCTGTACCTTTTCCTCTCCTTTGGAAAAGAGGAGATGCCATTCCCAAGGAAGAAAATTTGCGTTTCACCAATGAACAAGTAGAGCAAATCGGTAGAGCATGAGGCAGCATTGCTCACTCTGCTTGGAGGTTTTGCCGTGGATTTGAACTGCTGCAGGGCTTTAATATTTTGCAGTTTTCATACTTCTTAACTGCACTATGCTCCTAACCGGTGGACAGTTTTGATCTATAAGCTGCTATGATTTAGAATGCTTTTGTTTTGCTTTTATTATAAAGGCACAAGTTAATATTTCATCAACTGTAGTTATTAATGCAGCACCTCCGCTTCTTAAATTACGAAGCGAAACATTTGTAGTCTCTGGGTATTTCCAAGCGTTAGCAATTGGGCGGGCGGGGGCAGGCGGGAGCCCTGAGCTGGCTGGAGGGGGACAACTCGCTTCCCAAGGAACACAGTCTCGGGGCCCGTGAGCTGCGCAGCGGAGCCATACTGCCAGTCGCTCTGATTTGCTTGTGGCCATGAGTTTTTCTGTACATACATTGAACAGACCATTTGATTTTTAAGCTTTCCTTCAGGTACATAACTTCGGAGCGCAGTCTGTTTGCTTTTTTGGAGAAGTGAAGTCCTACCAGTGGGTTACATTTTAGAAGTAATGATGTTGGTAGATACTTAAGTAGGAAATATCTAGAGAAAGATTCACTAGAGAGTGAGAAATTTCCCAAAACTTCCTGAATTTATATGGCAGATAACGTGTTGGTCCTAAAGACAGAATATCCTGACTCTGCGCCTTTGTAGTTGGAAGGAAGACTTTCAGAGTACAAGTAAAATGATGTTGGATTGCTTAAAAGGGGACAACTTGGCTCAGGTCAACGCAGTATAGCAGATTCTTGGAACAAAGGTGGGTGAGAACTGGGGACTCCACAGCTGGTGACAGTCCTGGCTGCAAAAACATTTAATACGTTAGGAGATGGAAGATGCGAGGAATCAACTGAGATGATGGGGAGGAGGGTGCTCATCCTTGGTTGCTGCCCTGATTGATCCTGAGGAGGGGGCTCAAGTTAGAGGGATTTGAAGCCTGAGCTTCCTGAGGTTTTATCTGGATCCATAGCAGAGATCCAGAGTGTGCAAGCGATGCAGCGTGGGGGGAAAAGGCTGATGAGGGTGACGATTTATCCCTGGGGCAGGTCAAAGCCGAGGAGTATGGACTGTTTCCCTTGTGGTTGTGCTGCAGCAGAGGAAGGAGGGATGCAGGTGATGCCCAGACAAGTTCAAGCTGAAGCTCAGGTTCAAGCAATCTGGGTGCAGGGTGCTAGCAAGGCAGCAATGCGAGCGTGGGGCCCACCGAGCCCCAGGGCAGCCTCCTTCCAGGAAAACAGCATCATTCCTCCAAAAAGGGAGGAGCAGAGTGTTGGCAACTGGGGAAGGGTTGCAGGGGGGAGATGGCAGATCTACCCCTTCGTGCCAGGTGCTACATGCAAAGTTGAAGAAAATAGAGATGGAGAAAGAGAGCATCCTCCATGCTGCTCCTGGGGCAGAGGTACCTGGGGTGGGGTGGGACAGGGTGCAGTGCAGCTGCATGTCTAGGCGAGGAATGCAGGGATGACCCCAAGCCTGCCAGGAGCTGTCACCCTGGGTCTGAGGGTGAGCCCGTGGGCTGGAAGAACAGGAGTGGGTGCTAGAGGAATGGTGCTTGGTCACCCCCCAGCAGGCTGGGCTCTCCCACTGCTTGTGGTGGGAGAGCAGGGGTGGTGATAAGGCAGGGGAGATGGCTACAAGGCACCTGCCCATTAAAAGATTCTGTACAGGGTGAGGTGCAAGTGTCCTTATTTACTTTAGGAAGCCATAAAAGCATCCTGGAATGATGGAAAAAGGGAAAGGGCACCTCTTAGTGACAACAGTAGGGAGAGCTCAGCTTCCAGCTTCACCACTTGGGCAGTAATGTCAGCAACAGGCCTTGTTGAAGTATTAAAATACAGGTGCTGCTATCCCTGCCTGGGGAATGGCAGGGTGTTGGGTAAAGTAGCAGTTGGGACACATGAATGGTGGTGGGGTGGAAATGGATTTATCATTAAAGCCCACTGCCTCCCTCCTTTCTTGCCCCTCATCTCCTGATGGGTGATGCTCATCTCTCACAGAAGGCCTCACGCTCCAGTTTCTAGCAGGATGGAACACCACTCTCAAATGACACATCCCACAATTTTGGGGGAGGCAGGAGGCTTTTTCAGGCCTGGTTTAAATGTGCACCGTTTTCCGGGATATAGGGTTTGTAACGTGGTTACACGTGGTTTGTAACTGAAGTTACAAAGGGAGTTACCCTTTGGGAGACCAATCCAGAATGGGCATAGGAGAATGTAATTTCAAAGTACCAAAGCCCAGGCAGCGACTAACAGAGGTGGTAATGGTTAAACAAATGGGCTAGAGCACTAACCTTTAATTCATGGAGCTGGGAGATGCTTGAAAGAATCCCACCCAAATCCAGTGCGTACAAACCATCCATTGGCAGAGTCCATGGGAACACTGAAATGTGGTTATGGAAGAGTTGACTGTAAAGTACACGCAAAAACTTAGAATCATTGAAAGGGGCAGAAAGGACACCACAAGAGAAGATTGAGAGAAGCAGCATAAGATGTGTCCAGTGACACGTGGCTGGGCTCTCATTTATAGTAGCTGCATGGACACAGAGAAGGATGAACAGGAATAAAGAATATTTTTAGCCCTTTCCTCGTCTATACTTTTCAGCCGAAAACTGGTGGGAAACCTAGTAGTCCTTTGAGGAAACTGGGCTTTTCTTGTGGCAGCAGTCAGGCATCTTTAGCTTTCAGTGCCATATGCAAAGTACAATGGGTAGTTCATTTCCTGGCTGCTGCTGGAATTTTAATTTGTTCAGTTTTAAGGTATGGAAAGTTTAGGGGTTTGAGGGTTTGGTTTTTGCTAGTACATCATTGCCAGTGGGCTGTCCCACAGGCTGGCTGACCTTTGAATGATGGTTCCAGAGCCTAGAGAAGGCTGAGGGGTTGGAAAGGGGTACAAACAGGGTTTGGTCACCTCCTGTCTGCAGGCAACTTTCAGGTGGGTGCAAAAATGACGCATTTAAGAACCAAACTGGACCTCAGATACAAGTGAAATTTGCCTAGTGGAGGATAAATGAGCCACCAGGAATAACTTCACATGGGCTGTGAAAAACAAAACAAGAAAAATAACTAGCAGCCAGTCAGAGTTGCCACAGGTTTTTTTCAGGGGGGAGAGCGAAGGGGTTTTTTGAGGGCAGTAGCACTGGGCAGGGTGTCCAGCGCAATGCGAGAAGAGCATCTGCTGTGGTTCAGTTCCAGGACTCTAAGGCTGCCTCAAAGGGCAAATGTCTTCATAGCCGAAGATCTGGAAACGCTTTCCAGGGGCTCAGGAGCTTCTGGCAGGCTCAGGGTAGGTTTATGCCTCTGTATTTATGTGCAGGACCTTGTCTTTGCTCATGAGATGCCAACTTTACCTCTGCTGCCCTGGATTAAGTGCTAATGATTTGGGGACGTATTCATTGCAAACAGGGCAGCTCTGTCAGCTCCTAAGTGGGGCGTCAGGAGGAAGGAGGACCAAGGGGGAGCTGGCTCCACTGGGTAGTGGAGAGCAAATGATGCCAGCACAACAGCAGTTTTCCCCGAGTCCTACTGGTGGAGGACCCGGGGCAGGGCTGGGGGCTCACCCACAGCCCCTGGGGCTGGATTAGCCTGGGCAGAACTATCAATGGGAGCTGCAAGATATGTTGGAGGGGGTTTAGGACTGTTGCTTCTTAATACCGTGCCCAGCCTTTTTATCTACTTATGCTTCCCAGGCTGATGGAACCCTGAAAAATGTTGTGAGAGTATGTGGAAAGGTGAGTTTTTAGTGACTGTGGTTACACTTGAGGAGGCAGATCCCTGGGCAGCTCGGGGATGCTGATACGCAGTCATCAGATAAGGGTGCAGATACTTAATACTTGTCTGGCAGATTTAAAAATAAACAATTGGTTTTAGCGACAGGTTGCCTGAGCGTAATGTTGCTGAGAAATGGCAGTGTGGGCTCATCCCCGTGGTGCCCCACGGGGGTGCCATCCCAAGCACTCGCGTGGCACGATGCTAACATGTTTTTTCAGGAAAATACTGCACTTCGGCCAAGAACCAGCCTACAGTAGATCGTGGGATGGTGGACACCTTAGGAGAAAAAGACCCCGGCTCTACATGGATTAAGTTTCTTTCACCGTTACCCATCGCAGCACTCAAATGCAACATGAGATTTTGGCATTCCTAAACACGGATGAGGGAAATTGCTGTGTCTGTGTACATTAAACCGTGTTTGTACCGTGTGGCTGTAAGTAAAGTTGCAGCCTGACATTTAAACCCTACTTCAGCACCTTTCAGCTTTTACCTGTGTGCCCCCCGTCAGGAATTCTACAGGGTTATGTCTGAGGTGCAGCAGAAAACATTTCCCCAGAGAAAGGAAAATGCAAAGAACAGGGGGGGAAAAAAATCACTGGTTTTATGAAAAAGTGTCTCAGAGGTGCAAGTATACAGTTTGGTAAAGGCAGGAAACCAAGAAGAAAAGGAGCGAAGTCTAGCAGGGCAAAAGTCTGGGCAGGCAAAAAGCTGTTTGAAGGAGCGCTCAGTGATCTTCCCTCAGTTCTGGTTAACAGAGAGACAATATGTGCATCAGTGGTTGATGAGATCTTTGAAAAGCCACTTCTTCAGCAGCTACAAAGTTAAAAGCAAAGGTGGGATGAGTTTTTCAGCACCGAACAAAATGAGTGGGCAATTATCCTAAGTGCAACTTTGGTTCCTAGTTCCCAAAATCAGTGCAAAATGCCTGATGGAGCCTTTAGCAATTATTGCTGTATTATGAAGAATACTGCAGATAATGCTGTATATGGCTTATTTACAAAATTACAAGATGGGAGAACATAAGACAGCGTATGAATTAAGTGCTGCTGTGTTGGAGTAGGTATTTGCTTGCCCTGAGCATGCCAGAAGATGGCTACTTCAGTGCTGTCTGGTGTTTCTCCAGCCAGTCCTCTCGGCCCCTCTTGGGTAAGAGCCCCAGGGCCTGACAGTACAACTTGGTTGCCTCTGGCCCCTAGCTATGAGATGTTTTGGGTGTGATGCTGGACAACACTCAGCGGTGCATTAATGTGGAGACAGCACTAGAAAAATCAATTTGGCTGTCAGCATGGAAACCTTCCCAGCCCCTGAATCCCCACCACCTCCTTTTTCTCAGCATTTCATCCTAGGGGAGGTGGGGACAGCCTCAGTGGAGGTGCTGGCTGCTGAAGGAGGATGCTGGGGCAGCTCAACACTTTGTCCCCTCACTGCTCACTACCGGCCAGGTTTATGAGTGATACCAGGCAAATGGGGAACATGGGGACCTCTGGGGGAAAACACCGAGTTCTGCTAAGAAAGGGTCTTAGGAAGGGATAAGGAGGTTTGTGCTGGCAGATTTTGGCACCTGCAGGGAGAATAAAGGGGTGGAACATCTTGCTTCACAGTTTCCTTCCCTCCTTGCCAGTGATTACCCACATTTACCATTTCTGCCTTTAGAGCAAACCCGCAGGGAGCTCACACACTGCACGGAAGGTGGATACAGGGCAGCAGTAGATGTACAAGTTAAGAACATGAGGGTTTCTGTGGCTGGAGAGAAGGGAAGTGCATTTCTTCTCATTTTCCTGAAACTGGGTGGTGTGTCTGCTTTCAGAAACTTGAAAACACAGAAAAAAATATCTTAGACAGGAAGAGCTGCTCACTGCTCCGTGTCTTTTTTTTGCACCTCCTTCCTCCTCCAGTTACTCTGGCAAGCTATCGATCTGCCATAGCAGAAACCCTCTTTCTCTCTATTCTAGCAAATCTCTTCACTTCTTGAATGTCTTGTATGCTTTATGTGCTCATTTTGATGCTTTTTAGTGGTTGTGCTCATCTCTCTTTCTCAAAATACATCCCTTTTTCTTAACGTTTATCTCTATGCTGACAATGCAAGTACCCTTAGCATAAGCTTTCCAAGTGTTGACACACTCCTTGTTTCTCCACCGTGCTCATCACCTTCTCTCAGTGTATTTGATGCTCAAATGGGAGCAAGAATCTGGGTTTGAGGAGCAGGTTGGCATTAGGAGGAACCTCCAGGCCAGGAGTACAATTAAGCAATTAGCTCAATACTGTACCTAGATCTGTGCCTGTCACTGACAATGGCAAATCCACTGGGATACAAGAAAAATAGTTCCTTTTAAAATAGGCATTTATTTGTCTTTCTGGAAGGTGACTCATTTGCTTGGGCTGTCTGAGAAAGCATTAAATGCTTACAGTTTTAAAAACTGTGAAGGCTTAATGTCCCTCCAACGCTCCTCCACCTTAGTCCCCATTACTGAAATGGTGTTTTAAATGTTAGTTTAACTTGAATTATTCTGTGACTCTTTATTTGGCTTTCTTACATTTGCCTCTTGCCATCCTAAAATGCTCTGACTAGAATCATCACTTCCTGGCCGCACAGGTCACTTCTTTCCTTCACACTCCCCTGCCCAGGACATCCTCCCCACATCAGATAGAGTTTTACTTCTTCTGTTGCTGATCATCTCTGGCTGCTCCTGACCTGCTCCCCTGCATCTTGGCTTGGGTTTAGGTGACTTCACATAGCTGATCTTTCAAGTTAATGATGTGCAGTTGACATGACATGATGGACTCTGAGCTCAGCAGGCAGGGGCATCTCCTGCTTCCAGGAGGCTTGGAAAAGGGCCGGGGGACAGGAGCTTTGTTGGAGGGATGTTATTTTGTTATGGCCTTTTCCCCTGAGGTCTGCAGTGGTTATCAGGTCAGCAGGGAAAGAAAACAGTGATAAAATTACTAGGAAACGGTCTAGAAACAGTTGCATTTGCATTTTTTTTGCAGTGAAACCTCCTTCACAGTTTCTGCCTCCTGTGATGTATTTTCTGTATCTCTTTGGATGGAAAGTTCCCCCAAGTAGAGTTTATCTCATCTGACATGGAGATGTACTGGCAGAAGCCCAGCATCTCACGCCACGATGCCCTCTGCCCCACGATGTTCCCTTAATTAAGCTGGAATTGGAGGACCCAGTGGTTTGGGTGATGGTGACCTTTCCTTAATTCCTCTCTTTGCAATCCACTTTCATCTCCTCTGGCATGCACCCTGAGGAAGTTTTTCCCCTGGTGCCTCTCCAACTACAGTGACTTCTAAGAAATAGTTTCTCTTCCCTCTTCCAAGCTGCAAAAGCAGCTTGAGTCTAGGTGATGCTGGGACACAGCTCCTCTGCAGCCAGGCTGTGGGGGGAGAGCAGTGTCCTGGCAGCTGGGGCCGGTGGCAGTGGGGTCATCCCCTAGGAGCAAACAGAGTGATGACCACACTTCATCTCTGGGGAGGGAAAAGTGTCCTCTTCCCTGACTGCTTGCTCCCAGGCAGAGCTAGGGAGCACCAAAGTCCTCTTTCATTTAATTTCAGAAGACACAAAACTCTCTGTTTCTGGAATGAGTAACTGCCCTTTAGCAAGGAGGATGGGGCCTCTCAGTCCTCCTGGAGAAATGACTTGATCTCAGCAAACATAAGTGAGCGAGGATAGTTAGAAGAAAAAGCAGCCATAGATTAAGCTGTTTGGGGTAAAACATCAAAAGAGCATGATCATGGTAATTAATGTCTCAAAAGACCGAGGGAAGACACAAGGAGATGAGAGGAGGGATAAGTTCCTGAGCTATAAGGCTTTGCCTGGGAGGAAAGCAAGTTCTCCAAGCCCAATGTTTCCAAACACTAAAAAGCACACAAAGATCAGATTATCTCTCTTGGACCACTTTGAATCTATGAGAGGAGAGAAACTTGTATTAATCCACGTACAGCCACTGAAAGCTGCTTCAGATGCTGAAATGAAACGTCTCTTGAGGGTTCCTGCCCTCTAAAATTAAACTGGATTCATTTTTGCCTGATGATTTGGTTTTAATTAGGATGAAGATTTGTTCTGAATGAACATTTCCAGTCATGCAAAGCGACGAGGCTGGCAAATGAACGTTTTAATAGGCCTGGGGTCTCAAAGCTCCCATGTGCTGTTACACAGTGCTCTGTCCCTCCCACTCACAACACTGATCTTAAGATGATTTCTCTGGATTAAGACAAGCTTATTTCCTCCAAGTTGTGGTTTTTTTTTGGTTTGTTTTCTTTTTTCTCCAAAAGAAGATATCAGTGGAAAATTAGGGTGTTTCCTTGAGAAGGCAGTGAGTCATTACTAGAAATGTTGCAATAGCTTTATTCATAAATATTGTTAAATTATTCACATCTTTAATTTTATGGACATCACAAAGCTAAATACTCCTTTTCTACTGAGAAAGATGTTTCCTTGGTCATCGGAAGTGGATGCCTTGCCACAAGCTGAGACTTCTCCCCTGGTAGCCCCAGGCCTCATTCCTGGCCACTCCTATGACCTTTGAAACTCCCTTGAGCTGACACATTGGACCAAATTTCCAGTGTTGTGTTTGGGGAGGAATGTAAGAAACAAGATGAGGAGGGATCCTTCTCCTCTTATGTCCTTCCATTGCCCTGCAATCCCTGACATGGGGCTTTCCTCCGCTGTCACCTCTCTTCAGGCTTATGACGCCTTGTGAGGCTGCTCTCCCCTGGGAAAATCCTCCCATGCCTGTGCCCATCCAGTTATCCCGTTTTCCTCTGTGCTGTGCTCCAAAAACCCCAATTCTTTCCAGGGTCCTTTGGCAGGCTGAGCTCCCAGGTGCCCCTGTCTCAACTGCTGCTCTGCTCCTGGTTTTCTTCCCACGATGAACGTCTACCTTGAATGGGGTCATACCCACCCTGTGTGTCCCCTTGCCTTGGCAGTGAATAACTGAGCAGGGTTCCTCACTTGCACCCCCTGGGTAACACTTCCATCAGAGATGTTATTAGCCAACCTCCCTACGGAGCAGCAGCAGCAAAGTCTTGCATGGCTCCCCACACTCCCCGGTGTATAGGCTCCTTATCCCAGGCAGAGCTGGGGAGAATGAGGTGGGTTTTACCTGATTTTGTTCTTAACAGACTCATTTAAGCTGCTCCTATTTCTTTTTCAAGGCGCTGCCTGTGAATAACATTGCAAAATACTGATTTCTTTGTTCCTTGGGCCTCCTTGCGCTGCGATGGCATGCTGGCCGCAGCAGCTCTTCTGGCAGGCTTTCTGCTTCTGGTGTGTTTGAGAAAAGGTTTACTGTCAGCCTCCACGCTGTTAGCAAGTAGCTCCTTGGGTTTCTCTTCTGGGGCTGCCTTATTGTAGTCTTGCATCTAATTTGCCTAATTTCTGCATTTGATTTCTACTTTTTGAAGGGCGTCTGTTTGCTTTGAATCCCTGCGTTGTGCTGCTGTTTAGCCGCCTGGGGTATGTGTGTATTTATTTATTTCTTTTATTGTCGGTACACAGTTACTCTGAGCTTCTAATGTGGTGCCTTTAAACAGATCCCACCGATGCAGAGCTCTTCAACAAAAACTTGGGCAGACATCACAGCAGATCAGGCTTTCCTGTTGGGCTCCATATATGGCTCAAACAGTTAAGTCATGAAGCAGCTCACAGCTGTCCTTGCAACCTGCAAACCTGGCCTCCGCAAGCCTCCCTCTGGATGAGTTCACTCATTCACCATGTAGCACCCCTCCATCCTCGTCCGGCAGCAGGAGGTGATTTAGGGGGCTGCACTGAGGGCCTTTTCCCCCACCTGCTCCAGAAGAAGCTGGCCAGTGTCTCAAGAGGAGGAATGGGTGTGCTCACAGATCTATATCTGGGGCAGGAGAAAGAAGAACTTTGTAGTTGCACCTTTTCCAGTATCTCTTAATTTTTGCCTGTGTAGTACTGAGAGCACTCTCTCACTATCCATCAGTTAAATCTGTGTTTCTGTCAAATTTAAGAACAATTCTTCTTATAAAATCCCATGAACACTGGCATCCCTGGGGCTGACAGTCTTTTGAAGACTCCGGTCCGGTTAGAAAAGTTCTAGTTGTTTCCATGGCATTTGGCCTTTTATACCTTCTCCTTGATTTTGTCAGTACTGAGGGGTTAGATTATTTTTTAAACTAAACATTTTAATTTTTTTTGTGGAACCTCAAGGTCATGTTCATACTCATGTCCTCCATTCAGAAGCTACTCTTTTCTGCCTTCCTTCCCTGGTAACTTTATATTGCTGCATATACAATCCTTCAGTCATGCAAAAGCTTTATTTTTAGAAAGCTGTCCCTGGCTCCTACCCAGGGATGCACAACCGTAAAGTTCAGCCCTGCTTGGCCAGCCCTTCCCTGCTTGCCCTTCAGCCAGACAGAAGTTCCCTCTTAGGTGAAATACCAATAAACCCAACATTACTGTTGGAAAAAGAAGTCGAACAGCTTAAATTCAGAGAGCCTTTCTCAAAGTACGTTTACAAAGCAAGTTAATAGCTGTTTGTTAGATTTTCTGGTTGTTTTGTTCACAGAACTGACCAAAGTGCTTCCTACAGGTTGCTTTCCTTTCACACCCTTGTAGACACAAAGAAAAGCCCCTGTCAATGTTTGCCCCCAGGCAACGCAACCACGAGATGGAAAGCCCCTGAGCACTGGCCATCACCCCTGCCCTTGCTCATCAGGTAGCTGCTGTGGGTGGTCCTTTGGGAGGTTTTATCCTGCACTGCCTTCACGTGGCAAAGTTGCCCGGAGTGGTCCCCCTCTCCAGTGGAAGGGGACAGGCAGAGCAAGGACCACCATGAGTGGAAATGGGAAGGGATAAATAACTTGTTTCCTGAAACCTGGACAGCTGTTCCCATTCCTTGCCCACTTGCTGAGGGGGTTTCTGTTTTCAAACACCAACAGTGATGCAGCAACTCACTTCAAGGACACCTGAAGTGGTGACAGGTACCCTGTGATTAGGAAAAGAGATGTTTAATCCCAGCACTTTCCCTCAGCAGCATCATTCTTCCAGCACCTTTCACCTCCTGTCCTTCAGCAATACCTGAACAGTACACAAATCCCTGCTAGGTTTTGCTAATAGAAATAGTGCAAACCTATAAGGGCACTTTCGTTTCTTCATCTCCGGCTTGAGATAGTGGGGGAAAAAAATGAGTAAATGTTTACAGCTGCTGCAGCCAGAGTGGAGTAAAAACCCATAGGTGATCTTCTCTCTTGATCTTTCAGTACTGAGAATGCAAACAGAGGGAAGTTTTTCAACCCTGTGAAAAGTCTGATTGTTCCTAGTGACTTGATTTTTTTTTTCAGAGCAAGAAAAAACCCCACTATTTTAAGACATCACTAGAGGAATGAATTTGACAAGCCTTTATCCAACTGAATGTTTAAATTTTGAAAGGAAAAAAAATCCAGTGTGACTGACAAGGTCCTTTTAAAATGCATAATAAGCTGAACCTTACGTGACACTTCTGTGGGTGTTAGTCTAAAAAGCTATCTTTACATGCAACGTAGCAAATGAACTGTGTAAGACAAGGGTTGTAGCTATATGCATCTTTGCTGAGTAGTACTATAGGACTGTAAAACCTGACAAACTTGTTCTCTTAAAGCTCCGTGTCTCCAGGGAAGAGGCCGGTATATTCTTCTTCTTTCAAGCACCTGAAAAATCTGCTTTAGGCTGACTGTTGCCATTTATACTCTATGTATAAGGAATAGAGCTTGCTCTTCAAAAACCCACTATTCCCAGGCAGTTGATCCCTAAAGCAGTGAGGGGCTTAGGCTTGGAGAGGTGCTACAGAGAGAGCTGGTAGAGGTGAAGGTGATGCAGGTCTGGCTCTCACTGGAGCTCATCGTCCTTTTCCTGTTGAGCAAACTTTTGCCTGATTGTTCTCCTCGAAGGCTAGGAGAAGGCTGGGGGTGCTGTAGCCAGGCCCCATCCCAGCCTGATGGTAGGGAGAGGTGAGAAGCTCAATGGTGGGATTTTGATGGTGCTTAGGAAAGGAGTGAGGAGTGCTGGCAGCAGCTGAAGCTACTTTACAGGGCAGGCAGCATCCTTCTAAGCTCCAACTGGAGACCTGTGGAGAAAGTGAAACTTCTGCTCTTTGCTCCAGAAGAGCAAAAATGTAAAATCCAGCAAGCAGAGCTATGCCAGAAACACAGTGTTTCTTTTTTCAATGAGAAAATTGGCTTACTGCTGCTGCCCCATGCCTTTTGGTGGTCTATGCACAGATGGGTAACCCCACTATTTTCTTCTCTGGATTCAGCTACCAAACAGCCACCTGCAACATCTCTTCTTTTAGGAGGTCTTGTCTCCATGCAAGATATGTGGACCACAGTTTTAAGAGCTGACAGCTCATCACACATGATAGAAAGAACTGAGGCGAGGCTGTCCGGCCATCTCAGTTGCCACACATGGTACAGGTGAAGGATCTCTAGTGGTCTCAGGATCAGTCTCCTGCCCAGTTTGGTGCCATGTTCAGCCACATGTCTATGCTTTTTCTTCCAGAGTCTCAGCAGTGGAGACCTTGCAGCTCCTTTATCCATTTCCATGCTATTCCTACTGCGGTCCATCTAGTCTACTACCATATAAGTTCACATGCAGAACAGCTTATCCCCATCCTTTTATTGCTTTTTTAAAGAACTGTTTGAAGGTCTTTGTCAGGCAACCTTCTCTAGCTTTCCATCTCTCTTTTCTCCTCTTCGCTTTTTTTCTGGACCTCTGTGCCATCCTCACCCTTCCTTGGGGGGGTCTCTTGTCAGTTTTTCAAGTCTTCCCTGAGGAGCAGTGCTAAAAACCTACCAACCCCCTCTGGCTGAGGCCGTCCTCATGCGGAGAGGAACAGATCATCTTGGCCATTTTATGTAATCTGCTAGGAAGAAGCTGTGCTCACCTCCCTTAGCCTTCTGTGGACTTGTCATGAGTAGCTGTTTTAATTTAATTTTCCTTTCCCTGAAATTCATGTTTGTTTGTTTTTAATTTCAGGATGGCTACCTAGCTCCTTTCAGCACTGAATTAGAGAAGCAGAAGATACAGTGGCAGCTAGATTCAGTTATTAATCAAATGAATATGTCTTGGTACTGTGCTGCTGGCTTTTGTGGTTTTGTAACATCTCATGACATTGAAATCTTTTGTTAAAGCTCTATTTAACTCTACTTTGTTAAAGCTCTACATGATTCTATGATACTTTCCATATTCATGTGATAAGGGGAGAAGCTGAGGTTTCACTTAGGAAGTATTAGCAATAAAGTACCTAGAGCACCTGGCTGTAGTGAGTAAATGGCAAACAGGACCCAAGTGCATCCTAAAGTCTCGGAACCCAGAAGCCAAACAAAAAACACCTGCAAACAACTGTTGTTGGCTGAGCTTGCTAGAAAGAAGCTTGCAAATAGTGTGCTTATCTGGCTGCTCCTGTGGACAGGAGCTGTTGAGTTCTGATCCTCAGTGCTCCAAAATGCCTGGGTAGCCCCTTGTGGGAAGCTGGGAGGGAGGTGGAAGGGATGCAAAGTGAGACAAGAAATTATCACCCCCAAAAGCTATGGAGTAGAAAACGTGGACCTCCAACCCTCCCCATGACCAGTTGTAATGAAAATACCCCCTGACAGAAGGTTTTGTGGTGTTCTGTGTGCTACCAGATACCTTGACTTCAAATGCCTTCATGGGCTTTCCTGGCAATGCAGAACATCCCTGCCAAGGGCGCTGGTTGGGAGGTGCCAGGAGGTGTCAGGACTGCCCAGAGTCAAGAGGCACAGACATACCTGTGATGTTCAGGAGCACATGTGTCTCGGTGCCATTTCCTTCACGTGTCAGCCGTGGATGAACGAAGGTGAGGGTGTAGAGCAAATGGGCACTGGGTGTGTTGCTGGTGGAGGGGAAGCAGTTTTTACCAGCTTTCCACTTTCTGTGATGAGGACCTCTTTCAGGCAACGCTGCCGTCTTTGGAGGGAGGAGTGCATGAAAACTACAATTTAATGCCATTGTCAGCTGCTGTTCCTTCCCAAGGGGCTGTGTGGGGCAGGAGACAGCACTGCAAACACGATGGACATGTATGGAGGCACTGACTGAAGACGATCGTTAGAGGAGCGGTGAACTACAGTGGGTGAAACTAGGACTGCTCCTTGCTATGGGCTGCCCATACACAGCCCCCATGCCCCGAGAAATTAGTCTTAAAATACCTGCTAGACAAAATATAGCAGAAAATACAGTTTTACAAACCTCTTGACACAAAACCTTAAAAAATATCTGGGATATGGGGCACCCAATATTGGTACCCGATAAACAACTGGATGTAAAGACAGCTGCAAGCTACCCACACATAAAGGAAGCTCTGAGGCTGACTGCGAGATTGGTAGAAGACTTCTCCTGCCATCCTTGTCCTGCTGTGGAAACGTTTTGTTATGAGGAACAGTTTGCAAAGGCTTACACAAAGCCACTGTCAGAAATAACTTGAAAACAGAGAGGAAAAAATTGCTCGAGAGTTCTTTTGGGAAGGATTAGGTTTAAAATAATTGCCACTTATAAATTAATTTCACATCCTTTTGGAGCTTGGCCTACTAGCATTTCAAGGTTTGACTGGAGCTGGCAGACAGGGTGGGCACCAATTCCAGGGCTTGACTGCCAAGAAAAAGGAAAATACTAAGAGAAAAAAAAATGGCAATGCAAAAAATCAGGCCAGGGAAATATAGGGAAATGAGATTTAGTTTAGGAAAATTATTGTTCTCTAAGCCATGGACTGATTTTATGGTTGGCATATTAGTCAGTCTTACATGAGCCTGGACTTTGTAATCAATGTCTGAAGAGAAACTGTGGTCAACACAGGTCCCCATGCTTTAATAATTTAAAAATCCATGATTCTGTTATTTTTAATCTTTTTATTTTAATATTTATTTTTATTTTTTAAAATTCATATAAAAGTCTATTGAAAGCAGTGGGGATACTTCTTTCAGCTTCAACAACTTTGAATCAAGCCATGTAAAAATAGATGTCACATGCCTCAAGGCTTCTCTGCAGTCTTGCCAGCTGAGTCCAGCAGCAGAGTATGACCATGATTCTTCTATTTCTTACACCTGATATTTTAGGTTTATGAGTTCTCAAGGCTCAGCTGAAGCCTGTGTGACACCTCTCAGTCCTTTGTTGGATTAGATCTGAGACATCTGAGTTTGCTCCTACCATTCTCTAAGACATGCATCCCCTCTGCATTTCCATGGACTTGTTTGATAGCAGAGAGATGTTCTACTGCCCAGGAGACATTTTGCACAGAGCCATACAGTAGATGAATGCCTCATTTCCAGAAGAAAATATACAAAAACTATGTGGACAGACTAGAGAGGGTCCAGAGAAGGACCACAAAAACGGTCAAAGGACTGGGAAGCCAGCCACATGAGGAAAGGCTGAGAGAATTGGATTTGTTCAGCCTTGAGAAAAGAAGGATTAGGGAAGACCTTATCACCATGATTCAGTGTTTAAAGTCTGGCTACAAAGAAAATGGAGACTCCCTTTTTACAAGGAGTCACGTGGAAAAGACGAGGGGTACAAGACACTCCTGGGGAAATTCTGATTGGACGGAAGAAGAATATTTTTCACAAGGAGAACAATCAGTCATTGGAATAATCTCCACAGGGAAGTGGTGGATTCCCCAACATTGGACATGCTGAATATTCAGCTGCACAGGATGCTGGGCCATCTTGCCTAGACAGTACTTTTGCCAAGAAAGGTTGGACCAGGTGATCCTTGAGGTCCCTTCCAACCCAGTATTTTATGATTCTATGAAAGGAAAATGTCTGTGGTGAAAAGGAAAATGCCCAGGACACAAGGGAGAGGAGTGAACCCACTGTGGAGCCCTGTTGCGAGGGCTGCTCTTCCTCCCAATGCAAGTCAAGCCACTGCTAAACCAAAGGGTGCTGAACCAGATGCCAGCCTGAGTCCCAGGGCAGCTGCGCAGACCTCTCTGCAGACCATAGCTTTCCAATCATCCCTGCTGGGGCATGGGCAGATCAAGCCAGTTCCACATCTCAGAGCTTTTTGAGGATTTTGCAGTGTGCAATTTTAGTTACAACTGCATGAAGAAGGCTGCCCTCCAGCACTGAGAGGATGCTGGCAGCTCAAAGCCCAGGGTGGGCAGCACCTCACTGCTGCCCCATGCAAGAGTGGTGGTGTAGCAGGAGCTCCTCCTGCGTGGTGCAACAAGGCCAGCTGTGGCAGAGGACTCTCTGGAGGAGAAGGGGCCAGGGGCTAACGCCCAGCTCTCAGGTAAAAATCACAGACTGAGAGATCGGAGATGCAGACAGATTCGAGAAAAACTGTTGAAAACAGATTGTTAGTCAGCCTTATGGATCTCAGTGAAGGACATGTTTTTCTTATTGGAAGAGAGCCACGATGTAGAAATAGACTGAAATCGAGAAAGAGGGCTGCAGCCATAGCTTAGGCTGTATATTTAAACATTTTTGCTGTTGGACCATCTGGGCCTGGAGCTAAATTTACCTACAAATTATTTTCAATGTTTCTACTTCTTGAGAAGTGGAAGGTGCACTTGATACTTTCTGCCAGCAGGAAAGGCGAAATAAATGTCCTGGGTCAGATTTTCCCTGTGTGGTTTTGGATGCCTAATCTCTCTGCAACACCTGCCTTGAACCCCAGACTGGGTGCTCTGCACGCACGGAGCCCCTCCACAGCCAACGCGAAATCTTGACTTGCATTCCTCCTCCTGGTAACTCTACAACAATTAGCAATGCAAATGTACTCACATCTCTTTCTGCTTTTATGCTGTTACTGATTTTTTTTTTTTTTTGAACCATGGCTAAAGGAAGACTGTATCCGCAGTGAAAATACTTATGGGGGATCCAGAGAGTCTAGTTTGTGATTCAGCTCAGTCAATTTTTTTTTGGTGACTCCCACGCACCTGGATCCCAGGAGAAAGCCTCAAACCCAGGTGAGATTTGGCAGTCCCCTAGACATCAGGGAAGGTTTGGCGTGGGCCTCTGATGCCTCATGAGGAGCACATGGGACGGGGACTGATAGGTGCTGGGAGGGGGGAAGTTGTGTTTTGCAACTCTGCAACCTTCCCTCACAAAATGAGGCACCAGCGTCCAGCCCTAAGTTGGGGCCACTGCTGTGAAAAAAGAGTCCACTACCCCAAATATTTGGTGCCTGGGTCACTCCTTTGGAGACTGGATTACTGATTCCTCCTTTGAAAGGCAGACAGATGATGATGGCTGTACGTCTTGCTGCTCAGGACTTAGACCGCCCTAGCTCCTTAGGGGTGCCCCAGCACCTACACTGGAGTAGTGCATGTTCAGCAGGTCTCATCAGGCTCAGGGTAAACTAATCTCTCATTTTCTGCCTGTGTTGTCCCTTCTCTTAAGGTATTTTTCTCATTTAAATGGTTTTGTACAAATGGTTCCTTCAGTTTTCTGTTGGGAGAAAAATGTGAAAATATCTAGTGGACAATCAAATCCCAGAGTTGGGGGTTTTTCTGATCTTAACCAAGAATATTTATTAGTCTCTAATTACTGCCCATAAATTTGGGAAAGATTAAAAATAATAATATTTGGGAATTAGAGAAATTAAATCTCAAGAGCCATGGGGCCTTTCAGCTTTTTAATGTTGTTGATGGCGTCTTTCTGTTCTGTGTGCCATAAAAGCAATAAAATTTAAATATTTCATAAAAGTGACCTGTGATGGGTGATGGTACAGAGCTGATCCAGTGATTCAGTTTATCTATGATTTAAAAATTCCCACAAGGAAAGTCTTAAATGCTTCCATTCATCCGACATTATGTATACATCATCTTGATCAGAAAGACATTCTTGGTAATAAAGCTCCTCTATCTAGCTAGTTATGAGTTTGCTGCCTTCAGACAGTTTCTTTTTAACAGATGGCATGGAAAACTCTTCCAAGGCCAAAATATATGAATAAGATTTATTAATCCTGTAGCTCCTGTCACTCAGGATAATGCTAATAATCCATAAGCCTTACAATCACGTTTAACATCCCATGTAACAAACGCATCTCTGGGAGATGAGCAATAAATCCCATGTGCACTCTCCTTCCTCATCCTCCGCCTTGATGAGGAAGCCCCAGATTTGGTGCAGCTCTTCCCAGCTATCCCATTTCCTTCTTGCTTCCCATGCTGGCAGGGGGGCTGGCACTGTCTTAATCCTTCCCGGGGGACCCTTTCTTCAAAGCCGTCAGTATTTGTCACTGTATTTGCAGTCAGGGTAGCGGTAGGCAAAACGGGAATCACAAGACCGTAGAGGTTTGAGGATCTCCGCCAGCTCTGCAAGCGCCTCGTTGACACCCTGGTCATCGTCGAGGCCATGGGCGCAGTGCTGCAAGAAACTGTCTATTTTCTCCTGCACGGGCTGCAGGAATTTCCCCTTCAGGAGCTTAGGCAAAAGCTCTTGACACACCATGACGAGGCTGTGCTTCTCTCTGATGGAGTTACAGGACACAAATGCAGACTGGCAGTCCACAGTCAAACAGCTAAATATGTCTTTATACTCCTGTTGGCCGTCAATCAGCTGGCTCCCTGTTAGAGACAATTAAACCAGTTGTTAGAAGCACAGGAGTGAAATCATGGATAATCGCATATGTCCGTACCTCTGTATTAATGCGAGGTTTGTTACTATCTAAAGGATACTGCTGTCTCACCACAAAGTAATCTGTGAGCTATAGCTGTCTACGGGCCAATTTTCTCACTCCTGAAATACATATATATTTTTCTGAATGACAGAGCTCTGCAGAACAGCCTGACAGAGGAATTGGAAAGGAGCCTGTCGAGTCAAACTGATGCAGAAAAAATGAGGAGAACTGGAGCGCTAACCTAAAACATGGAGTTCCTACAAAAATTACCACAAATCATCAAAACCATAATTTTTCCATGTTACCCAAAATCAGTAAATTGCAACAACTCAACAGTAGCTCATCTAGCTGGAGTCAAGTCAAAAGTAAGCTGTTGGGACAAGAAAAAGAAACCCATTGGAAAATTCTCTGACAGCTGCTTCTGAATATTTGAGATCTATTCAGCTGAATATGTGACCTGATCAAAGGCCTTTTGAAAATTTGAACATTCAAAATGAAATTGTTAAATTATTGAGGAAATAGTCTTTGACTAGCTCTCCTTCCAGGAGTAGATCAATGTAACCTGTGAAAAGGGAACAGTAACCCTTGATTTGATGTAAAAATGACAAAAGGGGGATTTTGTTGTTATAATAATAATGATGACTATTTATTTAAGTAAATGCACCTAAAAAGAGTCTGATTTGACCCAGCCTTAAAACAAACGAAGTTATGAAGTTTCTACCTTCAAGTATTGACATTTGTGTGGCAAAAGTTTATAACAGGTGATTTAGGAAGGCTTCAAACGAGACCATTCAGTGCCATGCCCCCTGAATGCTGCTGCCAGCCACAGAGGGGGCCAAGCAGGACATAAGTGCCCACAATCAGTCACGAAACCATTGACCACACAAATAAAATGCTTATCGTCCTCCTGACTCAGAGCCAGGATGGCAGGAGCTGCTGATACTTTTGCTGTCAGTAAATCTCCCTGTGAACTTTTCATTATTTGATTTAGCAAGCAATGTTTGGTTGATTAAAAAAAAATAAATTATCAGCAGCAGAGCCTAGCATAGCAGATTTGTTCCCCCTAAGTCCTCCTGCCACAGATGCGCAGCCAGGGAACCTGCTGAGTACCTTCCTCCTTGTCGATGATCCCCAGCGTGCTGGCATCCCGGATGAACAGATGCCCGTTGCTAAACACACCAAAGGTGCCAGCATCCACGTGGGTGAAGTAGAAGAAATAGTTGAGGTCATTGGTGCCCATGGAGCGGAGGACGGTGAGGAGCTGGAGGGCCAGGTCAGCGGCCACCTCGGGGGCTGCACCGTAGAAGTCACGCAGGGGCCGGGTGCTGGCACTGACCACCAGCCGCCCGCAGGAGCCCAGGTACCGCGGGAAGGGCCATCCCTCCACATCAGGGAAGATCTGCCGGGGAGAGTAGGAATTGGGGGATGGACCCTGCCCTCAGGCCGCTGTGCTCTGCCCGTGGACCCACCTCCCTCCCAGAGGACTTTCAAATGCCGTAGATGGCTTCAAGCAGT
This sequence comes from Gallinago undulata, assembly GCA_026546715.1. NCBI lineage: Eukaryota > Metazoa > Chordata > Aves > Charadriiformes > Scolopacidae > Gallinago > Gallinago undulata. The sequence continues at coordinate 115,989,434 of JAOTQQ010000001.1, read as the reverse complement.
AATGCTGGTGTCATCTTTTGTTTTCTAAAGCAGCCCACCACCCTTCTTCACCCCACCCTTCTTCACCACCCAGCCTGCCCCATCAGCCAGGGAATGTGGTCCTCCATCCTGGAGTAGCTATGCTGCTTTTTTTTTTTTTTTTTTAATAAAGGAACAAAAATCTGGTATTTCAAGACCTGTTCCATGAGGGTTACAAACTGGAAAGTCGAAGATAATAATAGAGCTCAAATTCATGAAAATTTTAGACACTGAATAGCTAATTTTAGGTGTCTTTGATGGGTCCCTCAGTGAGCACTGCATAGCTGAGATCACGGCTTGGAGGTGAGGTGTTTTTTTGTTAATTTGTAAGAACCGCCTGGTTGTTTCGTAAGAGATTGTGCAGTCTCGGGGAGAGAAGTGCTGGGTGTGGGCTACAGTGGGGACACCTGGGCTGGGCTCCCTGCATCACTTGTGCTGGCAGGGTAGTTATCCCAGGTGGAAACCAAACCTGGTTACTGCTGAGCTATGTCCACACAAAGCTTTCTGCCATTTACATTATAACTTGTCTGTCTATCCAGCACCCCTAGGCCCTGCTGAGGTGGGGGCTATGGACTCGTCCGGTTTCATGTTTAAGGTTACTTATCCTTTATGCTGTGAAGGCATTTCAGGCACCCATGTAACAAGCCATTTCTCTTTGGTATGTTTTTCTCATCCCTCTGCAAGCTGCATTCTCATAACTTTACAGTGCTGAGAGCTGCAGCCTTGAGCCCCATTGACCTGTGGCTGGGCTGGCTGAATGACCCCTGGGCATGAGCATCATTCCCCCTCCCCGGGACCAGGTAGAGCCCTGTGAGCTGCTGAGGGCAGCTGTGGCCTGGGGCAGGAGGTAGATGCTGCCACTGCCTCTCTTCTTCATAGAATCTCAAAGGCTTGAAAGAAATACAAATGAGGACTCGGGGTGGGGTGGTGGTGGGGAAGGGTGAGGCTACTCCTTAGGAGACGTGTATAAGGAAAGCGAAGAGCCACACACCAGGCATGTGAGACCAGAGGAGGGATGCGAGGCCTCCCAGCTCTCTGCCTTCCAACTCTGAGCTCAGTTGTATTTGGAATTCCCCCAAACACCTCTGCAGAGCCGCGCTTTGCCACAGAGCTAGTTACCAGGGGCACGCAAATGGAAAAAACAGTGTTGGCATGTGGAGCCTGGGAAATCAGTGCTGCCCAAGTCCATGTTCAACCACAACACTGCATCTTGGTCCTCTCACACTAAAGCATGCACTTACTTTCTCTTTTATAAGCAGGCTGTGATTTTAAGTAATACATTAGCACTGCAAGCATAACACTGTGAAGTATCAGGGGCGTGTAAAACCCTGGCTTTCACAGTGCGCTAGTGCAATAACCCATCTGTGTTCTGCTTTATTTAAGGGGCTGGCCCTCCGTGTCTCTCCACAACTTCCCAGGCTGATGCAAGGAGCACCACAGGAGTCTGCCTGGCTTCAGCCATCCAAACCCACAGAAGAAACACGCTTTATGAAGTCTAGGGAGCTTGCCAGAGGCCAGGTCTGGGACTCGACTGCAGCTGGGGCTTGGTGCACCACATCTCATGCGAGAGTTTCCTGGCAAGGGTGGTGTTTCAAGCTGGAGCGAGGTGGTGTGTGTGTACCTGTAACAAGATGGGGTGTGAATTCACTGAGAGCGTGTACAGCAGGCGCAGTTTGTCCCGGTCAGTGAGGTGGTCCATGTAGATACTGCCAGCGTCTGGCACCTCAGCATAGCGCCGCACTATCCTGTCCAGGAGACGCTGGGATGGGCAGCGCAGCATTGGGCTAGACAGGCCCTGGTGAGAGGGGAAAACACAACAAAAAGGTGTTTATTTTCCGGCCTGAGGTGTTGCAAAGTGCCTGGCCCATGCCAGGGGTACGGGCACCTCTGTGCTCTGCTCCCTGTGCCTCTGCCCCCTGTGGTACAGCTGCTGATGGGTACAGGCTACAGAAAGACCCTTCTAGGAAAAAAACCTGCGCCATCCAAAAATGCCCGATCACAGCTCGGGTTTCCAAAATGGCACCCTAAAAGTCTTTGCAAAGTCTGTGGATGGTGCAGACCTGCTTCATTTCCCCCCAGCTGAGTGGCACCACGTTGCACCGTGCCACAGGACCTCTCCTCTCTGCCCAGGTTTCCAGCCCTGGCAGCCTGGCTCACTGGTGGGGGCCTCCCCATCGTTAAGCCGGTGAGTCACTTCCCTCGTTAAATAATGTCTCCGGATCACTTTGCTATTTTCTTAGCCTGTGAGCAGCTTTCTTGGAAATACAATTTGCTGAGGTCAGTAAACATGCTTTAAAAGTGTAAATAAACACTGTATGTGGATACAAGCACAGGATATATTCTCTTCCTTATAAACTTGTACATTAACTATCAAAACAAAATGTTAATAGCCTGTACATAATTTTTGTAAATACCATCATCAAATAAAGAACTGTTGGGCTAATGGAGTCAACCATCACTGTATTTTGCTTTTCAGATTTGGAGGTTTGGCTTGTAAAATTGCAACAGGCAATCTATGGCTGCAATAAATGCCTTGGAAATTTGTATGTTTGTCGTCAAAAAAGACTTTTGTTTTGAAGTCTGTCATCCTTAATAGCCAAGGAGAGTGGATGTATGGAGACTTGCCCACAGTGGCACAGAAACACTGCCCTGCCATGTCTCTCCTGGGGAAGACAATTGAGTTTTAAATAAGTCTTTTTCTTCCGAAAGATCTGAGTAGCCAAATTTACTCTTTTGAGTTTTCTTTCTAATTCGGTGGCTGCGAAATGTGCTTCAGAAGAAAGGGTACTGGAGCTCACATTGCTCCCTGCCATTCTTTCACGCTGAGAGCAAAGATTTGACTCAGAAACTCCTCAAGTCATTTGGTAACTCTGAGGTAGGTCTCTTTCAGCCCTTCCTGTGCGAGCTGTTCATTTGGCATAAAACGCTTAATTACGCAGCCATGATGAAGAAATGAAGAAACAAGGGAAGGAGTGTGCTGCTCTCACAATTGAAGGTGGAAAGAGGGGTCTGGACCTCCCATGTTCCCTACTCTGCCTCCCTGCTGGCCTCAGTGTGGTCCCAACTGCTCCCTTCATGGCTGTTGGTTGCATGAAGCAAGCCCTGAATGCCAATAGCTGCTCAAAACTACCTGAAAAACTCAATCCCAACTGGAGCGTTCTTTCACCATTTTTTTTTCCCCCAAGAGAATAAAACTTTTGTCAAAAATAATTCTTCCCAGTTCTAGTTACAAGTCTTCACACCCTCATCTCTTCTGGTATAGCTTTATCAAAGAAATATTTTTTCAACTAATTATCTAAAAACCATAGAAGGTGGGGGGAAGGGATTTCTGGTTATGGATTTCTGTCTCGCAGCACTCACAGTCACGTTGTGGCTGACTCTGTCACTTTCTCTTTGGAGGAGAAGTGAGAAAAACTGAGCAGAACAGAGCTGTGTTAAAGAAGAGATAAATGGTGGAGAAAGTCTCTTACAGCTCAGCGTGTATGCAAATATTTGCAGCCAAAGTTAGAAAGCCTTGCTGCCTCCAGGATCTTGCAACGCAAAAGCTGAGACCCGTAAGAGTACACAGCAGGAACAGAAACCACAGTGGCAGAAAACGCATTAAAGTTGTAATTAGGATTTTTTTCCAAGGTCAGAGCTCATCCTATTAACACAGACACGGACTTGCACTGCGTGTGGTGGTCATGGCTGCTCATTTCCCAAGGAACAATTTCAGGCACACCAGGAACAGTGCGGGAGCAGAGGAGCAGGGCTGGGTGCTGTCATGTTTGTATCAATCACCAATGCGGCTTCCTATGACTTAATGAAACCCCGATCCACCAAAGATAGGCAATGGGTCAGAGCTATCCAAATACATGAAGTTCAGCATCTGCTCAAGTGTCACGGCGGAGCAGGGCCTCCCCTTCCAGCTGAACGATGGAAGCATCCCTACAGCAGAACAGGAGCTGAATTTCAGACGAACTATCAACTATCAGTCAAAAAAATGTTGACAGAAGGAACCTGAAGAATGCATACTTGAAACACTGGAGATACTGATTTATCTGAGAATTTCTTAAGTCATTTGCAGTGTGACTTGACAGATAGCATGATGACTTATTTGTGATTGGTATGGAAAGCTTCTTATTTACTTGATTAATTTGCCAGGTTTTTATATCTGACAATGAGTATTTCTTGCAACGGCTCCCTACACTCAGCTGTGATTTCTTTTTCCCTGCTGCCCAGCATGGGACATGCTTTTAACACCCGTGTATGCATATCTAGTGTGGACTCACCCAGAATTCACTCTGCCATAAAAATGACTTCTGAAAGACAACTTTTCCTCAGTCTGCTTTCTCTTCAGCCAGGCTGAGGAGGAACAGTGCAGCTCAGGAGCACTGCCACCTCCTGCCCCACAGGAGCAGCTTCACCAAATGACCGAGTCTGGGGTGAGATCCAGGAGGAAACATTTGGATGTAGGTGTCAAAGCACCTGCAGCTTATGGCTGTTTGAATTCAAGGGGTTTGTTCACCCCCCAAAAAGAGAGAAACTGGGGATGCCCTGTGAAGCTATGGGGCTCGTCCCCACTGTAAGCACTGCTGCTATCATCCTCCTCCAGCGACAGACCGGGTGCGGTTGGTGCCAGCAGGTCCCTGATGGTGAGGTGCAAGGCTCAAAGAGGCAGAAGGTCTGGGAGGTGGCTCTGGGAGCCCCGTAAAACCTGTCCTTCCCTAGGATGGACTGGCTGCCAGATTAGCGAGCTGCTGCCCGTGCGCTGTGAGCAAAGGGATAAGTACTGGCCACATAACCACTGTGCCAGCACATCTGCTGAGGGCTGGTGGAGGTGCCGGTCAATAATTTCAAATAGTACACCCTAGGGAGGGAGGCTGAAAATGGCTGGCTTTTCTCCTTGTTACTGCTTTTGTCTGCCTGCCTTCAGCATTTTCCAGGCTGTGCTTTGTCGGCAGGGCTGTAAATTTGCCCTGTGGGTGATCTGTGTTGAAACCATCTCGCTTTTTTTTTTGTTGTTCTTCCCCACAAACAGGAAAAGCATGAAGCGCGGTTTGAGGTGATGGGCTCCTGGGTGAAACAGCGGGTGGCTGGGTCTACCACGCAGGCTGAGCCCCTGCTAAATACTGCTCATCTTCAAGGAGGGCTGGATTTTAGCACTGAAGACTTTGCTGTGTCCAATAAAGATTTTCATTGTGGCGGGTGAAATAATCACTGTGGCAGGCAGCTCGGCTGAGAGTTGGGTCAGTCAGGGCAGGCAGCGTAAAGCGAAAAAACACTACTTCATGGTCTGTCATTTTGATTCAAGCACGTAACGGTTTGTTGTAATTCTCTGCTCTATAAGACAAAATTACCTGAGCCCATCAGCTTTTCTTGGCAAAACTGTGGGGAGGGAAGTACAGATACAACTGGGTGACTGTGGGTTTGTGAAATAGGGTGGGCATCATGTTGAGCATCAAGAGTGGTGTGCTGTTAATGCCTCCAAAAAGATGGGGGGACATATAAAGGCCAGTGCTGCTGGTAAGTCTTTGCAGTGATGTAGGGTACCCCCCAAGAAACCCTTCTCCCATGGCTCATGCTGGGTTACCAACGAGTGCCTGCCCAGCAAACATGGCAGAGGGGCAGCAGTGCTGGGTTGGGGTGTAGGCAGAGGTGCTCCTGCAACTTTTGTCTCTGAGGAGGGCAGGTGGGGTAGGCAGAAAGGAATGGGATCCCTGGCTCTGTGGGGCCAGATGACTTGGCAGGGGGGCACCCAGTAACCTGTGCTGGCCCAAACAATGGGGTTGGGGGGGGGGGCAGTCTCTTGTACAAACTCACACAATGGCTGAAATATTGCCACAGGCTGTTTTTCACCTCAGACCACTGTGAGACCAGCAGTCATTTTGCAGAGCGCATGGCTGATCTTAAACAGTGATTGCTGCTGAAATTTGGAGGAAGCAGAGCAGGTAGGGCTCAGGGCCTCTAGATTGCTGTGCTCCTCTGTATAATCAAGCCTGTATGCTATTAGAAGGGGTTTATCTCCTGATTTACATTTTCCCTGCTTAATGTTAAAGAACCATGAAAATCCTGACACAATCCTGAGGCCAGTCCGCAAAGGTCTGGGTCACCCTGCAGCCCTCTGTGCCCTCGCCAACTGAAAAACTGCAGGTTTTGCTGAAATGTCCCGGGGCGTTTGTCTCTAGGTGCGTACCCCCAGGCTGAACCTGGAGATGGCTTCAGAGGCGCCCAGGAGCCGGGGTCAGCTCAGCTTCCCACCCCTGCACTGGGAAATTTAAGCGCCCATGAGAAACTGGATAGGTGTGAGGCCAGGGTACCCACACGGTGCTCCTTGTGCGTGTGCATGTGTGTATGTGTGCATGCATTTGTGTACATGTGAGTGTGTATGCATGGGTGCATGCGTGTGTTAGTGTGTGTGAGACCATACCAGCTCAGCTGGGGGATTCCATTTCAAAGAGGACAGTGTAGGGGAAGGTGTATGGCACGTCAGGAGCCTTTTAAGGAGAAGGATTTGGGCTCAGCTAATGCCTTAACTTCGCAGCAGATCTGAGATACTACAGAGCTACATTTCCCCAGTTACTTTTTCACTCAGCTCAGCAAATTTAGGCTCTCCACTTCTTGTGTTTCACATAGCACTGCTGTGGGGGACAGCATGATTTTGCACAAACCCCTTGGAGAGTCTAGCAATTCTGGAGGGCCCAGCACTCTGACTTGCCCTCCTGCAGCCCCCTGCAACGCTGCCTGGGGGGACAGCAATGGCTTGAGAGTGCCTGGGAAGCTCCTGAGGGGGAGGTGTCCCTGCCTGCAGCCCACAAGCTCAGTTGAGGGATGTTCTGAGTGGAAGTGCTGCGTATTTGCCCCCCCTTCCTACCCCCTCTACTGAGGTTACTAGACAAAGTACAGTGTATCTCTGCTCCAAATAATTTTTTCCCATTCAGCATGTGTCATTCTGCTGGGAGGGTGCAGCCTTCAGGGTGACCTGCCGTGCGGGGCTGTCTGTGGCTCGAGTGCGTCCCTCTCAGAGCAGCTCAGGCAGTAGCACCAGTGCTGCTCCTGCTGCTGCTGCAGCAGCATGGGGTCTCCCTCCTTCCTCAGGCATGCGGCTTCATGGGGTAACAGAAGTGGAAAAACTAAAGCAGCATATCTTTAGGATTCAGCAAAGCTGAGCGGATGCAGCAGTGTGCAGGCAGGAGGAAGCAGTTGCCTTTATAGAAAAAAACCCCCAAAAACACAACAGAAAAAGAAGTCCCTTTTTCACAGCCACTTCTCTCTTGAAATGGGGGAAGAAGTACTGGAATAATCCTTCTTTGCCTCTCAGGGTCTTGTTTAGCGTATACCCGGCCTCTGCCCTGGTGCCTGCCCCTTGCCACTGGGTATCACAATGCTCTGTTGCTGTTTGGATGGCACGGGGGAAAGTGTGTGCATTGGGGGAGGGGACTTTTGCACTCAGATGCAAGCTGGCTGCTGCAAAACACACTGGTGTGCCCGGTGACCATCTGTGGCCACCCATGGCATCCCTTGGTGTGGGCAGTGCTCAGTCACCAGCTCTCCTCCGGAGCCTGCCCACTCTATCCCTTCATCCCTGCCTACATGTCTGCCTGGAAGCAATAACCCTCCACACACATGTCCTATTTGCACCTGTGATACCCCAGGACCATGACAGAAAGGGCAACGTGCTTCTTCATGCCTGAGATCATTTGCTATGGACAGCAGGGGGATGAGGAATCCGAGGCTCTGGCTCCGACCACGTGTGTCACTCACCCTGCTGGCCACAAACAGAGGGGTCTAAGCTGCCCCAGAGGAAAATCACTTTCAAGGTATGGGCTGCCCTTTGGGGTACAGCTTTGTGACCAAAAGAAAAAGAAAAAAAAAAGGCAAATAATAAAAAGCAAAAAAACATTGAGACATGATAGAAAACTGGAAAAACACCCAGTGGAAATATCCCCACTTGAGCTGTTGCCGTTTTTGTGTGTGTGGCTCTGTGTTTTACCGATGCCTGAAACCAGCTTGGTGGTACAGCTTTCCAAGGGCCTTCGGCCTCAGCCTGCATGAGGAGCCAGCAGCTGGTGCCTGCCTTCCCGGGGCTGATCCCCAGCCCCGGCCAGGCTGGCCACGGAGATGCCTATGGCTGTCGGCCCAGGGCCTCAGGCACTCTTCATCCTGTTGGGGCCACCATTTCCCTCATGGTGGGTGGGCTCGGATGGGGGAGGACAGGGCTGCCTCCTTCCCACCAGGAGGGACAGGGCAATTTGCCCAAACTCGCCCTCCACCCGGCAAGTCATGACCATGTCTCCTTCAGACTCTTTTTCTGTCCTCTTCCCTCCCCCCTAAAACCACATGGCACCCCCTGAGTCTCCCTCCCCTTGCTGGTGTGGAGCACGGCGGGACAATGATGTGGGGCACAGACCTGGACCAGGTCGGGGGTGAGGCGCTTGGCCCGCAGCCATTTTTGGAAGCGTTGTGTGCGGCGCAGGGCGCGCTCCAGGCTGCAGGTCTTGGTCTTCAGCAGGGAGGTGCAGATGCGCTTGTCGGCCCGGTCATGCTGGTACTTGGAGGTCAGCCGGGTGATGTCGACCAGCCGCCAGCTCTTGGCATCATCCGTGTAGTTGCCCGAGTAGCTGAGCAGGTAGCTGGGGGGCAGCTTTAAACGAGAAGAAAGCCAGGTATCAAACCTGCCAAACCAAAACAAGAGCCCCACGGAGAGCGGGTTAACAAGCTACACGGACACATGCCCGGCGCCACCATGGCTCCTTGGCCACACACTGGCCCCGGGGGCTCTCTGCCATTGCCCTGGGCACTGGCGTGAGGAAAGGCAGAAGCCGTTGGCCTAGGAAATATACTTTTGGAAAAAAACATGTGTGTCTCTGCTTCCCTCTTAAACCACCCCTTGTCATGAGCAGTGTCATGGGGCAGGGGGCGAAACGCCCAAACGGGGCCTTTTAGGCTATGTAGAGAGAGGGAGGGAAGGAAAGAGGAGGCCTGCGAGGTTTTGGTTCGTGGGGAATCCCCAACATTTTTAAAACTTCCTTAACCTTAGAGAAAGGGGCCCAAAAAAAGGAGTACTTGACACTTCAAGGGACCCTGAAGAACAAAACCTCCTGACAATAAATGTATTTGGGAATATCAAAATGACGTTTTGTTTTGAGGTGGTGGCTTTACTCGGTGCTGGGGTCAGCAAGTGATGCCACTGGGCTGCATTTTAGCAGCCAGGATGAGCAAACTCCCCCAGCAGTGGCAGAGGTTGGGATGTGATGTGATGGGAGGGACGGGGGGACGTGTGCCCTGGGCGTGCAGCACCAGTGTAGCCATGGAGATCTTTCACTAATTTGCTCCCCCTACACAGGCACAGGAGGGGAGCATATGGGCTGGGTAATTAGGCTGTGACGATTTTTGGGGTGTGTGTGTGTGTGTGTGTGTGTGTTTCAGCAGCCCCCTCAGCCCTGCCCACACACACGTCGCACATGCAGGAGCCGAGGAGCGCGGTGCCTGTTTTGTAAGTGTGTCTGTAACCTGCTCTTGGAACTCTGACCTTTGTTTTGGGCAACGTCATGCATTCCCTGCCTCCTGCCCTAACCTCCTCGCCTGAGTGCGCAAGAAAGTTCATCCTAATTTAATCTCGTCATAAATTAAAGCCTATAGCTCAGAAGTGAAACAGGAGAGGCAAGAGGTTCCCTGCAGGATCAGCGAGCTGGAGTTAGATGAAAAGACATTAAGAAATCTGAAAGCTGAAGTGGATCTAGTATGAGAAGCTAATCTTGTACCAGAAACAGTGGAAACTGTACCCCCAGCACTGGTGAGGCTGCACCTTGAGAACTGTGGTCAGTTTTGGGCTCCTCACTAACAGAAAGACATTGAGGTGCTAAAGCGTGTCCAGAGAAGGGCAATGAAGTTGGTGAAGGCTCTAGATCACAAGTCTTACGAGGAGCAGCTGAGTGAAGTGGGGTTGTTTAGTCTGGAGAAAAGGAGGCTGAGGGGAGACCCTATGGCTCCCCACAATTACATGAAAGGAGGTTGTAGTGAGGTGGGTGTCCAAGTAGCAAGTGATAGTACAAGAGGAAATGGCATGAAGTTGCGCCAGGGGAGGTTTAGCTTGGATATTAGGAAAAGATTCTTTGCTGAAAGGGTTGTCAAGAATTGGAACAGACTGTCCAGGGAAGTGGCTGCGTCAGTATTGCTGGAGGTGTTTAAAAGAGACATAGATGTGGTGCTTAGGCATGTGTTTTAGTGGTGGACTTAGTAGTGTCAGGTTAACAGTTGGATTTTATAATCTTAAAGGTCCTTTCCAACCTAAACGATTCTATGATTCTATGATCTTTTCTTTCAACTTCCAGTTGGGAAATTGGCACAGAGAAATTTTTGGGGGGCTAATTTCCTCTGATTTCAGGTAGAAAACTGATCTGATGACAATAGCTGCCCTCTGCAATCGGAGACTGACTGGCATCCTCTGCATGACCACTCTGGAAGGCAGCACCTCACTTCTCTTCCCCACCATGGACCCTGTACAGCTCAAGTCCGGGGCAAGCATGGGTCCCTGGGAGAGGAGAACCTGTCTGCCCAAAATGCTGGTCATTGCCATACTTTGTTTTTTGGCTCGAGCTACATGCCTCCTTCACAAGATTTGGTGGGGAGATGGAGCTTGACCAGAAGTGGAGGAACTCGACGCCTTGCACAAGCAGGTTGGGGGTTTCAGGCATTTCAGTCATTTCGGCATTTTGCCCAATATGAAATCGAAGCTTCCCTACAATTAGGGCATTTGACATGCAAATAAATGTCTTCTTTGGGTTGGTTTTATTTTGTTGGGATTTTTTTGTTTGTTTGTTTTTTCCCAGCCTGGTTTTGAGCTAGGCCCAAAGAGCGGAGAATAGTTGCTATGCCTCACTGTGATTTGTGCATCATGACCCCTCCCAGTGCCTGATCTGCAAAGCAGGCACAGTGTCCCAGGCACGTACAGGGAAGAGATGGCTATGGGCTGGGTTTCTCTTTCTTTCCTTTTTTTTTTTTTTTAAGTTAAACACAAATGTGCCTTGTGATTTGGCTTGAGCGTGTGTGTTCAGGGGAGCTCACATCAGGCAGATACCAGGAAAGCACCGCCTCCCACATCAAGCAGCACATGGATGTGTGAAATCCAGGGCTGAGCGTTAATTTGAGCGATTTCCTTCACAGAGCTCCCGGGGGAGAGCCACACGGGCCTGGGAACCTGCCATGGGCCGCAGCAATTCTGTGTTTGGCATCATTTCTGGGCAGTGCGTCACTGGTTTGGCACACTTGCTAGATACTTTCAAGATTCATCATCAAGTTGTGCTGCAACAATATTTCACAGTCTCCTATGAAGCCTTTCAGCTGAGGGCCTGAATGTGCTTTAATTAAGACTTTCAGAAAGATCTGTGTGAATAACTGAGCCACAGATTACAGATTTTAGATCAACCCAGAACTAAACGTTGAAGAAAATCAAACTTGTTTTTCTTTTTTCCTGGATGAAATGAAGTATTTCCTTTCAGCCAAAATAATTTTGCTTGCATTTATAGTTTTACATTTTTCAAAAAAGTTAAGTCCTAAAACCAAAACCCAAAAAACTCCATGTAAACCCCCATCAAATTGGAACATTCCAGCTTTTTCAGACTTCCTTCCCATTACTTTTAGCCAAAGCTCATCACCAGGGTTGGCACAAGTCTGCAAATAGTTTTGGTCAGCTCATTTTCTCAGTGTTTTGAAAATCTAGTATTTTGCAAAGACTTTTGCTGTGCTCTGCGCTTAGGACAGTTGGTCGTCAGGCTTTGGTATCCTCATTTACAGATGGATAAAGTTGGGCAAAGATAAGGGAAGTAAAACACATTAGATGAGTCACCAGCCGTTCTGGGAACAAAACCCACATCTTCTTACTCGTTAGTTGAGTGTGAATGCATGTCACAGCTCCCGGAAATGATGGAGAATTAATGAAGCATGTTCTAATGAGGATTAACACAGAGAAGCCCAAGTGCCATCCACCTTTGTGAACATGTGAAAAGGTACGCGGGGGTGGATCAAAGAGCATAAGCACCACTGAAATTTCCCCCGTTTAACCTTCCACTTGCCAAAATATCCCAGCTGTACAAGAAATCAAGTGGGAGAACAAGTTTAACCCCTGCAACGAAAAGCCTGAAGCTGACTGCCTGCTCAGGAGAACATTTTTAAAACTTACCCTTCCCAAAGTGCCCAGAGCAGAACTGTATGCTATCACTTATTTGTGTGCCGCACTGCTTGTGGGAAGTCAACTGCAGGCTCGCAAGAGAAAAAGAAAAGTCCCCGGTTGAGGAAGCCCCTCTACCTTCCCTGAGGCAGGAGCATCGTGCTCCCACGTTTGTGGTTCTGCACTCCCAGATCCTTCCCGGACCCTCTGCACACCCACACCCCTTTCCTGCTGTCCTCCCCCGAGGAGAGCCAGCGTGGGGGGGGCTCCTGTTTTAGCTCACGTAGCACCTATTTCCCGCACCCCAGTGCAGCATGCAGCTGGCCACTGGCCAGCCAGAGCCACTTGCCTGTTGCAGAGGGCTACTGCTATTTTTGGCAGGGCTGAAGGGAGCTCCACAGCCCCAACCTCCCCGGTGGCTAAGCAAGAACAACCGAAAGGGTGCACCTGCGACAAGCTGCACCCGCAGAAGCTGCTTTGCACCTGGTGGCAGGTCCCTAAGAACCCTGCAGAAGCAAGTGGCAAATGGGCTGCAGCAGGTTGGGAAACAGGGCAGGAGCCAGCTCCTGTGCCACCTCTCTGTGCTGCAGAGAATAAAATGTAGGGCAGCCTGTACCCCGAACGCGCCCCCAGCCCCTGTCAGCTATCAGAATGCACTGATTGCAAATCCATCCCCTCTTTTCGGGACAGGAGCTTGGGCTGGTAGACACCCAGCGCTGATGACCTGGCCCTTCAGAGTGCCTCCGCACCCTACTTACCGCACACCCTGGCGTCGCCCTTGGCACAAGCCGGGGGAGACAGAAAGCCAGGAGGGCCAAGTGCTGAGGGCTGAGACCCCCGGTGTGCCGCGGTGAGGGGTGCCCTGGCCTAACAAAGCCACAAGCTGTCCTTTTCCAAGAGCAGCAAGGGGAGGATGGGTGTTCAGTATTACAAATCCATCTGAGACAAACCATTATGGTTTTACTATGCTACATTTTATAACATAGTTTAAGGTAAAAACGATGATTTGTCCATTATTATATTAGTTACATTATAACATTAAAAATACAATTTTACTATAATAATTTCTTCCCCCCCAAGGCTTTTATATCTATAAAAGAAAGTGCATATGGCTCTATAAATCATATCAGACCCAATAAACCCTTCCTCTGCCAAGCACTGCCTTTAACTTTCTCCTCAAATACACTGGCAACATTTTCCCTCCTGCCGTCAGATATGCTCTGCTTTTGAGCCTAAAACTGATTGGATCAGTTCAACGACCGCTTGAGCAACATCTGTCACATCGGCTTCGAGGCAGATGCAACTTCTTCCTCTGTCTTCAAGTTCTCACAGAAACCTCCCAAAAGCGTACCAATAATTTAGCCCCGTCTATTTATGAGCATGTAGGTAACCTGACGTGCAAAAGTCCTCATGCCTCAGGCAGGTTTAGATTGCTTTTGATCTCAGTTAATATGCAGGTGAAATTCTGCACGTTTGTGTTGTTGCACCTGGTACAAAATTACATAGCATGTTTATATGTTTGTAGTTAACATAGTCCACTGGGAGCGTACAAAGCTAATCCCCCTTTGCCTTTACTCAGGTGCTCATAATAAAATACTTCCAGTACATCTGAACAAGCTGATTTCTTCCTTACCTCTTCCCTTCACCCATCATTGCCTTGAATTGTTTCGGAGCTGCACTCTATGAAGAAAGTTGTGTCTTTTACTTCTGCTTTCAAATTAAAATTCAGGGCTGAAGCCTGATCATGTTTGTGTGGCTTTAAAAAAAAAAACCCGAGACAAAGCAGCAGCTTATAGACATTAATTAAAATACTAGGCACTGTAATTGAAACTAGGCACTAAATTAGTCTTTGCATTGTTGTTCATTACAGCGCTTGGAAACACTAACAGGCAACGTTCAAGTTACTATGCAGAATGCTTTAAAAATTACTGTGCTGAGTTTCTGACCTTATTTCTTCTTTAAAGAATTTCTTGCAAATGGATGTCCCAATGCAGGCGTTGCATTTATCAAGTCCCAGGAAAGTCCGGCCAAAATTGTAGCTGGGTTTGATGTGGGGCGCAGACGGAGAAGCTGTTGCTGCTGTGGAAGGGTTACAGCTCAGAGCCAAAACCAGGAGCAGCATCAACAAATCTACGACTCTGGAGCAAAGGCAACATATCCAGCACCCCATCTACAGTAGTGGAGAGCTCTGCCTTTTGCAAGTTACCCCTCTTTATGCTTTCGGTCTCTTTTTAATGACCTCAGCCTGCAGCAGTGAACCCCCAAACACAGCAAGACACACTGGTTGTGGGAGACCCTGCCACAGTCTCCATCCTGCCAGCTGGTCACTGGCTCTATTGGCTTGAGGTTTGGGTGGGAAAGATATGATGTAGGGTGGGGAGAAGGAAATACATGGAGGATGCAGATAACTTGAGTTGCCATGGTTACCTTTCCTTTACTTGGTGCAGCTGCTTCGGCCCCTACTGACCCTCCCATCAGCCGACTTGGAAAACAACACGAAGAAGTGCTCATCTGCACTTTGTGCAGACAAATGAAGGATATCCTGTCGCTGGACCAAAGGGCATGTGCGGGACACTTAGTCAAAACTCATTTGGAAGGAATAATAGAGTGGCAGAAATGCACATTTTACCAGAAGCCAGACCCTTAGCCTTGCTTTATTCCTGGAGATTTGCGAAGGTGCACTGCTCAACTTTTCAGATGCTTTCTTGGCTTGGTTTCCCCTTCTCACAGAAGTGCTGAAAAGACTGTCAGGTGGAATCATTGCTGGTTTGTTTCTTGAAAATAGTGTTGTTTAAAAGCAATTACACGGCAGTGTTTCACGCCGTGAAAAGCAGGATAGCACGAAGGTTTCCAAAACACCCAGCTGATGTATCAGCTCAGCCTCTAAGCTGCTCTTAAAAAAAATGGGGCTTTTCAGCAGGACTTGCATGCTTTTGAATACCTTTTCCTGATGGTCCTGGCACTGGAAAGAAACTGGAGAAAGGGACGGGGGGCTATTGCAGGAGCTTGCCAGAAGTTTTGAATGCACTTAGAAACTACTGCAATCATACCCAAAAGCTGTTTGTGTTAGGCCAAAGACTTGAAAGTTACGGAAACGGCTGATCACCCATCCTGGCTTGGATGCTGGGCACAGGACTGCACCTCTCCTGGGCCCAGGGTGGCTGCTCTGCAAGCACAGGCCCTGGCAGGCTGCTGTAGGCAGCTGCTTGGGGCCCAGAAAGCAGACCTTGTCCCTTGTTGTACCCTGGCCCCAGACAGTGTGGCACATAATGTACTACTGTGGGGGCACCAGGTTTTGCCCCTCTCCCATCCCCAGCTGTCATGTTTCAATTGATGTGGGAGGCTCTCCTGGGCTGTATCTCACTGCGGGAGCAGGGAGGAGTGGACTGAGGCTTTGGAGACTTCTCGTCCTCCTAGCTGGACCACTCACACTACATGGGTAAGCCTTTTTCTAGCACATTTTTTTTTAAAGGAAAAGAAAAGGTGCTCTGTAGCCATTCTTTATTACCCCCTCCAGTGTTTAACTGCAGTCTGGTGGGACTAAAGGACATGTGAGCTGCAGGGGTGCACATCGGGCTCTGCAATTGCCCCTTGTTTTCCAGGGGGGCTGCTGGAGAAGGGCGATCCCAACAGAGCAAGGCAGCTCTTTCAAGCACAGATGCTCATTAGTGGTGGCACTTGGGAGATCTGTGATCTCTCCTCAACTCCATACCCTTGTGAGAGGTTGCTTCATCTCCCGGTGTGTACCTACATGCAAGATGGAGATAGTGACATTTAGGGTTTGTCTACAGGGCGCAGCAGAGACAGAAAACGATAACGAGGCCTGCTGAGAGGGAAGGGGGATGTAATGAACCCTGCCAGTGCTGCAGACGAGAGGGGCTGGGTGATGCTGGAGCGCCAGTGAGTGCTTTTCCTGCTCAGCTCTGCACTGTGCCATGCTCACAGTTGGCCTTATACTCTAGTATAAAGCTCTTTGAAATTTGCTGGTGGGAAGAGCCACACCAGAGCTATACACCAGCACTAACCACTTCCCACATCCAGACGTTCATCCTTGGCATTTCCTATTGCCTGCACATTGCTCCTTTCCCCCCTGCAGAAAATGGGGGCCCTTCCCACTGTTTCCTGCCAGTAGCTCTGCAACACTGTTCATGTTCATGTTGCTCCCTGCCCAGCTCTTGCCCAGATAGTACCAAAATTAAACACCAACGATCTGTCTTTATCTTCATCATGTGATATATAAACCACATATCCTGCAGTTTCTTCTTTAGTATTTTGATTGCCTGCCTTTGGTCTTCCATTTTCCTTTGTAATTTTAACAGCAGCGACCCAGGGTCCCGACTCCTAGCGCCTCAGCCTGCACTGCCCCATGGCGACCCATGGAAAGGGGAGGACTTCAACCTCTGGGGCCTCCGGGCCTGTTCCACAGCAAACCCTGGACTCTGGCACAAAGCCCCGCTACATGGGCAGCAGTGGTTCTGTTCTATTAATGACGCCTTGATGGGTTTGTTGTTATTGCTCTTCTGTGTTGTTTAGGCACATGTAAAGCGATGTTTATCTTTCCCTAGGAACAACATATGTAATTGTGTTTTCATAGAGTGTACCGCACCTGCATCACCTTGAAGTGTTATGGAGCAACTTTTTATTCAAGGAGTGGGAGCTGCTCCATCATCCCCACCTCGAGCTTGCTGCTTGGCATTTGTACTTGCCCCCAGGGTCTGAGCCCCCTCATTCCCTCAAGTGTTTTTGCTTAGGCTGGGCTCCCTCAAGCACAGATGATGTGTGTAGGAAACACTCAGTCCTGCTCACAGCACTGAAAACAAAGCTTAAAAGTGAGTACACATACCTCCGATCTGGCCTAAAATGGCAGCTGTATGTTGTGAGAGGGGCTGTGCTTCTGAGAGGTGGTTCAGGAGGTAATGTCAATACTGTATTTTTTTTCCTTTCCTTCTGGTAACACAACATGTAGGTATTGAGGTCCACAGATGCCTTGTAGGTATTCTGCCCATGCCAGGTGGGAGTAGTAGCTCTGAATTTTAGGGCACTGATCGCAGTGGTGTCTGCTGGAGCTCCTGAAGGGTTGGTCTTAATGGCCCCATGGGACCTTCACAAACCTTGTAACAAGACATTTCTATACAACACCATTAATCACATGAGAACGTGGAGCCAGTTGCCGTAACGGAAAAGCCTACTTAGTTTTACAGAAGTTATAATTTCTAAAAATTTGTAATATGGGCCAAAATGCATGTACTGCCCTATCAAAACAGATCAAGCGCAGAAAACCTTTTGAAGTGGTTTCTACCAACAGAGGTAAAAGGGCTTATTTAGCCTCTGTACCCTGATCTCTCCTTTCTCCATATGCCATGAGGAGTGTAGAATTCCACTCCTGGCTGCAACCCTGCAGGCACTGGATCCTCTAGGTCCCCAAAACGCCCAGACTTTGCAGAGCCCAATGGCTGTGGATTTGGAGGGGAATGGTTGCAGTTTCTGACTGTTCATCGAGGCATGAAAAGATTTGTCCTTCCCTGCTGCTGGCTCTGGAGGAGATGAGGGGCAAGCAGGCTGATTTTCCCAGGGCACTAAATACACCTTTAACTTAACACACCCAATCCGATGAGTGGATAGTCTCCACCCAACCCACTCATGCAGTCCAGCTGTTCTCCACCGCCTCTTTCCACTCTGGTCCTTCCTCGCCTCAGCCTGAGCAACGCTGGCAGCCACCAGAGTGGGTTTCACTCTGGCGGAGCCTCACATCCACCATCTCCCCATCTCATTGGTGCTGCTGGTTGGCTCACCCCATGCTAAACGCCGTGCCAGCTCTGTGTTCTGGATCTAACTGGGACACTGGAGATGGCTTTGCAGAACAGGGCACATTTTTAGTTAATTAGTTAATTAATTAATTCTGTTTAATCACCACTAAATGCTTCGGAACAGACCAGATGTGGAGGAGCGGAAGGTCCTGCTCCCCAGCAGATGTTACCACCAGAGTCCTCCCTGCGACTGATCTGCATTTGCTCATAGGGACCTCGATGCTTGGGAGACAGGCTTCAGATGTCCCATCACCTCATTTTCCTCTTCAACCCAGGTTTACTGCTGCAAAAGAGGCCTCTCAGCAAGTACGGGGTTGCTGAGCAACAGAATATTGCCTGGTGGGTTGCGGGAGGGCTGCATCTCACTGCCATGCACAGAAAAGAAACAAAATACAGGAAAAATCAAGCTTTTGCTGGAAGAGGAGAGGCTACTGCTCTTCCTGAGGTCTTCAGTGGGCCCTGCCTGGGTCTCGCTGCCTGCTGGGCCCGGATAAGACCTTGGCTGCTGCACAGAGCGGCTTTGCAGGACGGGGTGGAAGTCAGTTCAGGGTGTGGTGCAACATGATTATTCTTAATAGTATTTTTCATTAATCACATCCAAGATAATCATTAAACTACTGCCAAGTAACAAGTACAGGCTTGATATCGAGCTGCTTATCACTTCAGTCCCAGTTCAGGCTGGATTTGTGGATTAATTGCTAGAGTGGCTTGACACACTTTCAATTCTTTCAAAACAAAAAAAAAATGTGTCTTTTTGAATGCTACAAAACTCCTAACATTTGGGAGGATGTGATCACTTCCTTTTTCTGCATTTTCCTCCTGATTGCATGATTATGAAAGAAACATCTGTTTTAAAGTGATCTGCAATAGAAAATTTTTGTTCCAGTTGGATTTGTAATGGACAACTTCTTTAATATGCTCTTATTCTCCCCACCCTGTTTCTTTCCCTTTTTCGCCTGCTAAAAGGTGCAAGAGAAAAGGAGAAGAGAAACAAGCAAGCAAACGAAAACCACTGCCCAGACTACAGATACAGACAAAATGGGACCACTGAGGTGTGCGTGGTGTCAAACACCACAGCTGAGCTGGTAGAACGTGTTCGTACTTTGATTCACTAGGAGAAGATTTGAAGTTTTGTGTGTGCGCGTATGGATTTTTCTACATTTTGAATCAATGAAAATACTAAAATGTGAATGAAAATTTGTCATGTTTTTTGCCTCGCCAGGAAATAATTCCTGTTGTTTGACAAGCCTGGATGTAACCCATCAGAAGCATCAATAATCTTCTCTATTGATAACATGAGAAAATAGGTACTGTTCTGTATCTGTGGTATTTTTTTGATTCTCCCTGACTCCATTCTTCTGCTGCAGAAGAGGAAGCCTGCTGTTCAGAAATCTCTGCCTTTGCATACTGGTAGGCAGCTGGAGGAAAAATCCAGCTAGAAGAAAAGCCTCAGGCACTGTGGCCAACAGATAAGGCCAGTTCTAGTTTGTGACAGTCTGAAATGCCAGTACAAAAGGCCACCAAATGCTATCAGCTACTGTAGTGTTTGCAGCATTTATGGGAGATTGTGCCAAGCAGTGAAAAGCATGGAAGAGGATCCCAGATTTTGGTGCATCAGGCTCCACAGACAGAAAATGAGATACAGGGATTTTGAGCCTAAGGGAAAATGATAGTGAAAAGAAAATTGGCTGCACACCAGATCAGGGTGTGCTGGTGACTCCGTGCACAAACCATGCAGGAAAGAGGTGAGGAGGAGCTGTCTGGAAAGGGAGCAAAGCCCCTAGTCAAAGAGCACTTGCCCTCTGTTGATGGTGGCCTTGCAAACGCAGGCGGCAGCGGCAATTGTGCTCCTGGACCACTCGTTCAGCAGAGCAGCTCCTTGCGAGGAGTTCAAGCCCATGTGACTGCAACTGAAGCACTGGTGTGTGTGTTGTGATTTTCTTTGACAATACTGCAGCAAAGAAACAAAGCATACCTCCCCAAGCAAAATAAATAAATAAATAAGATCATCTTTCCACGGAAAAGGAGAAATATTTTCACATCATACAGTCTTCCAGAAGGGAAAGTCCTACCCACAATTTTTTTCTTGTGTATGTGCTATTGATTCTGTGTCCCAACAGTTAAAAGGATTAAAAATAGTGCAGACTCTTTGGTGTTGTAACTTCAGATTTTCTATCAAATTCCTCTGTGAGGCAGAAGCAGGACAAAACAGGGTCATCTACAATAAAAATGGCATGGCAGGGAGGCACTCTTGGAATGGGTTGCCTAATGAACTGAAGCTGTTAAAATAGCAGCCTGGTTTCCAAGACTAAAGTGAAACACACTTAAAATGTGGGTCCAAAAAGATTCCTTATGAACCAGTTTCCAGGTAAAGGAAAAATCTTTCAAATAATATACCTCTAAAGAATAAAGCATGACAGATGACAGACTACTGACTTTGTCAAACTATGTATTTCTTTCTAAATATCAATTATTTGGTTCCATTTGGTTTCTGTCCACCTGGTTGGAATCTCAGGTTAATTATTTTTGACTGAGCATACAGCAATCCATATTTTTCAACAACTGTATCCTTCCAGCTGTCTGGATGTAAGGGGAGGTCAGGTAGTTCGTGAGAAAGATGTGAAGGCTGCTTTGACTAACTTTGAGACTGGTCTTAACCTATACCCAGTGCTAGGACAGGGAATTCAACTATGAATTTTAGCAGTACAGGTGCACTCTAGGCAGTGACCTTTGTTTTTCCCTGCATTCTGGAATGTTCTTGTTATCATGCAACTGACATTTGCAGGTGACAACAGTGGAGACACTTTTCTACATTCATTAATAATTTTTGATATTCAGGCATCAATTCCTGTTCAGGTAAGATCAGAGCCGATGCAGACTAGGTGCTCTTGTGTCTGGTACAAACATGAACATGTGTTTAAAATAATTTTAAAATGGCCTAATCTAGAAGTGTATTAATTGGAAGGAGAAATTAATCAAGACACAAAATGTATTGATTTTCTTCGTAATTTTTCATAGCTCTCTTATAACTCTGGCTCCTATTCTCTTCTGTCTATAAATCTGGTATTTTAGTATTTTGGTAACTAGATGTGTGACCTAGGCCACCTCCCTTCTCTTTACCCATTTACTCCCACTAGCCTTCTTCTTGTATTTCCTAAGAAAGAGCAATTGAACAAAGGAGACTTCTCTAAAGCCCCCCAGGTGTAAGTAGACTGTTAAAATCTGGAAAACCTTTTCTACATGTAAGCATTGTTGTCTGGGGTCCTACAGTGTGGAGCAGTAGAGCATATACATAAATTATATCTGTTTGGGCTTGTGGAGGGCTGAGGTATATGATTCAGTGCTTTATTTCATTGGGGCTTACATGTCTGGATCCAGATTTTCTAGGATAGGCACCAAAATCCCTGTTAATGAAGCAGGCTAAATGAATCAATTCACTAAACATGACTTAATCTTGAACCAAGTTCAGTCATGAAATTAAAGAGAAACTGAATAGCTCATGATCCATGAGCAGTGGTCAACCCCAGCCTGTACAAACTGTAACACAGTCTGTAATACTTTGGCTGCACACTACATTGCATATGTTACCAGGCACCCTTGAAGGCTTGTGACACACTCTAGCACATTGCCAGATTAGAAAAAAAAAAAAAAAGAAAAAGAAATGTTAAAATCTGAGTTTCAATGGTTTTATAGTCAAAATGGGGACCATGCTTGGCTTTAGAGGGGAAATACACTACAAAACTCCTGGAAAGCAATTAGCAAGGAGGTGCCACTTCTTCTCATCAAGTTCCTTTGCTCTGTTGCCACTTTATGACTTCAGACTTTAACTTCCACGTGGGGCAATCCTGCATGTCAGCCTCCCTTGTCTCATGCACTTCTTCTTCCTTCCATCGCTGGCTTTGCTTCTACCACCTCTGCTTGCCCAGCTGCCACGTTCCCTGTGAAACACCCACATGACACAGCAGCTTTAATGCTAGCTGGGATGTCCTGGGGACTAGCACTGGTTGCAGAGCAGAGCCTTGTGGAGCTCCTTGCAGATGGGTTACCTTTGTGGGAGGCACGGCCAGGCAGCTCCAGGACTCAGTGCAGTCCTTCAACCCTGATATCATCCTGGAGACTACAAACCTGTGGCAGAAAGGCTTCCTGTCAATGCAGGGATGTAACTGGTTGCTCTTTCCCACTCTTCCTTAACTCTCCCGTGCCTTAGTTATTTTCTTGTGCATTTTAGCATCCTTAAAGTAAACCAGTGACAACTTTGAAGATCCGTGTTAGAAAATGTGTGCACACATCTGTGCGCACACATATGCACACAGATTCATGAGGGTATGTGGGCTGCTCTTCCTTGCATTTCCAGTGACTTTATATCTGCAGTTCTGGCACCAAACAAACCTAGAAGTGGAAAATCAAGAAAGGGTTAATTTTTTTTTTTTTTTAAAAAAAGAAGTGCAAACTTTGCCTTGTTTGCACTGATCTTACATCAGTTTCCATGGAAATGGAAGTAGAACAAGCCAAGAGCAGTGGTGTAGCCAACTTCAGCTGCTGGCTTCTAGTTCTTGCTTCTGTTTCCATGGAAATAGATGCCAAATCAGCAAAAAATAAGGTAACTTGTTTTAAAATACTAGAGCTTTAAAGGCTTGTCCTTATTTAACCTCAGTCAGGAAGATAGCTTGTGAGGGGAGGCAGCCAGCAACAAAGCGAAAACTTTCAGAGGCTCTTTCAAGGACTGAGTGCTTGTTGAACTCTGTAGAGAGTGAATTCACTGATCTTTAGAAGTACTTTGTAACTTTCCTCCATGTTGTAAATAAAATACATTTTTCTCTTGGCTTGGGTAGTCACAGTGTCTCTAGGAGGCCAAACAGACTAACAGCTCCTTGCAATGCAACTGTGCAACTACTGCTTAGATTGTCTTTGCCTCCAAGAGTTCAGAAAGAGATGTGCTTTTCTCAGAGTTACAATATGTAAACTTCTCCCATTCCAGAAGCAATACTTTGTGTCTCAAAGTTTTGAGAGAGAAGCAAAGGAGGATTAGGTGGGGGAATTCCTAACAGTGTTTTACAATAAACATTCCACTTTCTTTTTTTTTCCTAATCTGGGAAGGCAAAATTTCACCGAGACAAAAGAAGTTGACCATAACCTATTGCTTATAGCAAAATGTGTATGTGGAAACAGGAAAATATGAACAGAATCCAACCAAAAAAATTCTGCTGTAATCTCAAGAACTGAAATTTCATCCAAAACTCAATTTATTAAAACCAACTTTAATAGAAGTTATTTCAAGGGTGGAGTTTGGCTTTTGATCCTTAGCTATTACTGTAGTGGAACTGGCTGCAGGGAGGAGTATTTCTTGGTGGGAAGTTGTGTGAGGACAAAGATGAGAGTCCCTTCCTTGGCACCATTCTTCTTTCTGTTGCTCATAAATTGGGCTTGTTCCCAGGTATCTTCCACCTCTTTCTTCCCTCATAGCCCCTTTTGCTTACATTCTCCTCTGGCAGTTCTTTAATAGGCTGCAAACACACCCTAAGACAATGGATCATATCACAGGTCACTTGTGTGCCCTTTTATGGTAGCTGCATATCTCTGGAAGCAAAAAGTGTAGGTATATGTTTAAGAAGAAAAAAAAACTTGGCTGACATTTGTGGGGAAGCAAATGCAATTCTAATGAGACATTTTTTTCATTTCATTTTCAGTATTTTTCCTTTTAATGACATAAAATCTGCTCTTGCAAGGGCACGTGCTTCACTTCACACACTAAATATATTCCCTTGGGCTGCTGAGGGAGTAAATAAATGAAGAGTGCAGGCCAACCTAATTTTAAAGAACTGGATCAGGCCTGGACTGGGGCCGCACAGTTGTTCATTTTTGGTATTATAAGCAATGCACTCATTTTCTGATGGCTTTCTGTCGATCTTCTTTGAAGAAAACCCAAGAAACATCAAGACCTTCAAGAAACTGCCAAAAAAGGTAGAATTTTTTGCATAAGGAACCATTTAAAACATGGGAGATTTCTTTTCTTTTCTTTTCTTTTCTTTTCTTTTCTTTTCTTTTCTTTTTCTTTTCTTTTTCTTTTTTTTCTTTTCTTTTCTTTTCTTTTCTTTTCTTTTCTTTTCTTTTCTTTTCTTTTCTTTTCTTTTCTTT
>JAOTQQ010000001.1:115933408-115965226 GCA_026546715.1 Gallinago undulata | reverse complement strand
TCTTTTCTTTTCTTTTCTTTTCTTTTCTTTTCTTTTCTTTTCTTTTTCTTTTCTTTTCTTTTCTTTTCTTTTCTTTTTCTACTGTACACAATGTCTTAAAATTCAAGGAACTTTCTCCGGCTTTATCAGATGTTTATAGTTGCTGCTGTTTATTCCTGCTGTTGTTGCTGTGATGTGATTGCTTCAACGCTGGTTTTGAGCTGTTGGTGTCCTGCTTGAAGGGGGAAACCCAGTGCTGTGTTACCTATAATCCTCCATGGCATTTCACTAATATTTCCCCTAGAAAAGCTTTAGTCTCAGGGAAGCAATGCAAAGCCAATTCATACATTTTAAGGGGAATGGGGGGTTGAGAGCGCCAGTGCTCCCCAGGTGTTTGTACTTAAACTTTCAATGTACCTTTTTGACTCTCCATTACACAACAGTTCATCATCCTTCAGGCTTGCACCAGCACTTCCAGGCCTCCAGGTCACTAACCCACATAATGTTCGTGCCCCTTGACTTGCAGTGGTTAAATCACACAGGGAGTGAAATAGGAGCTATTTGCCAACTTTTCTGCGAACAGCTCATAGCACCATAGCATGACTCAAGGGATCATGAGAACAAACTACAAGAATAGCAAGTTGTGGAGCCAAATCCAAGAAAAAAAAAAAAAAACCAAAATGTAAAAATTAAAGACTAACGTCTGACATGAGGACCTTGTGGCAAAAATTACATGCCTGCACTTTTCTGTGAGTTTCATAATGTTGGCAGATCAATCTTGCTGCACTAGGCAATCCAGAGTGTACCGATGGCCCTGTCCTGGGCATCCTGCTCTGCCAAATGGCTTGGCCTTGTGGCTACACCTGCCCCGGTGCCGTCCCCAGGATGCCACAGCAGATGGGCACTGAACATGGTGTGGCAGGAAAGTTGGAAACGTCCAAGGCGAATGTGGGCCATCCTGTGCTTCTCCTGTAAAGTGACCATTCCCAGAGCAGACACGGCTCCCATCAGGAGGGAGTGTCTCATCAGTAAAGTGGAGCAGCAGCAGCCACCAGGTGCTTATCCTGGGTGCAGGATGCCACCACGCTGGGAATATCCCTCCCCCTTTTCGCTCTGGCCAAAAGCCGCTGTAGGTGAAAACCTCTTCCCAGAGGCACCTGCTGATGCTGGATGGCAATTGAATTATATGTAAAAGAACAATCACACTCATCCCTGCTTGTACCCCATGCTGAACAGGGCAAAGCGGACAGGCAGGATGTGTGGGGTTGCTGTGTGGATGTGGTGAGCACAAAGGCTGAGCTGCATTTGCCCTCTGCTACCTACCTGCTGGAGCTGGCACCTGAAGGTGCTCCCAGGCTGGTCCCAGCAGTTGAGTGACCAGCCTTTCTTCCTGGCTCTGGTGCCAAATTGTCAACCATCTTGGGCCAAGTTTCTTACTCTTCAAGACCGTTGTTGCTCTCCTGCTTGATGCAAGTGTTTTTGGGGGCACATCAGAGTGGACATCTTGCCCCACAAGAGCCCCCTCTGCAACTAAGGCAAGTACTAGCAAAGAGAAAATGTGACCAGAAAAGCAGTGTGACTGCTTTGCTCCAAAGCTCAACCTTGACTGGGATTCAACCTTCATCCAGACATCCCACTGGTGGACTCTTGGTGCTTGCAAATTTTCTCACTGTCTGCAAAATATTTAGGTTAATTTAGCTCATTTTCTCATGAGCTGAGGTCATAGGGACAGTCACAGAATAAAAGTCATGTCACTTTTTTTCCCCTTTCCTTTTTCCATGAGTGGATAAGGCTGATTTGTGTATGGCTTGCATCAGGTACCTGTACAGGTTTTTAATCTTTTTATTGTTTGTACTAATGGTTTTAATTCTGGAGGTTTTTACATTGGAAAAGGAAGGTCTGTAGCTTTCACAGCACAGATGGGAGATAAAAGCACCATAATCACAGAGCAGGGTCAATGAGACCTTTTTCAGGAAGATGCTAAAGGCATTATTTGGCATTAACAAAGAAAGGGATAATTAGAAAATATGCAAAGAAGGTTTTATTCCTGTAATTAATTTCAAAGCTGGAAGTTCCCTAGTGCTCTTCTGTTCAAAAGTGACAGCATATGAGCCCTCGCAGAGGAGGTATATCTTAATCATAAATCAGAAACAGGGGGGAAACTGGAATTTGTGTTTCCATGGACTTTAAAAAGAAAAAGCTGTAGTCAGGGGTTAATGTGTCTTCTGACTGTACATGAAGAAAATACAATTATATAAGTAAGTATTGACACGTTACATGATAGGGAAGAGGAGGATGTAACCAAACGTGGTTTTCTGGGAGAGTGGGCATTCCTCTCCAGAGAAATACAATGCTCAGAAGTCACTTCGATAGCTTGAGGCTGTGCCTGTGTTTACAGCTGCTTTTTTTCACACAAAATTCCTACAATTACTATCAGCTCCACTGATGGTAGCAATGATGGAAGCGAATTTCCTCTAGCTCCCATCATTTTAACACAGTCAAAAATGTTTCTGAACAAGTCTAAATGGCTCTGCTTTAGGAATACCAGCTGGCACAGACTTCTTGGTTACAGCCTTGCTCCCACCTGGATCTGCAACTTTTTTACAGGTAATATTAGCACCTTGCCATCCACTAAGATCAAAAGTAAATAAAGGAAAATGGTGTGCCCAGATCTCTGTATGTATCTTTTTATCCCTTCTGCCCCCCAGTCCATGGCTGTCGACCCCATCACCGCATTCAGCAGTTGCCCTACTGTTTGGTGCAAAGCACGCTGCTTGTGAAGTCATCGTCCATGCTACAAGAGATGTGGTTTGATAGCTTCAGCACTGCCGGTTTTACTTAGAAACCCTGGAGCCCCTCAAGGCAGATGATGTTGCATTTAATATTAAATTTTAAATTTGGTTTTTTTTTCTTGGTTTTGGTTTGTTCTGGGTTTTTGTTTGTTTTGTTTTGTTTTGTTTTGTTTTATTGGTAGCTTTACAGTTAGACTTTTTATTTTAATCTGAATTGAATTGTTATTCTGAGGTATTGCTAACTTTGTACTGTGGGTAGCACTGGCTTGGCTAATGAGTGGTGTAGGTGAACACAACTGCCATCGCGTCTCCTCACACCATGAGGAATTCACATCCTGCAGACGCTTGCAAGTTCACATTTGTGTATGTACTTGTAGGACTGACTCTAGAACCATCATCCCTTCAGCTACAGTGTAGCATATATATATATATTTATATGTACCACCACTCATGTGTCACACACACTTGCATGATCTCTTTGCAATAACTTTTGCGCTCAGTTGCCCATGAGCTTGGTTAGGTCTTCTCTCTTACATTCAGGTCCAGCTTTCACTATCTTTAGGCCTTCAGCTTGCTGGCAGGTGAACTTGGCATCTTGGATTAAAAAATGCATAAAAGTAAGATATAGCTTTATAAGGCTATAAATGGCTTTATAAGGCATGTATGGCTTTATTTTTCCCCAGTTCATTCAAAGACAATCCTTCTTTTATGTTTACTATCTTCTTGTAAGTCCCACTCTAAAATTTCCTTGTTTAAAGCACAGAAATACATGCATGAGTTTATCACAGCGTTATACACAGCAATTCAGAATATGCAGGTAACATTCTTATGATACTTATAAGTATCTAAAAGGTGGTTTGAAGGAGGATGGAGCAGGACTCTCTTCAGTGGTTGCCAGTGAGAGGATGAGGGGCAATGGGCATAAGTTGGAACATAGGAGGTTCCACTCAAATATGAGGAAAAACTTCTTCACGGTGAGCGTGACAGAGCCCTGGAACAGGCTGCCCAGGGAAGTTGTGGAGTCCCC
Source organism: Gallinago undulata (assembly GCA_026546715.1). Lineage (NCBI taxonomy): Eukaryota > Metazoa > Chordata > Aves > Charadriiformes > Scolopacidae > Gallinago > Gallinago undulata. Next base: position 115,961,428 of record JAOTQQ010000001.1, on the reverse strand, counting down.
TTCTTTGGAGATTTTCAAGCCCTGCCTGGATGCAGTCCTGAGTAACATGCTCTATCATGCTCTAGGCAATCCTGCTTCAGCAGGGGAGTTGGACTAGATGATCTCTATGGTTCCTTCCAACTCTAAACAAAATTCAGTGAAATTCAGTGAAGTTCACTGGTAGCAGCACCGAAGGTGTATTGAGTATTTCTCAGTGCATGGATAGAGTGTTTTTAAACAGCAGTTTCCTTTTCTATTACTTGGTAATTTCTAAATTCTGTTGTCATTACATGAGCTTCAACACTTTGCTCTCAAGCAAGTGATGGTATTTAAATTCTCCTGGAAATATTTTTTTGCATGTGCAGGAATTAAAACATTATTTGTGTGTCCCTTGCAGAAATATCTTGTGGAAATGTTAATGGTTTTCTTATCTCATATCTGTATCCAGGGAATGTTTCTGAGTTTACCACTTCAAATCACCACAGTGATGGCTTAACTCAAGGCAGATGAGCTGCTCTCCTCCTTCCGATAAAATTATTTTCTCCTGTAGCGTGTGGTTCAGTCTCATTCTTGAATGGAAGCTGGGAAAGCTACCCCACTCATGTCATAAGTTAGTCTTTGGCCAGCAGTTGGTCCCTCCATACATCAAGTTGGTAAAGACCCTTCAGTAAGGAAGGGGACAGGCCCACAGGCAAGCAGGATGCAAGGTCTCAGCAGCAAGAGAAAGACTCTTCTAGGACTTGCAGAGCTGCTTTCCCCTGCAGCAGCGTTAAACTCCTATTTTTTTTCAAGTTCTGGTCAGCAGCTTTGCTGCTGGTTTTGGATTTCTGTCCAGTACAAAACTGTTGAAGCTCCCCTCTGAAATCCACCCAGCACCGTTTTTTCTCTTTGCTTTTTGTCCTTGTCAGTAATTTTGTATTTTGTGAAGGACCTTATTCCTCAGTTTTTGTTATTTTGAATACAATTGTAATGCAAATCTATTTTCTCTTTTATTCATTTATCTCTTCACAGAATAAATTTTACTAACTCTGGCAGGAAGAAAGTTTTAAATTTTAAATGTATGATTTATTTTACAAGGTAGCACCAATTATTTCTGGGTTGTAATAATAAAAAATCAAGTTTGCAGAAAGGCATAGATGTGAAACTCAGGTATCTGGGCCATCTTATAAAAATATGTAATTAGACAAAGGAACAAGATGCCTTGTAGGGGAAATATCAGTAGAAATTTTAAAGCTCCAAAAATTACAATTTTTGAGAATATTTAAATTTTATATTAACACAAGCAAAAATCTTTGTTTAGTATACAGCATAAAGACATGGCAAGACATAATGTCATTCTTTTACAGCACATGTAAGATATACTATGATACACCACAGTAACTCTAAAACAAAAAACTTCAAAGACAACTTAGTAATACAATGATTAATGTAAATTTTGTGCAACATTCAAAACTATATCAACAGATTAAGCCAAAACATAGAATGTAATTTTTTTCAAAGATGTACACAAATTTCATCCCTCTTTGGCACTTGTAAATGTAACATTTGGCTAAATAAGTTTTGGAACTTTCACACTCAAAACCTTTCAGTAGTTGATCAGACTGTGGAATTAATTTTTTGCACAAATCTTGAACTTTTTGATTGGTTTTCCAGTTGTCACTGGGAATTGATCATAAAAATTACAGAAGCAAACTTAAAATTATTTGAATGTCCCTAGAGCTAAGAGGCAACTAAATTTTAATTTATTTTTAGTTATTGCCCTATTCCTGCTCTTTGCCCTTCCAGAAGACAGGGCAACATTTCGGCCTGTCCTGGAAAGGGGTCTGGCTTGACTGCAGGCAACTCCTGCCTGCAGAGGGACCCAAAATAGACACCTGGCTCATACCCAAGAATAGTTTCCAAGTGAACCAGCTCACATCTCTGTCTCAGTGACCTCTTATTCATGCAGAATCAGACTCTGCCACCTTGTTCACGTTACTCCTCAAGAAATAACACAAGCTACTTCCAGAAGCAAGCACTACCCCCTGTGAATAGGCTTAGCGCAATCTAGATCTTAGAAATGGCCTTTCTTTGTGGAGATGGAACTCATTTGCTCCAATCCCCTTGACTGTGGCTGTCCTACTCAGCCTCTGCTGGACCACTGCAAATGCTTTTCTTTCAGTCTGAGTCATCCTGGCGTTGCCCTGGTCATCAGGCAGAAGGCAGGTCTGTGCGGGAAGCCCAGTCCGTAGGCTGTCGTGGGTTGCTCCCATCCCCTTTGGAAGACCTGACACACCGCCGCGATTTATTGGCAAGGTATTTTGGACTTCAAAGCAAGAAAAAGAATTCAAATTCATGGCTTACTTTGCCGTGAAAGGGAAATTAGTTTCTTACCCACTCCTCCTTCCAGTCCGGGATATGACTCAGTCCCTGATAGTTTAAAGATGATGAGAGCCGATAATGGATGTCTTTTGTGAGACGTGTTGTTGCTGTACTAAATGCTTAGGATAAAAATACCCTCTGCTGCAGTCTGCTGCTGTACTGGCAAACAAAAAAGACTTCTTCCTTTAAATTGACTGTTACGTAGCTGGAGGTAGATTGCTTTTCATCTCGACTTCAGTCAAATGTATAGTTTTAGGACTTCTCATCTAATACAATCTAAAAGTCTTGTAAAAAGAATGAAACATACTTGTGCAATTTGGGTAGTGGTGCTAACTGGGGAACATACATCATGAGGAATGATTCCAGAAAGGTTTACTCTTTTGCTGGGCTTCAAAAAGAAAACTATCACACGGAAACACGGGTTGTTTGTGGTGCTAACAATGCCTATTTTTGAGGGTCTCTGGTTTCCTGTGGCGCCTCATCCTCAATGCACTTTATTGTGAACATGTTGGCACACATCCTTTTCCCAAGCCAAAAGCCACCTGGCAGTTGCAGCAGGAAGAAAGAAAAGCAACATCCCACTTTCAATGGTAAATTCTCAACCTATGCATGATTTGCCATAACTCATTTACTCTCCTCCAGTGATAAATTACTAGTGCCTCGACAATGCTGTAGAAGGAAAATGATTCCATAATACCTCCTACACTTATACCCCAAAGCATGACAGCCTCTCCTGTATTTTAAGACATAGGAATATCTAAAGCAATATACTCACCGTGTAGATTTTAGATATTTGTGAAAGACTTTTATTCTGTCTCTGACATTACTTTTAATTTAAATTAAGAATTCAAGCAAACCTGCATCTTAGAGGCACAACCCACCCACCCCCTCCACCCCCCAACCCCCCTCCAAAATCATAATTAGTCATTTTGAGTGCCTGGCTTAAAATACTTTGAAGGTTCATTGATTTTCAAATGGCTGGAACTGAGCACAGGCTGAGCACCAAGTATCTCCTAAAGCATTTTGAGTAGAAAATCCGAAAGCAGAGCATTCGCTATTATTTGCTTTTGAAAATCTTGACTGGGAGTGACATTTCTGTTAACTAGATCCCTTAACTCCAAAGACAAACCTCCCTTATGTACATATGTTCGCGCCTTTTTAAAACCATACTTCAAATACTAGGTGCTTGAGCGCACTCATAATTTCCTGAATACTAGTAGTTCAATCATCATGCTAGTCCTTAAACATAGTAAACCTCAAGATGGCACTCTTGAACTACAGAGTTTTTCAGGGAATCTGATTATGAATTTTGTGCAAGAAGTTTGCAAAAAAAAAAAAAAAAGAATTTAATAGTGAGTGTGAACCTGTGCAGGAATAACCAAAGCAAATATCAAATAGAACAGCAATATCAGACTAGGACATTAGAGCCTACTGGAGTTCACATGGCAAAATCTACAGGAAAATATTCATTGCAATAAAAAAAAAGATTGTTGATAAAAACCAAATTTTGTGAACAAATCCATATTTTCTTGAAGCTTCTTGCAATTTTTTTGTTGCTCACCATCCCTTATTCACTGCTTCCTTTTTTGACAAAGGATGTTTTTATGTTTCCTCTTGAGTATCTTGAGGTTTCCTCAAGTATAGCTCGGGTTTGTTTCAGATGTGAGATAGAATGTTCAATATTTATGCGGATGCCAATGGTCTATAAAAGCTGGGCCTCTCAGTTCCTCCTTCCACTCATCATCTCCCTGCTTAAAATCGATAGTGCTGTGCTAGTACAGAAGTCCCTGACAGCTTCACCCTGGTTTTCCTGCTTTCTCCTCATGCAGTATGGGGGCAGATGGAGGAAGCCCCAGTGTCCTGGAGAAAAAGGAAGGGGAAGGACACCAACCTTTGTTTGGGTGCTGTAGAGCTAACCTGCTCCTTGCCGGCCCCACAGGAGCTCTTTGCTTTTTTCTTTTAATTTTTCATACATGGTAACATCATTCCCTGCATCTCCACCAGCCTCCTGGGTGGAAATCCTACATGAGGCTGGAGAGAGGTTGCCTTAACATTGTTGGGGGGTTAGACACAGCTGCTATGCTGTGGCTCCTGTGCAGCTACAGAGCAGCTGGCTCCAACCCAGGCACTGTGGTGGGTGGGTGAGGAAATCCTGGCACCAGCAGGCAGTCACCCCTGTTTTGTGAGGTAACTCAGGCTTGTGTGGAAGCTGGGAACTGGGGGCAGCAGCTCCTAGGCCTCCCAGAGCCTTTCTTCCTCTCTTCCTCTACCTTCTCCTCCTCCTCAAGAGGAAGTTTTGCCAGAAGTCAGAAAGATGTAATAAGGAGCATCCATGGGAGGGAGAAGGCAGACCATGGGGGACCTTCCCTGCCTTGCAAATACTTTTGGGGGTTTTTCTCCTTTCACAAGAGCCTTCCTTCCCTCAGCAGTTTTCCTCAGCTGTTGCTTTTATCCATGTTGACTTTGGAGACTCACAGCCTTGGCTGTGTCTTATGTGAGGTTAGGGTCACAGCTGGCACCCACCCAGCCCACCAGCCAGCCTGCCTTGCTAGCCGCCCTCATAGCCACCACGTCGGAGCCACTGCTGAGCGCTCTTACGAAATCATCTGCTGACTCACCCTTCCCTTGCTTGCCTAAGTGAAATCATGCCTGCCTTTAAAAATCACATTGCAGCATTACATGACGTATTTATCCACTTCTTTCACTGTCATGAACTGCTTCAGATAAGCAGCTGTGAAGCTTTTGGAAAGGATAATGGGGCTTTTTTTTTGCTCTAGGGCCATTTAAAAATGCAGAGCATTTGTTTCTCCTCTGCTTGCTGGCCTAAATCGGAATCTGTTGACTCATTGAGGTCATTCCTGAAAATGCTGGGAACAGCCTTCTCCAGAGCTGGCACAGGTGAGTCCCAAGGTGGGCAGGTCTGTTTTTTTTAAAGGTGTCTGTCTCTCACATGCTGTTTCACTCTGGTTGTGTGAGCACAGTGGTGTGGCCGCTTAGGGCAGCAGATTGATGCCTCTGAGGATCTCATATCATGTCAGCATCCTTTCCTATCACCAGGTCACATTGCAACATGTCCCAAACTCTGGCCGAGTTTGGTTTTGGTACCAGTACTGTGAGGTTTTTCAGTTACTATGCCTATATCTGAGGCCTTATTTACTTTCACCCTATTTTGCAGAACTGCTGTGTCCTGCATTGAATCTTTGTCCAAGCAAGGCTCTGGAACAACAGGGAGATTAGCTACCCAAGGTAAGAGGCTGGTGAGTAATGGACTTTGGAGACAGACAGACAGGAAAAAAATGAGTGGGGTTTTGCTTAGATTGAGCCAAAACACAAAACTTACTTTTTTTTTTTTTTTTTACTACTGAATAAACCATTACACTACATTTTGATTAATCCAAGCATTGGGTTTGATTTTGATTTGATTACTTTTTGATTCAGTGTTGGTTTTGATTCTAATTTATCTGACACTTTTAAAACCTTTTAAATTACAAAATCATAGGTTAATTTTTAATTGGGAAAAAAATAAAAGTTGACGGTTCTGATGTTTCCAAAATTTAACAAAAAGAAGGTTGCTTTTTCAGAAGTATTTCAATCTGATTTTAAGAAAAATACCATCTCATTTTTTTCTTTAGGAAAAACTATTTGCCAATTACGACAAATCTTATTTATTTCATTTTGAGATGATTATTAAAACAATAATGAAAGCATGCTTTGGTAAGTGATATACTACACCTTATTTTTGCCATGCTACAGAGCTGAGTAGAGCAGAGACATGGCTCTTCACAGACCAGTTGTCTCAAAGGTGCTGAGAAAACCTTTTAAGCACAAGGATATTTTCAGTCCCAGAAGTCTATGTTCTACTATTAGAGTACTTACTAGGTAACTTGGGCAGTTTCATGATGTTCCTGGCAATCTAACAGCTAGCTGCTTCCAGAAAAAACTGTGCTGCCAGCCTCTGCCTTCCCCCGGTCAACTCTATAGCCCCACCATCATACTCCCTGGGCCAGTACCAACACTTGGTCAAGCCTGTGACAAGGACTTCTGGAGAGAGAAGCTAGCAAAAAAAGCTGAACAGTTCTACCAGAAATAAGGAGTAACTTTCTGCCAGTTTGGCCCCCAAAGTCTGCTTTTTGTGGGACCCCTGCCAGGTACCAATACCCATAAGGGAAAAGGGTAATGAGAAGGACTGTCCTGAGCAGCAGGCTGGCTCTTCTGCAGCAGAGCCTTTTACCCCAGGAGGCAACCATGCCGTGGAGCGAGAGCATAGTTTTAAACTTGGTGTTGCACCTCTCCTTTTCCTTTTGTGGTGCTGCATCACCCATTGTCCTGTTGCTTTCTCCTAGCATTAAATTGCTAGATATGACCATATGCTTGGTCTTGTGACGTCTCTATCTCTATAACGTTTTCAAGAGATTAAGTAGATCTTCAAAAGCATTAAAAAGCTGTGGAGTACCCATGCAAAGGTAAAATTCATCAGTTCAGGTTGCTGACTTTTGTGGGAGGCTGAAGAGTTCTTCTTTACTTTTAGAAAGTTGCAAATAAAGGCATTTAACAGTCTTCCAAGTGAAAAGCATCACTTTTCTATCACTCCTGCTATGTTGGTCATCTCTACATCTCAAGTATTTATAAACCCTCACATTTCTATCCAATGGGAATAAATTCTGGGTTATTTCTCCATGTATAACACCCCCCAAAATTGCCAACACCTTTTGGTCTTTGACGCTAGAATGTTTTACTTTCACTAGCTGCAAGCTGAAAACTAATGCTCCCCTTTGCCTTAGCTTGGAATACTGATTTGCAGAATTTCTCACTGGAGGACATGGTAGGTATTTTAAAATCATGCTTCCCTTTAATGTGGAGAGTCATCTCTGGGAAAAGTTTGCAAGATCAGGCCCACGGTCATCGTTTAGTCAAACTGCATAATTCTTAGGTCTTTTAATCTTTTCTCATAAATCAATCCTCCAATCCCCTTAATCGTATTTGTTGCTCGTCTCTGAATTCCTTCCAATTTTGCAATTTACATTATAATTAGGGCTTAGTGAAACTGATGAGAAAGTTATTTTGGGGGCCAATTTTTATGCTGCTTGTAAATATTCAAAATCTTGCTTTCTGCAGGATCATGAGGGCCCCCGAACTGTGTGACAATGGCAGGGACCTGAGGAACTCCCTCTCCTGGGGCAAGGACAGATGTTTTCCCAGATTCTCCCACTGTGACTTGTCACTAATTAGTATTCATTATCCCATTGATTTCCCTGGGACTATAACTGCCTACAGCACAATTCACAGTGAATAAGGACAGGAGGATCTGCCCCAGCCTGCACCTAGTATCACTAAATCACTGCCTGATTTTACTCAAGGTGAGTAGTGCTAGGCGGCAGGCAGGGCAACGGGTTGTAATTGGGCTGTTTGGAGGAAGATAAGGCAGCAGGCAGAGACTTTTGCTGAATAAATGACTGTGCTGGTGGAAGACACTGCTGGGCAAGACAACTTCCCCAAGTGTTTTTGGCTGCAACAACACACTCTGCAGGCAGCTGGAACAATTGGGGAAGTTAGAGCCTGCACCCTGCCATTGCTGCCCTGTGCCCCTCCTTGCCCTCGGATCTGCTGGGTCACACAAATCCGGTGGGACTGAAGGTAGTTTGCAGGTGGGAGGCCTCAAGAAGATGTACAACTGGCAGAGGAGTGGCTGCTGCCACCATAACCACCTCCTGGTGCTGCTGGATTGCCATGGGAACACCTCCTGATGGCCAAATCTTGCCCCTGCACTGCACATCATGGAGTGGATGAGAGAGCATGTGTGATCCTTCCTGCTAGGGAGAGAAGCTTGCCATCATAAAGACCCGATGGATTTAAATTTTCTCAGCCAGCACAGCTGGGCTGGGGTGTATGCATGCCCATAGGTGAAGGGTAAGGCCATCTGTGAGCCTTTGTAAAAGAAACCCATGCAGAGAGTCCTTGCTTTACCCCTCAGATCAGCTGCCATCTATGCCTCTCAAGGACCCAGAATTATTTCTGATTCTGTTTTTCTACCCTAAGATTTTCTTTTCTTATGTGATGGCTGCAAAGAATTGGAAATCTGCCCCACTGGCAACAGATTGAAGACTCCTGTGAGAGCCTTAGCTCAAATGCAAGCTACAGAACAACCATTAGAAAATAAATAGCTGAATCCCTGCCTGCCTCTTTTATGCCCATAGTCACAGCAGCCATATTGTCATTTTGGTTCTGCTTCCTCTGAGTACACATAAGAAAAGCTACCAGCATATGTTTATAGTCTCAGTCACACAGGTCAATGAAAATTAAGATTTTCTTTTGGTCTCTGCTCACTTTTCTTCAAATATTTTGAAGATTCTTATGGAGAAATATCTCCTATTGCTCTTATAGTATTGCTTCTTGATAATAATAGTTCCATTACTTTAAAATACCCTTTACCTTACAGTATGGATGCTAGAAACAAAACCAGAATGAATGTTCCCATGTCAACAGAAAGTAGGAGTCAGTGCACTCCCCCATGAAAGGCAACACCAGTGAGGGAGAGCATCGCCATTATCTCCATTCTGCAAACAGGAACACAGAGAGGTACAAATCATCCAACTGATGTTGCACAGAAACTGGGCATGGGGAGGCTCTGGAACTGAATCAGTCTTAGCTCCTTGACTACAACCTAAGCAAGACATTTTATAGACACTTTCTCACACATCATGTGCAGTCCAGTCCTCTCAACCTTCTTGAGAAAAAGAGTCACCAAATTCACTGAATGATGCCCCAAATAAGGACTGGGTGGTTGTCTCTGTGCCATGCTGCTGGGGAGAGAGACCAACAAGTATATTTGCTGTCCAAATGCATCACCATGGCAACTAAAAATTATAGCCAGGAATCCTGAGGTTCCTTGTTTTTAGTGTGGCCTTCAGGTTCTACTTAGTAATAAACACAGTCAATTGTTTTAGTATTCATAGTATGGATAATAGACTAATGGTAAGAGCACTCTGAATATGTGAAGCCAGAGAGATTTTCTCATTTATCTTTCTTAAGTTGGCCTCAGAAGATAAACAAAAAAACGGAAAAAAATATAACTCAAAACAGTGGAAATATTCTGCAACTCTAGAAGAAAGATGATGTTGTCCAAGATTTTTAAATGCACCTATTAATTTCAGATGACTCAGTTTTCCTGTGTCCAAATTGAGATCTCTAAGCAATTTGTTTTCTAAAAATGAGGCTTCTTCAACCTGCCTCATTTTGGATTCCCAGGAATCAAGTGTTGGAAATCATTAATAGTTTTGAAAACTGAGGACACTTCATCAGTGTGCTGTGACTACAGCACTTGAATGGGATTTAGGAAATTTGGATTTAGTCGTAGCTCTGCCACAGACCTATGGCGTGGTCTTAAACAAGCCAGACAATCTGTCTGAGATTCAGTTTTCTTTTTTCCTCTACATCATTAATACTGTAAGTGCCCAGTGTTGATGGCTGTCTCTTTCTACAATATCTATCACAATAGCCTCTTTGTTCTGCAAGATTAGTCACAATTAGTAAACAACAATGCAGCTCTGCACCTAATTAAAAGTTAGAGAATTACTTAGGTAGGTTTGATAGACCTCACCAAGCTTTGCCCTGTGATGGCTGCAGAGCTATCTGTATGAAACTTATCTAGATAGTGCTGGTTAAAATATATGAACAACTGCTGCAGTCCCATTTTAGGACTGTGGTATAAGTACTAGTAGGTACTCAATATAAGTAGTAAAGATTTTCTCTCCATCAGGCAGATTAGCAGGGAGAAGACTATGAAAGACTGAAAAAGCAGAAGGGGCAATGGCACATGCTGCCTCAGCATCAAACTTGCATTTATCCAAGCCTACAGAAAGCTGTCTGTACAGAGCCCAGTAACCCTGTCTCTAATGGGGCAAAGAATAAGCTTTGGGACATGTGTGTATATGGCGCTCTGTCCCAATTTGAGGCCCATTTTCCTCCTGAGATGAATGGGGAGGGAGAAGCATCCCCATAATTGATAGTTCTTGGTGATTTGTTTTTTGTGAAGTGTCCTGTCATTTTTTTGAAACCATTTTGATGTTTCTGCTCTTCCAGCCCTTATCCAGAGAGGGGATGGAGGAAAGATGGGCTGAAGAAAAGTCTACATACTCAATGCTGCCTTCTTATCAGTCCTTGCTAGCAAGAGTTTCTTTCAGTAAACTCAGGTTTCTGAGATCAATGGGAAAATCTGAAGCAATCGAAATTAACCTTTTATGGAAGAGAATCAAGCTAGGGAACATTTAGGCAGGCTGGATGTATACAAATATATGGGACTTGATGGCATTCTTCCATGAGTGCTGAGAGAGTTGCCCCATGTCCCTGCAAGGACATTCTCCATTATCCCTGAAAGGTCATGGTGATCGGTGAATGCTTGGAAGAAAGAAAATGTCATTCTTATCTTCAAGAAGGACAAGAAGGAGGGTCCAGGGAACTACAGGCCAGTCCACCTAACCTCCATCTCTGCGGAAGTGCAGGAGCAAGTAATCTTGAAAAACACTTCCAGATATGCAAAGGATAAGGTGACTAGAAGTAGCTGGTGTGGATTTATGAAGAAGTCATGTTTGACCAACTTGATAACCACCTGTGATTAAGTGCCTGGCTTGGGGGATGACATGAGAGATGTGGATATTTCTTGTCTTGGCTTTAATGCTGTCTCCCAAAATACCTTCATTGACAAACTGATGAAGTATGGATTAGATAGTCAGTGTGGTAGACTGAAAACTGCCAGAACTGCTCAGCTGAAAGAGTTGTAATCAGCATGACAAAGTCTAGCTAGATGACAGTCACCAGTGGTATACCGAGGGCTTGATATTGGCACCAATACTGTTTAACATCTTCATTAATGACCTGGATGCTGGGATACAGTGCACCTTCTGCAAGCTTGCAGATGATACAAAACTGGATCAAATGGTGTACACTCCAAGTAGTTGTGGTGCCATTCAGAAGGACCTCAGCAGGTTAGAAAAATGAACTGACAGGAACCTTATGAAGTTCAAAACCCATAAAAGCTAAGTCCTGCACATGGGGAGGAAAAACCCCATGCACCAGTGTGTGCTGGGGGATAACCAGCTGGAAAGTAGGTGAGCAGACAAGAACCTGGAAGTCTTGTTGAACACCACCGTGGACATGAGCCAGTAAAGTGCCCTTGTGATAAGACCAACAACCTCCTGAGCCGCATTAGGCAGAATGGCACCAGCAGGTCAAAGGAGGTGATCCTTCCTCACCACTCTGGACACATCTGGAGTCCAGTACTGGGCTGCCCGGGACAAGAAAGCCATGGACATACTGGAGCAAGTCCGGCAAAGGGACATGAAAATTATTAAAGGATTTTGAGCATCTCTACTATGAGGAAAGGAGCAGAGAAGACTTGGGGGATCTTAACATTGCCTAAAAATACCTGATGGGATGGTGCAAAGGTGAAAGAGGCAGGCTCTTCTCAGCAGTAGCCGGTGTCAGGATGAGAGGCAATGGGCACAAATTGAAATATAGGAAATTTCATTTAAACATAAGAGAAAAAAATTCGCACTGGAAGGATTGAACACTGGAACAGCTTATCCAGGTAAGCTGTGGAGTCTCCATCCCTGGAGATTCTTAAAAACTGACTGGAACAACCCAGAGCAACCTGCTGTAGTTGATCCTGCTTTGAGCAGGGAGTTGGACTAAATGATCTCCAAAGGTTCCTTCCACCTCACCAGTCCTGTGATTCTGTGACAGGAGAGGAGAATGATCTTATGAAATTTGCCATGCTCCTTCAATGTAACTTTCTCTATCCAGCAAGTCTACAGTTTTCACTGGGATATGTTTTTTGCTTTGTTAATTTATTACTATTATTAAATTAAATTATTATCACAATTTATTGATGATAGCAGAAGTAGGCCAGTTGGAAAGGATTCCCCAGATATCAGTGGTTATTTGAATTCTGATCATGTTTTCAGTTTGCTGGGTATAAGGCCTGTTATACTCCAGAAGTGAAGTTCATGTGAGCCTCAGTTGCTGCTGAGGTTGTGATGGACCACTTTTTCAATCTTGTTTATCACTGTTCAGACGCATCTTGAAGCCAACGCCTTACCTGCATGGTGACAGAGTCAAACCTGATACAGGGTGAGAAAATAGCTCTGTCTGCATCCAGAAGTGTTTCATCATGGGTCTGCTCCTGCTGCTTTTCACTATCCTCCCTGCCAGGAGACTGTTTCTCTCACAAGCTTCAGGAAAAACAATATCTGGAATTGTAAAGCACAATGGAATTGTAAAGCACAATACCAGGTTGTTATGACTGAGGAGGGTTAGAGAGGGCTCAGATGACCAGCTCTGCTGGCAGGTCAAGGGGGTTGGAGCTTTTGGCTGGAAGTGGTTATACGCAGCTAGGGAGTTGGTGAGGAGCAGTGGTCTCTTCCAGCTGCCTCAAATGGAGGGTATTCAGACCCTCAGGGCTAATTCCTCCTAAATGCTTCTCTGTAACCTCTTCCACCAAAATAGAGTTTAATCTCTTTACACAAGATGCAGAAGCTTATAAAGAGTCTCCTTCAACAGGGCAGGCTTATGGAAAACAGCAGTCAAAATAATGACTGCAAAGATAAAAATCTCAGTATTTTAAATCCTGTATCAATTTCTTCTGACCTTCAGTAGAGAGGCTTGAATGCACAAAATTGCTAGCCAGTGCTCTGATGAATTTAAACAGGTGATTTAGGATGAAGAAAATATGAGCTGGCAAATTGCTCATCTCTTTTGTTATTTTTTTTTTCTGAGGACTAATATTAGGACTGGTGCTTCCTGGAGTGAAGCAAGGTGCTGTGTTAACAGCTGCAGAATTACTGGAAGCAACTTTGGAAATAGCCTATATGTGCCAAGTTGCTACAGCTGTGCCTCTCTCCTGAGCTACTATCTTAATCTCTGGAAACTCTGTTTTCATTTACAACACAGACAGGGTTCCAGGTGTGGTGACTGGAAAAGAAAACCACCAAACTGAGAAATTAAGGTAAGCAAGATAGACATGAGTCGCAGAGAGCTTGGGACCATAGCTCCATGACATGTGAAGTGACCTATTCACTTCATTGAGATATTCATTCAGCATCTTCCTGGGGCTGATACTGAAAAGTCAGTGTTAGTCATTGTGATGTTCCTGTAAGAGAGGAAGAGGATAATGCCAAATAACCCCATTTCAATACCAGGCACATCTTTTGTGGTGTCATGAGTCAGTAACATTTAGGAAGAGCCATGATATATTACCCTGCTCTGCCTCTTTCAGGGTCAGGAAGAGACTGAGCTCAGTGTGTGCCTTGACACTCCAGAAGAGCAGATGTATTGGTCAGAGCTGGGTCATTCATAGGATGTTATGGCTGAACATGGATGAGTCTTATAACCCCTCTTGTCTCCACCTCTCCAGGCAGAACTGCCCCTCTCAGATCAGCTAGTCAATAGTTTATCTTAGCTATAATATCAAACCACAAAAGGGAGATCTGAGCAGCTTGAAACATAACATGAAAACATTTTTATCAGATGAATAGCCTATTGCAAATGATATGTCACATTGGCACCCCCAGCTGGAAGCCAGTGGTAGGAATGACATGCGATGTTTTAACACACCAAATACTGAAGCCTTTGAAATCCTGAGATGGTCTTGAGAACCCCCTGACCAGCAGCTCAAAACACAGAATCACAAAATGGTTGAGGTTGGAAAGGATCTCTGGAGGTCATCTTGCCCAAACCCTCCCATTCAAGCAGAGCCACCTAGAGCTGGTTGTGTAGGACCATGTCCAGATGGCTTTCAAATATCTCCAAAGATGGAAGCTTTATAACTTCCCTGGGCATTGTTTGTCAGTGCTCAGTCACCTCCACAGTGAAAAAGTGTTTCCTGATGTTCACGCAGAACCTCCTGTGTTTCAGTTTGTGCCTGTTGCCTCTGGTGCTGTCACTGGGCATTATTGAAAAGAGCCTAGCTCCATTCTCTTTGCGCCCTCTGTTTGGGTATTTTTAGGCATTGATGAGATTCCCCTTGAGCCTTCTCATTTTCAGGCTGAACAGTCCCAGCTCTCTCAGTCTTTCCTCACAGAAGAAATACTCCAGTTCCTTAAACATCTTTGTTGCAGCCCTTTGCTAAACTCTTTCCAATATGTCCACTGCTGAGGGGAGGGGAAGGACCACATCCCTCTTGCCTGCTGGCAATACTTTTTCTAATGCACCCCAGAATACCATTAGCTGCCTTTGCTGCAAGGGCACATTGCTGGCTCATGTTCAACTTAGTGTTCACTAGGACCGCTGGGCCTTTTCCACCAAGCTTCTTTCTAGCTGGTGTGTACTTGTGCATGGGGTTGTTCCTTCTCAGGTGCAGGACTTTGCACTTCTTCCTGTTGAACTTCACAAGGCTCCGTCAGCCCGTTTCTTCAGCCTATCAAGGTCCCTCTGGCTGGCAACATAACCCTCTGGCTTATTAGTCATGCCTCCCAGTTTAGTGTCATCAGCAAACTTGCTGGGAGTACATTCTGTCCCGTCATCCAGATCATTAACAAAGATGCTGGAGAGGACTGGACCCAATATTGACCCCTGAGGTACACCACTAGTTACTGGCCTCCAACTAGACTGATCACCACCCTCCAAACCAGGCAGTTCAGACACTTTTCCATTCTTTATAAGCTTGTCCTTTATGTGGGAGAGTGTCGAACGCTTTACTGAAGTCTAGGCTGATAATGTCCATTGGTCTCTCCTTGCCTACCAAGTCAGTCATCTAATCATAGAAACTTCTCAAGTTGATCAACCGTACCAACCCTTGGTGAAGCCATGCTGACTACTCCTGATGGCTTTCTTGTCCTTCATGTGCCTGGAAATGGCGTACAGAATTAGTTGCTCCATTACCTTTCCAAGGATAGAGGTGAGGCTGACTGACCTGTAGTACCCTGGGTCCTCCTCCTTGCACAAGGAAATAGTTGCTCAGATTTGCACCCATTTTTAGGCCTATCAAAGTCTAAAATGTCAGTGTTTTTATCACCATATTTTTTTTGCTTTGTGTGGCACAAAGACACTAAAACTGAAAGACTTGGCTCAAAACCAGCTTTTCAACTGGGGGAGACTGGTCTTCTAACTGTGTTGTTGGCACGTCCTGAGTTGTGCCCAACACCTCTTGCCTAATTATCCATTTGCCCAAACTGGATTCCTGGAGTCTTTCCACCTGAGATGTGCTCGTGACAAACACATCACAATCTAGAAAAGTTAATCTGAAAGAACATTGTCATTTTTTTTATATACCACTCTTCATAGGTAGGTTCTTTCCTCTACATGCTGCTTAACTTTCATATTAGGTCAGATCACCCATGTCTCTAGTCTGGTGCAGGCTCCAGGCATTGGCCAGTTCCTTCCCTATCAGAGGACTGCAGGAGCTTCTTCCTCCTGCCCCAGGCTATAGTGGAATTAGGCAATTATGTGGTTCCAAGAAGACCAGGGGATCTGTGTCTGTGCTGAACATGGTGCTGCTGATGGCAGAGAAGTAGGTGTTATTGAAATGGCAGATTAAAAGCAAGAGGAGGACTTTCTTCTCTCTCTCATGCTGTCTCGTTTTCTTTCAGCTCAAGCTCTGCTGTGTGGCTAATCAAGAGAGGGAGTAGCAGAGAGATCATCTGGACAAACAGATCCTGATATTTGATTTGGATGATGACAGCGAAAACGTCTTACCTTGCTTTAGTGGCCAAGTGACCAACCCCTACTGCCCAGCCTTCTGTGCACTACAGACTGGCCACAATGTGCTGGTGTGCTCAAAGTCACCGCAAAGGTCTCAGAATCGCAGCTGCCTTTGAGCAGGGCTCCAGCAGGGGAGAGGATGAGAGTGTGTGTGTTTGCTTGCAGGCGAGGGAATGAGGCTGGAAGGAGCAGTCCCGCAGTGAATGGGGGAGTTTCTGCTTCTGGCAAAAAGTTTGAATTCTTCGCCAAAGCTTGTCACCACCTTCCAAAGCACTGGTCTGCTCTCTCGCTCTCTCTCCCATGCTGGTATTTGGCTCCTGCCTTCTTTCCTCAGCTGCTGAGAAGCTCCTCCTGACTTTTGCAGAGGAAAGGAGATCCTGGCTTGGGTCTCGACACCCTCCTGAGCTGGAAGGGAAGCTGCTCAGGTGTCCAGGGTGTGTTGGACTTGTCACCCTTGCACCCTTTTGCAGGTCTCCTCAGCTCCCATGGGAATATGGACACCTCCTTGGGTATTTAAATCCATTTCATGTGCTAGATATTGTGCTGGTGAGGGCTGCCATCTCATAGAATGGTTAGAGTTGGAAGGGACCTTAAAGACTATCTAGTTCCAACTCCTCTGCCACGAGCAGGGACCAGGTTGCTCAAAGCCCCATCCAGGCTGACCTTGAACACCTCCAGGGATGGGGCATCCACAGCTTCCCTGGGCAACCTGTTTCAGTGTCTCACCAGCCTCATGGTAAAGACTTTATTCCTAATATCTAATCTGAATCTCCCCTCTTTCAGTTTAAAAGCATTACCCTTCATCCTATCACTACACTCCCCGATAAAGGGTCACTCCCTGTCTTTCCTATAGGCCCTCTTTACATACTGGAAGGCTGCTATATAAGGTTTCCCTGGAGCCTTCTCTTCTCTAATCAGCTTTTCTCAGCAGCACCTGGTCAAAAAATGTGGGAGCTGCTCAGGAGCAGAGCTCGGGAGGGCAATAGATGTTCTCAGGGTGAAAGAGCTGCTCAGCCCTTGGAGTCAGGAGTCTGGCAGACAAGGGAGCCAGCTTGTTTAAAATGTACTTAACCTAAGAAGCGGATGCAGACCATTCTGAATTAGCCTGAGATTTGGGTGGAGTTCTGGGTGATTATTTTTTTTCTTTATAGGAGGAGCTACCAGAAGGTAGGATAAGTTATAGGGTGTGTATACTCCCTTTCTTTGTAAAGGGCTATATCTAGCCTTATAAAATGAATATAGTTTGTATTAGTAAATTGGGTAGTATTCTTCCCTTTGGTGTATGTTTTCTTTATCTCTAATTCCCTAACCCATTAAGGCATTTGGTTTAGCTATTTCAAGACATACATATGCATAGATATGCGTGCATAGATACGGGCATATGCTGTCTCCTTTTTTGCTTTTGTCATTTGCTGGTATTATAGTTACTCTGAATGAAAATCCTTTAAGAGATGTTCCAAGAGAAATGAAGATGTTCCAATTAAACTAAAAAACAAATGCAAATGACATTTAGGTTGAGTAGGATTGTCCAGTAGAAACAATGATTTGACCCCCTGCATGTATCTTGGAAAAACTGATCTATGCTATTCTTTGATCCGGGATGCGATATCATTATTTTGAAGTTACATATTGTTAGGGTTTTTTTTTTCTTTGTTTTACAAAGAAGATGTATTTCTCATAGAAACTTTTCAGAGGAGCAATCAATAGACAGAATGAATTGTCTATTGTTAGATCTGAAATGCATGTCTGTAGGCAGTACATTTTTTCACTCTATGCTGCTCTAACAAGCATCATGGTTGAATCATAATAAACATTTGATCCCCCTATCAAAAACACATATACACACACAAACAAACACATTTTACTCCACCTTCAGTGTCTTTGACAGCATAAAATTTAAATACCGGAAGCAATTTATACAGTAGTTATAATACAAAATCCATAGTCAGACCACCAGAATTCAAATATCTAAGCCTTTAAAGAAATGGAAAATAGCCAGGCAGCATGCAGTTGTGTAAATGCTCCATTATTTTTGCTTTCCTTGCATTCGGAAATAATTTGTAAAAAAAAAAAAAATAAAAATCCCTCCTCATCTGCTATATCCCCACCTGTAAAGCATACTTGCAAATTCTTTCAATGTGCATATCATTACTGGGGATTAGATTTTCATATATGCATATCAGTCTCTTCCTTCCTCCCCATACTGCTTCCTTGCTTCTGCTTAGGAAACAGGTCTGGTGCAGGTGGTGGGGACTGCTTCTCTGATGCTGATTGTTGTCAGCATGGCTATGGAAGAATTAGGAGGGCACTCTCTGCATTCACACTGAGTCAAGGTTAGCAGAAATCATCACTTCCACCAAAAATCTAGACTGGAACTCATCTGCCTTCCCAGAGAAGATGGGGGACCCTGGTGGGTTCCTGCTGCTCCCTTAGCAAGAGCTTGCTGCACAGTTACACTCCTACCCCCTCTCCCTATAGTGATAATTAAATATACTAACTAGCTAATAGTTGGTGTTGAATCCTATTGAATCATTTTCCCAAGCCATACAAGTGAAAATATTTCTGTCATGATGAAAAGCTCAGTTCTTTAAACCAGCTTCAGTTAAATCAGCCTGCTGGTTAGCCCTGTGTATTCCTCTGCTGTAAAACCCACTCATCTTTACAGTTCTGTTTTGATGTGGGGACCTTTTCAATATGATCTCATTAAAAAAAGTTTTTACTTACTCAGTTTGAAGGTGCACAACCGGCAGGCCTGTGACCCATAAGGGTGCAAACACTGGCTGCTCGTTTCTAAATCCTACCTAGGTGTAAGTTTTTTTGCTTAAATGTATCTGAAATTTGACATTTCAAAGCACAGCCTTTTGTAAACTAGAGGGAACTGAAACTGTTAGACTTGCAATCTGGAATCTGTTAGATCTACAGGGAATGTACTTCCCTCGTCTGCGTTCCCAGATTTACAGACAGTCCTCAAAAAGAGAACTGGGTTGAACCATTGAGGATTATGGTAGCAGCACCTAGAGATCCACATGGTGAAAAGCTCTGTAACAACACCTGGTAACTGTAAGTCCTTAGAGATACAGTTTAAGCCGGCAAAGAGAGGAGAAAGAAAGACATAGAGAAATGTAGTGCTTTTCCCAGGATGGTACCAAACCGTGGTGGCAGAACCAGCCTTTAATCCCAGGTTTTGTGAT
The DNA here is from genome assembly GCA_026546715.1 of Gallinago undulata. Lineage (NCBI taxonomy): Eukaryota > Metazoa > Chordata > Aves > Charadriiformes > Scolopacidae > Gallinago > Gallinago undulata. The sequence goes on along the minus strand of JAOTQQ010000001.1, from coordinate 115,942,205 downwards.
TTCTAGTCCAGTGTCCCATGATGTGTCACGCTGCCCCCTAACACTTGTGGAATGCTTTTCTTTCTATATTGCTGCTTATCTCCCTCTGTCTATATAGACACGTCTATATTTAACACACAGACAGGGTTCTCTATATATGTGGATAATTCTCTATGCATTTAGTAATTTGTCATACATACCACATTTCAAACAATGTAAATATTTTAAATACTTCATTCAAAATAGTATCTGTGTAATTTTCTCCTTTAGAAATATCCAGAATGTCACACACTTTTCCTTCCAATTTTGAAAAGGAGTTCTTTCTTGCCTGCAGAGAAAGAGGCACTGATATTGAAATTTCCACAAAGAGTTTGTCCCTTGAGTGTTCTTACAGGCATTTGTGCTGAAGAGATGTTAACATGAGCAGCATTTTACATGAAATATAGTCCCAATGCTCAGAGTTGTGCTGCTTGATGCTTGTGACACTGCAGCTCCCTATGTTTTCCAGCCCTCTGAGGAACCCTGCAGCAGAAATAAGGAAACCAGGACCCAATATTTGGATTTAAAACAAAACAAAACAAGCAGAGGAAATAACACTTCAAGGTTTTTGTTTTATTTGTGACACAGGAGGGGGGAAATTAATTTGGTTTGGGATCACTTTAAATCAACTTTAGTCCTGTGTGGCTAGAGCAGTCTTAGCTTGTGGTGAGGACACAGGCAGGTGGGTGCTGACCTCCACCACTCTGTTATCCTTGATGCAAACCCTCCCAGCCCCTCACTGGGGGGTAAGCCATCTCAAAGTGGGCAGGGCGCCTTCTCATTGCACTCTGACAGTGAGGAGCTCCCCTTCCAGGGATGGGGAGTGTCCCCTGACCCGGGGCTGGGTCGGGCTTCACTCAGGCTGGCAGAGTGCTCCCAAGGTGATCCGCAGGTGTTATGGAAATGCTGCTTTTTATTGCTGCAGGTATGGGTAGAGATTAACCACCCCACCTGGCAATGGAACTGAAGTGAAGCCTCCTTCCCCACCTCTGATCTTAGATCAAAAGCTTCATCCCTGCCTGCCGCACCCTGCTCCTGCAAGGAGCCCTTCTGGCAGGGAGATGCCAGGGGCATCCAGATGGCACGGCCACCCCAGCGGTCCAGGCTCTGGAGGGGCAGCCTGGCATTGACAGCTCTTGCAAACACCTACTATGGCTCTCGGTGCTGCGGGAGGGCAGAGAGGAGGGGGAGGAGGAGGAGGACATTCTGGAGAGGAGGTGGGAAAAGGAGGGAACGACAGAAAATGCCACACCAGGATGTGTTTTCTACAGATGTTAAAAACCAGGAGTATCTCTACTAATTGCAGCAAGCTTGGCAGAAATGAAGCCTAATAGGCCTCCTTCATATGATTGTATGACTAAACACCAGATGCCCTAAAGGCACAAACTGACAAGGCTGTGTAAATCTTCAATAAAGTGTCTGTGATCTTTCTGACAGGGAGAGGATGTTGAAGGGCAGCCCCCAGAGCAGCCATCCTCCTGGGGGACAGAAACTAGTGGGGAAGGGGTGGAAGTGTCGGGACTGCATGTTAAAAAAAAACAGTATCAAAATCAAATTTTATGACAAAGATGCCCTTGAGACTGCATTTTCATAAAAAAAACCCTTTTTTTTTCTGGAAAAGTGTCAAAGTTCCAAATGCTTTCTTCCTTTTTTTGCTCCCCTAGCACAGCACTCCTGTCCACTGTCATGAAGAGAACCGGATACTTTACGAATGGTCTTGATGCCTCATGGGAGGAGAGAGTTATTTTGGATTTATCCAAGAGTGTTGTAAACCACATGGCCTTTCTCTCTCCAGCCTTATCTTTGAAATGTCTCAAGAGACATCTTATTTTTATGACTGCTCAAGGACTGTAAGCCAGAGGAGCTGCTTTTGGGAATGCATATGATCCCTGTCACATCAAATGACTGCATCGTAATGTTAGCGCTGTCTGTTGAACGCAAAGTAGCTGCTGGGTCCCAGCTCTCCATCTGCAGTTCCACAAAATCCAGGATTTTGAATCTGAAATTTCCTTTTCAGTATTTCCAATAGTTTGAAACTGTTTATTAAGAGGGTTAATGCATGATATTTTACCTCCATGTGTTCTGTGGTCAGGAAAACATATAGAGATTGCTCTTGAGAAATTTTTATCTGCAGTTGTGGTTAATGTGCACAATTGCCTCCGGGAACATCGTGGTACCGTGCCAATGATTCTTAGTGTTCCAAAGCACAGTAAAACTTTACAATTTTAAATCACTGGCACAATACCTTTTTAGGTTATGTCAGAAACACAAGGTATCAGTTTCAATAAAGTTGCAGCATATTTTTTTTTGATGTTTAAATTTATTGTTACCATGAGAACAGTAATCTACAATATATCTGCAAGTCAAAAATTAAGAAATTAATGTTGTAGAAATGAAACTTTTAGGGATTTTCTCCCTGTTTGAGAATGTCACAAATCAGAGATTTGAGTTTTTTAAAGACAGAATTTTCTGATGGACAAATTCCATGGAAAGATGAGTGACTAACATTATTATCAGGACAAATCTGGGGAATTAGAGGATGGTCAGAATAAGAAATCAAGCAAGTGTGTACTGGCAATACTTTGATGAGTTACTGTACATGTGAGTGAAATTTTGAGGGCTTGTGATAACAATCCTGTCTTTTGGAAGATAAAATCGCAGGGTGTTTCTGTGAAGCTGATGTATGATTCAGCTTCCTTGACCCGCTAGCGGACTTAAATATGACAGAGCACATCACTAAGCATCTGTGAAGGAAAGAAATACTTTTCATAAAGTCATATTCCTCTTTGGTGACGGTCACTGTCAGGCTTTCAAGTTTGTTCTGGCTCTCCTCAATAAAGAAATAGCTCACAAAAATGTTACTGCAATGTCAAATGATAACTGGTTGATCTAATTTTCCAAACTACCTCACCTATTTTTCACTGTGAGCTTGGTTACTCATTTTAGTTACCATTTATTTCTGTTTCACACAGACCTACGTTATGCTGCTGTATGTCAGTGGCAACCTTGATGTCAGGAATGATTACTCTTGTACCTGTGAGTCTAAATGTTAGAGGTTAATTAAACATGTCTCTAATGCTTGCTTTTCTCATGTTGTTATCCAGAGTTATGGTCCCAAGTTGAAAGGGACATAATCTAGGAAAAGAGAGCAGTCTGGGAGGGATGACTTCACAGGAATACTTATTTTCTGAAATACGAAAGCAGTTTGGTAATGTAGGAGAAGCAGTAGGCTGGATGACTGGGTTTGTGTATTAATGACTAAGTGCGTATCACACCAAAGGTCATTCATTTCATGTACCCCACAAATATGCAAGTCTCACTCCGCCTGATAGTGACTAGTAGCAACTCTTCTTGTTTTGTCTCCATCATCTGGGCTTGTGACTGTTGTGGGGAGGCCTCAGTTCTATGATTTTGTTCCTGCTGATGTAGTTATTGCACAGCTAATAGTCATGATTCTCCAGGGGCTGAACGAATTGCAGTAGATGGGAGAAACTGCTTCTACAACAGCCAGCTCTGTAACCTGACTACTCTGCCTTTCTCACCAACAGGCGACAGAGTTTGGATAAGCACAACTCTGGTGAATGAGCAGGAGGATGTTTCATCTGGGGTGACGCAGAGGTCTATAAATTTTAGCTAAGACCGCAAAAGGTGAGTCCGCTCACTGAAATTGTAATTTCAAAAGTGAATCCCACCAAGTGCAATATCAAATACTTCCAGCCAAATCATAGTTTGGAAATGACTAACAAGCCCAGTGTCTACATCTGAGAAACCTGAGTGAGGACTTTATAAGCAAGTGTTAGCAGGTTATCTTTCCTTCTAAACTGGCAAACCTGTTTGAATCTAACCTTAGGGTAAGGAAAAAACTTAGCATAAAGGTGACTATTTCACCTTGTGACATAAGAATCCTCTGGCAAGGGGGTGATGCATAAGCAGGTCATCACAATATGTGTGGATGTTACTGCGAGATAACCGATGTCCTGCGTGTAGCAAACAGCAGTGTTACTGCCTTTGATCAGTTACAGACTTAGATGCAGTAAGGCAAGTGCCCATTTGCTCCACATGAAGGCAATGGCACATCACACTTACTGTATCCCCATGTACCCAAGCACATCATAACCCAACCTCTATGGAGCAAAACCAACCATGATTAAAAAAACTTGAATGGGAGAGTCCTCTTATAAAATTGTCCCTGCCACAGTCAGAGAAAAGGAAGACTTATATTACACAAATCTAAAGAGACATCCTCTCTTTCCTTCCTTGGAAGCACTGTTTCTTTGCTACTAATGCTGACTCAGCTGAACACTAGCTAACTGTATGCTTTGCTTCCCAGTGAGGGATGACTCTCAACAGCATACAGATCTCTACCCTAGAAAATTTGTTTGTTTGGTTGGTTTTTTTTTGTTTGGTTGGGTTTTTTGTTTGTTTTGTTGTTTTTTGTTTGTTTGTTTGTTTGTTTTTTAACAGAAAGTATCATCTTCTTAACTCGTATTTCAAACCCTTTCTGACAGATGAAAGGTAAAATTTCTTAGAGTTGCATCTGTGTTAGGCTCAGTATGGCCAGAGCCTGACCCTGAGCACCAATAAATTAAAGGAGTGCTGAGTGAAAGGCAACTCTTTTCCCTTGTCTCCCTTCTCTGACTAGATAACACTATGTCTTATTGTGGAGATACCACAGTACAAGCTTAAAGATGTGCCTTATTTCCTTAAGTCTGGGAAGAGAACTTATCCTGGAGTTAGGCACTTCCCCTGAAATAACTGTATGGACAAATGGGATCGGAGTGAACAATCCAGGATTTAAAAATAAATAATACTCCTTACTAAAATATCCATACTGCATCAATAATTGAATAAAAACAGGCTTTATCAAAGTGTAAATTCTTTTCCTCAGTTGTTAGGAAAGGTTTTGCTTTCTGTTTGAATCTTGTGGTGCTATAACAGAATCACAGAACTGTCAGAGTTGGAAGGGACCTCTAGAGATCATCTAGTCCAACTCCCCTGACAAAGCAGGATTGCCCAGGGCACATCACTCAGGACTGCATCCAGTCAGGTCTTGAAGATCTCCAGAGAAGGGGACTCTGCGACCTCCTTGGGCAGCCTGTTCCAGGGCTCTGTCACCCTCACCCTAAAGAAGTTCTTCCTCATATTTGAATGGAACTTCCTATGTTCCAGCTTGGGCCCATTGCCCCTTGTACTATTGCTGGAAACCACTGAAAAGAGTCCATCTCCAACATTCTTTACCCCACCCTTTAGATACTTATACACATAAATAAGGTCTCTCCTCAGCCTTCGCATGTCCAGTCTAAAGAGTCCCAGTTCCTTGAGCCTTTTTTTTATTATTAAAAATGTCTTTATTGAAAGTATTTCTATAAGGCTCAGAAGACTTGGCAATCATTTTTATTGCATTGATCAGTTCCACTTGCATACAAATTGCTCTGTTTGAATTGACTGCTGCAACATATCTTTTTAATATAAACTGTTCCATTGGTTCTGACATAAATAACATTCGGAGTGCTTCAAATCATAAAAACAGCAGTTTTGGTGATTCTTACCAGAATCTACTACGTATTAGACAACAACAACAAGCAGACAAACAAAATGTAACTGTAAGGATCTGTGAAACAAGTAGCCTTTAGAAACTTTTCTCATCCTGGTTTTGGCAGCCCCCATTTCTCTATTATATCCTTAATGTCCACATTTTGCACATGTTGTTGCATTCATGAAAAAAAATGAAGAAAATAATGATCCTTCTAACAAATCTAATGTAGCTAATCAGAGTAAAAAAGAAGAAGAAAATGAAGGAAAAAATGCATTCAGCTATTTTATTTTTGTTTTGAACTTTTATTCTGGGAGGGAGGGTTTGTTGCCTTAGCGGTTTGACTGCCTTTCTGCTCAAGTGGAGTGTTAACTACATGCTTCCAGGACACATCTGTTCTACTGCAAACATACCTGCTGCTTTTAGGACAGCTTGGCTAAACTGCAGCTTATCATCTGGAAACTGCATGTGTCAGTCATGGTGCTGTGCTTGAATGCAGGGGTGCGGTCTGCTCTTCCGGAGAACGTTTCAGGAGCCCACATCTTCTCAATCTGCACTCCAGTTCCTTAATTTCTGAATTATTATCAGCAATGGTTTTAAGGTAGGTCTCTATTTCTGTCCTTCCGCTCAGACATCCCTTACATGTATGGCAAGCCTCACGTTTGCGTACTAACCACTGCCTGGGGTTACCTATGGTTCTCCAAAACCCTGCAGTTAGGCAACACACCCTAATTTCCTTGGCTGCCAGTCAGAGCTCACCAACAGGAGCCTAGAAGCAAGGTTCAGCTGAGATTTGCTGAAACAAGGGTGTTTTGATACAATGGGCTCCAGTTTGTAATAGAAGTTACTGAAACTGAGGTATAAAGATAAAAGTGCTTTCCAAGGGAGTGTGAATCCAGTTCAACCGTGTTGGAAGAGATACAGCTGTCATGTGTCTGTGTTTTGCTGATCTTGTCACATTTTCTGACTGGAAATATCACTCCTTCTGGACTGCTGAACATCTAGAAATTTAGGCCAAATGGACATGTATTTTTCAGATCCTGTCTGGACAGACTTTCTGGATAGAGAAAGAAGACACAGCTGGGAAATCTGAATCCTACGCAGATGTTCTGTCCAAGTATAGTGTCCAACACACGGAAGGTGGTTAAAGGCCTCTGAACATGCAGTATGCTGCATGGGCAGAAGCATTTTTGCCCAGACTTAGGGAAGTCCTAGAAAGAAAAGTCATTGTGGTTGTGGACACTAAAAAAGAGAGAAATAAAGAAAAACATTCACTGTCAGCTCTCTGGCTGTATGTTCATGTATTGGCCTTGGTTTCCTAGACAGATTTTATACTAAAACCTGGGGCATATTGATTATATGTCCTTGCCCTACAACTGTGGTGGTCTCTTCTTTGTTGCTCAGCAGCATCTATGGAGATTTGATGTGCCTAAGACTCCTAAATGCCTGCATTTCTTGCACAAATTGGAAGAAAACCTGATGCCACATTGCTGCATTTTGCGTAAAAAGACACAGTAGGTTTGGGGTTGGTTGGTTGGGGTTTTTTTTCGCTTTTAAAAAAGGCTATTTAAATCAACAGGGTGTGGCCCATATTTCCTTAGACTGCAGAGGAATGGATGAATGGATGGCAGTTGTTTCTTCCCAAGTGTTTTGGGTTTTTCTTTTAAGTAAAGAAAAGGAGAAAAATAAAACAAATATTCTCACCCATCTGTCAGCAGTCCATTAGCAAACAAGTCCTTGGCAGGAGGGAAAGGTAAAGCATTTACCATGCTCTAACGTGGACAGCAGGGCAGAAGCAACACTGGTTGGCTTGTGGCAGCAGCAGAATGTCATCTCATGCTGGATCTATTCCTTCGGCAACAGCCAGCTTGATGGTTCTTTTTCCTTCCTCCCCAATGTTGACTGAAATTTCCCTTTGCATACAATGCAGTGTCACGGAGTGAGTGAGATTCCACATCTCCTGCCAGTGCTAGGTTTATCTGATTATCTCTCAAAGAGCAAGCTACTTTCCAAGAAAACCTCCCCACACGTAGCCTTGACATTCTTTGCAGAACTTGCCTCACTCATACTTTCCTTGTCTCACCAGAAATCTGTTACTATCTGCTTGCTTCCTCATGCTTCAAGCAGACTCAGGAGAAGCCAGAGAGCAGTGAGGCTGCCCTCTCCAAGCAGCTCTGGCCAGCTTGCCTTTGTCTCCTCAGCTAGCACGTTCTAATAACAGTTTAGATGCTCCTATCCAGATTGTGGAAAATTTCTGTGAAAAATGGAAAAGTATGATCAGCTTCAATTATGGACTACAGTGACAGGATGGGGAAAACGAAGCTGTTTTTCTATTTGCATTATGCTCCATGGAGACAGCGAAGCTTTACCAGGGCTTGGTTGAATAATGAGCTGCTAAACAGGAACCCTGCATATCACTTTACAAACAGTTCCTCACAGAATTTGTATTAATTATCCTATTCCTTCTGATTAGATTCAGCTGATTTCTCACTCACTCTCACATGACTTTGTGCAAGGCTCTATGATGCCTTGTGAGAACAGCAATGACACATCTATGCTGATATAGTCACTAGATAGCCTGAGAACTCACACTTCTTGGTGTGGTCCTTTGCTTGCAAACAGACACTGCTATGATGGAGTGAAGGTCTTTGTTCGTGTAAAAATTGCTGCAAATCTGCAGTGCAGATTGTCAGGGGGAAATGGCCAGAGTGTCAAATCTACTGTTCAAAGATGTGCATAATCTCAAAATGATGGAGTATGGTTATGAAGTTTTATTCTCATTACAGATTTGGTTATGCAAACATTAGCAGTTATAACTTTCTCAGTTTTTTATTTTATTTTTTACTCTCTGTCTGGTGTTGCCCTATCTCGTGTGGCAACCGGGCAGGAGATGGATTCTGTGTTGCTGAATGGCTATAAGCCTGCAGCAAGAAAGAAGGAGAGAGGAGGACTTTCCTGGGAACTTAGAGATGATAACAAAGGAACCCATGTTTTTTTCAGGACACAGGATACAAAAAGAGCTTGAATAAGAAGAAAACAGCAAAAGAAATATTCAAATGCAGAGTGTTGGATTGGTGCCTTCTTTACCTTTTTGCTCAGTAGCTCCAGGGTTTGTGTGAATTACATTTATCATTGTCTTCCCAAATGGTTATGAAATGGCCAGACATAAAGAAGAAGGGAAGGGAAGGGAAGGGAAGGGAAGGGAAGGGAAGGGAAGGGAAGGGAAGGGAAGGGAAGGGAAGGGAA
>JAOTQQ010000001.1:115918035-115933332 GCA_026546715.1 Gallinago undulata | reverse complement strand
AAGGGAAGGGAAGGGAAGGGAAGGGAAGGGAAGGGAAGGGAAGGGAAGGGAAGGGAAGGGAAGGGAAGGGAAGGGAGTTAGAGGTAGAAGTGCATGTCATTGACACATGTTCCTGGGGTATACAGAATACCCTTGCTGCCCAGAGACCATGAACACACCAGAAGCACTCACAGCTTGGAGTTCGCTTCAGAGGTGCTGGTAGTCCTGCTGTGTCTGGATAGGAAGCAGCAGAGCTGCATCATTGCAGTCCTGCTGGTGAAAATCTAATAATCTAATAGTTTAAGTTTGGTGCCTTGCCCTTGTGGGTCTAAGCTGTTATACCCATTGAGGAGAGTGCTATCATGTCTGTCTTGCATCAGACCCACTGCATCACACTGTGTGGCAAAGTCAAAACATTTCCAAAGTTTATGTTTCCCTTAACAATGAAAGTTTCACTGTTTACCTCTTCTGAACCTCTCCTGGTGGGCTCCCAACTCATTGTTGTTGCAGAGGAACAGGAGAGCAGAGCTTGGCTGTGAGCTTGAGGAGGACTGTACCCTGCCAAGGCTCTTCAACTCTCCTGCTCTCTGAAAGAGTGCTGGTGCTTCATTTAGAGTCTTCCAGGCTTGAGGATAGGTACCACACCGTACTGCCTGTGGTTCAAATATTCTGAAACCAATTCTGGTTTCAAATAGCTTAGTCTCACATAACTGAGATAAAAATAAAGAAATGGTAACATTTTACTTTGGCAGCTTTTAATAGCAATTCTTTTATGCTAGCAAACAAATATTGGTTTCATCCTCTGCCTGCGTATCAAAATTTTTCTCTGAAACACTTTAGCAATAGCATAAGAAATGGAGTTTCTGCATTACCCAAGAACAACAAATGCAGTTGTTGTGAACCTTTGCTTCACAGTGCTTCCTAAACCACAAACAGTTGTGGCACATACATCCTTTGTTTATAATCTCATCACTGTGTATATAGATTTCATTGTAAACTGTGTGATATATCATTATGTCTCTTATAGTGTAGAAATAGTGTATAAAAATCAGATTGAGTCCTTTATTTATAGTTGTCAAGAACCAGATGACAGAAAACATCTTCTGCTTGAAGTAGTGATTACTGTTAGTGTTTCCTGGGAACCCCTTTCATCAAACAGCAGGAATGTTTCTTGTCCTTAGCATCACATCTGCAATGTTAGAGCCAATAAAATGTCAATAACTCCATTATTATGAGTCCCTGCTTTCAAGGATTAATAATTTCACAGATACTCACACAAAGGCAGAAGCATTTGAAACTCAAATTTGGCATAAAAATTTGTAACCCTTGAGCAAAGCTCACTTTTGCAAAATGATCTCTCCAGTTTTGAATCTGAGAGGACTCTCAAGGTGCCTGCAATTTTTAATTTTTTTTTAGTCAGTTGTTTGGAAATGACACAATCTCACTTGCTATCTGGCAAGAGCTCATTTGTATGTCTGAATCTCTCAGTAGGGAAAAAATTGTATTTTACTTTGTCATGCATTCTTGCTTTTCTAATAGAGTTCTCTCTAGATGCCAAGGAAAGGGAGATGGTGAAGTCCAACTGGTACAGCAGAATCCCTCCCTCCTTTCCAAATTTATCCATTAAATATTCCAGCCTCCCATTGTTTAAAGCCCCTTTATATGTAACTGAGTAGTATGTGTAAGGAATACTATGCAGGAAAATATCATTACATAAAGAAACCAAAACCCCATGTAACTCCCCAAGCACTGGAATAAAGAAAGCCTAGTTTACAGTGGGTTTTGTTTTGAGTTTGATCAACTTAATTTTTATAAAAATATGAACTGTAGCTGAAGTTTTTCTCATAGCTAGACATTTATAGTATCTTTTGCATTCTCTCTCTTCCTCTTGCCCTTTCTTTTCTCCCACGTAGATTTTAATTAGTTCTTTCTTTGCCTGTTTTAATGAATTTGGCTGAAATTCGCATCTTTGACATCTCTTCCCTTCTTCCTTTTAGATTTTTTTCTTTTAAGTTGGTGAATAGGTTTGAAAAATACTGCCAGGTAGTCATATTTTCACATAATTAAAAACACACATACAGTGGAAGTACACAAACGTCATTAGCTTAGAAAAGCAGGTTTAAAAAAGCCCTCTGGCTCTCAGCTTTCATCTGACATTATCTCAGTTGTCCAAGAATGCTAAATAATCCAAGATCCTGCAATAATAGTGTGACTTTCTCATCAATCATTGCACAATGATCTTTGGGCACCTATGCAAAATGTAAATAAACCAAAGTTCCAAATGTAAGACAACATGCCCAGTTACATTTTATTATGCAACTGGCAAGTTGCTAAATTACGGAAGTGTTGGTGAAGTTGAATTTGAACAGATGTGGGTTTTTTTGTGGTGGCCTAAGATTTTGTCTCAAAATCCAGAGCTTGGTAGTATTTGGAACGCCCATGCTGTTGTTGATGATGATGAAGGAGCACAGTGTGGTTTAACTTCTTCCAGCGACCTGACATCCCTTCTTTGCATTTCTGGACTGTTGGCTTAAATAATTCACTCATTCCAAACCCATGCACTTGCTTCCTCCCTCCCTCGTTCACCTCTCCAAAGTATGAACAAACTTCCTGAAGTTATCACTTCGTATTTCAGCTTGTAAAACATGGCATTTCAGGACTTTTGCACAAACTGTCTTGGCTGCTGCTCCCGCTGTTAAGCCATGGCATGATGGGTGCCCGGAATCCAAAATGCGAATGGAGGAAAGAAGCAGGCATTTGATACACCCATCCATGCACGTAGTGCTGCAATAGTCATCAGTCAAGTTGAATGTTAAACATTGCAGACTAGACAGCTTGAGTAGGAAGTGTATGCTTTCATGAGGAGTACTCTTTAATCTCTTATTAAACCGATACAACTGGGTCAGAAACAACCAAAGTGAGTTCATGATTAATGTGCTAAGGGAAACCTACTCCAATCCTGACATAACAGTTACCCTTTTCCAGTTGAGGAAAGGGACTAAATAAACTCTTCAGATTTCTGTGCATGGAACGTATCTCTTCTTTGAGTTGAAATGATGCTGTCTTAGAATTACAAATGTCTCTAAGACCATAATTTGTATTTGGATAGGCCTTTGTACTTCACAATGTACTGCAAGAGCATCTGCAATAAGAAATGTGGGCCAGCCAAGCCCAAAAGTCCCCGTCTCCCTAAGTACTGGCCACAGATAATACTTACCTGGCGTAGACCTGCACGCCATGCCAGGTCAGTTCTTTAATAATATGGAGAAAACAGAAAGTGGTATCACAGGTGGTCTTCAGATAGCCTCAGTGAGAAGAGCCTGAAACAAAAAAACTGATTGAACAAAGTTTCTGAGCACTTTGGCATCAGAGTACTCACATGCTTAAAAAAGCTGGATTCTCCTGTTAAGTGATGACCTCAAAAGGGAAAGAGACCACAGGGCATTTGAGTGCTGAGAAGGGTTCAAAATATATAGTAGGTCCCCTCTATAGCCTTCTACCAGAACAGAGGGTGCTTTAGGGACTAGTCTGGTGTTAACTGACACTCTTCATAGGACTCATACTTTTGGTAATGAATATTCCCTATTATTATCAGGTCAGGGGAATTTGCCCTGTAAAAATAGATTCTGCTGCAAGACTGACAAGATACCTTTAGTATAATCAAGATCGATAACTCCAGACCTGGAGAACTGGGAGAAAGTGGAAAAGTCAAGGCAGTTGTTTAGTGGCTGATAAGTAAGTTGTGTTATGTCAGTGGCAGATAACAGTGCTCATCTTCTCCAGGAGTTTTGTAGCATAATGTGTCATCTGTTCTTGTCTGTAGAAATCACCCCAAAACCTGCATGAGATATTCTGCTCATACATTTATTTCTGCTTGAATTATGCTGGTATAAAACTGGTGGAATAGAGAGGAGCATCAGGGCGTCTGTCATCAATGTCCATACCAATATGACAAACATTAAAAAGCTCCAATTCCTCAGTAGTGTAGAGAATGAGTGCTGCAGTGGATTGTATTTCTGGTACTATTATTACAGAGACTTGTAAGAAGCATACATGCTGGGGATAAAATGAGTATGGAATCACAGAAGCTAATGATAGAAAAAGACCACTTATGTCAACTGCTACATTTCCCTGCTGATATAGGATTGTTCCCAATGAGATACAGTGTATTTTTAGTGCTTTGTCCAGTCTGGTTTTATATGTAAATAATAAAGATTGTCAGTCATAAAGGAGCCTGAAATAGTTTTGTTCTAGTTCTGTCCTCCTCTTCCCTCCCTCCTCCCCTCCCTAATTTCTTATTCAGGCTAAATGAGAACAGGAAAGACATCCATACTCTCTTTTTTATTATTTTCTTTTCTTTTCTGTTCTCTCTTCTTCTTTATACTGTTTGACCCTCTTCATAGACAAGATTTCTCTGACCTGATTTTTTAAAAATTGTATTTGGACAGTTCAGTTTTACATTCTACTCTATCACAGGTCTAATCTAGGAGGCTCTTCAAAATGTGGATGCTCAGTTTGCCAGGAAAAAACCTACTTGCAAGTCAACCTGGAAAATAAATAATAAACAAAGCAGTGATTTCTGCTCAGATGGGAACTGAACTGAAGCATTTGCATATGCTTTCTTGTTACTGTGTCTGACATTATATTATGAGTTGCTGAAGATATATTCACTGTCCACCTGTTCATTGTGCATGGCCTGCCAGAATAGTGAGCTAGGATGTGGTTTAGCTTGAAATCAAGTAGAAGCCATATCACACAAGAAAAAGCAATTTAAAAACAAGATAAAGCAGCCTTTTTAGTATAGAAATAGAAGTGCATAAGTGGTTCAGCGTTTTCATATAAATACCCTTGCATGTTTGGGAGAGCTGTTTACCTTTTCTGACTTTGCGCCCTTAGAGAGTTGCATCTCAAGTGGACATTAACTGCTATGACAGCTTTCAGAAAACGAAGGTTTTGGCTTCGAACTCATCTGTATTAGGAAATAAACTTGTCCTCAGTGGTTTGTCATTGCACGTGCCAGCAAGTCAAGTGGAGAGGCTGAAGAATTACAGGTGAGATACTATTATCTTGATGAGCGAACAGCCCTCAGTATATTGTATCTTTGATCCATATGCAGTCACATCTCTGCTTCGAATCTGTTGAGTATAATACCTTCTAGTCAGTGAAACAATGGACAAATTAATGCCCTCTCTGTTCCTGATGGGAGAAACCCATCTAAACGGTAGCCTGAATGAGAACATAGAGAACAAAAAGACCTAGAGACTGAATTAATACCAGCCAAGCGTGCATGTCATGTCTGTAGCAAAAGAAATAGAGAGGGAGATGGAAAATGAGGACACACCAAAAATTACTTGGAGAGACCAAGGGAAAAAAGAACTTGTGTTATGGACTGTGTTGGCTGAAAACAGTCTTGAAATAGAAACTGCGTCCTATTGTCTGTCCATGCTGAGTTCAGGGAAACAGGGGTCCTGACATCCTCTTTCAATAATCAGCCTTGCGCAAAGCACCCAGCTCCAGCACAAGCTTCATTTCCCAATAGAAACAACCCTCAAGGTACCCGATATTGGCTAACTGCTGTGGTTGGTTTGAGGAAAAAAAAAAATGCTGCTTTTTCCCAGAAGAAAAAAAAGGACAAAGCAAAAGGCAGTTACCTAACCCCTGTTATCCCTCAGCGACAGGCTGCAGGGTCCCACAACTTTGGGAAGCCCTCCCAGAAGCTGCTGAGAGTGAAATGGACCTCAGCCCTTACTTCAACTTATTCCTGATTTACTCCAGGGAGAGAAGAAACAGTCTCCAAGAGGATGAAGATAATTTGTGCAAGGAGTAAAAATATCAGTGAGGGAGAGAAAAAATGCACTGGAAAATGAGGACTACTGGAGACAAGCTGCCATCAGCTTCCTTTGGAAGTTTGGAGTTGCTGGAGAGAAATGAGACTGTATGACTTTAAAATTTATAGGCCAAAGGACTTCAGGCATATAGGGTAATGAACAGGTAGTGACCCATCTCTTTCTGAGAACTGCTAGTGCTTGTTTCCTTCCTCTTGTGGTGTCAGCAGCACCCCACTTCACCAGGCTCAGAAACGTTCCCACAGTTGTTAGTGGACTTATCCTAGTGATATTTCAGCATGATATAGAAATACTGCTGTCTGTCTAAAGAAATGAAGCACACAGGCTAAGTGCAGAACTCATCCTGCATGACTTTGTATGTCTCATCGAGACTCTAGTGTCAGAGAATCCACAGAGATGCTTCTTGGCGACAACTTGTCCGACTTTTTCAGGCATGTAAATGAGCTGAGACATGCCACAGTGTCTGCTTCCCCATCAATGGTAAAGGGAATCCAAATAATTTTCTCATATGTAGGTGCTTACACTGTAGAGGGCTGAATTCACATGGGGCTCTTCCAGCCAAAACCTCTGCTTATCATCAGGTGGGAACAGGGCTTGAAGCTGGAGCTGGGATCCTGGTCTCCCAGAAACCAGAACAGTAGCTATGAATTTATAGCTGTATGTAGTTCCTCATGTTTGTGTCACTGATTTCTGCATCTATAGTGAAATAGTCAGTTCATTCATTTATTTCTAATGAATACTTACTGATAGCCAGGTTCAGACAATCAGGAAAATCTGTCTTAGCAACAGAAAACATTGCTAAATTGAAAAATGACCACCAACAACCTCACACTGTTGTCCTTCCATTCACAGGAGAATTGAATGTTTTAAAAATCAGTTCAGATTTGTGAAATGGCTTTTTTTTTTTATCTAATAGCTGCTGACCCAACTTTTTTGATAGATTGATATTTATTTTTCATCATCTTCCATATTGCCGTGCTACTTTAACAGCCTTCCTCCTTGACTTGTTGTTGCATGCCTGGCTTTCTGAGTGTGGTCTTTGGGGTTTACTAGTATCTTTCCCAAGAAATGTGTCTTTTGCTGCTTCCCTCCCATTGTGATTATAAGATGCATTCTTCAAATTGAGTCCTTGGGTCTTTATATGCTCTGTCTGTAACAAAGTCCTCCAGATACCCTCAACTCTTTTTTTTTTTTTTCATTTTAACAACTCACTTCATAGTCCTCATGTCCCATTTTGTCTTTTATCACACAACGACCAACATTTTGATTTCTTCAGTGTATTTGTGTTTCCATGGTGAAGAGAATATTATCATCTTTTCTTGTGGCTTACCAGCCTTGAATGGTATAAGCTACAGATGACTTTTTAATCTGTTAGCATATTTTTCTGTCTTGAATCCTTTCTATTAAAGTGAAATACATTTTAAACCTAGGTGATTAGTAAATACCTGCACTTCAAGGCCAAATAAACTAGTAGTCTGACTTCCAGAAAATTTCACCGAGCTACCCTTAACCTGGGTTTAACATCTTGTATTTGCCTAAAGCATGTCTTCCAGAAAGGCACCTGGGCTTGAGATAAAGTATTCACCTTTTCATGTGGTAGTTTGTGCAAATAATTAATCATTATCTTAAAACATTGTGCCTTATTTCTCATTTGAATTTTTCCAGATTTAAATCCCAGATATTGATTCATGTTTGGCTTCTGCTCGATTTAAGTACATAAGGTACTTACAATAAAACAGCATTCAGTCTTCCCTTTGACAGGCTAAACATATGGAGCTCTTCAAGTCTCTCGCTCTATGCTCTTCCTGAGCCGGATCAGGGACGCGAATTGTGTCACACTCAGTGCGCTACAGGGGAAGCAATGGGAGCAGAGAAACACCGTGCTTCATCAGGGCTTGGGCAAGAAGGAAAAAGAGGAAGGGAGGGGAGAGGAGATTAGCCAGGGCAGAAGACAGACAGTTCCTTAGGCCAGCTGCAAAGAAAATCATCTGGGGATGAAACCAGGACTGTATGTGTGCCACAGCTCTGTAGGTCGCTCACCTGCTGTTCTGGAAAAGTGGCACGAGGCAGTGACTGCCTACAACATAACTAGTCTCTGGCTCCCTGAATCAGCTGGGGGTTTGACCCTAACAGGTCCAGAAACTCAACAAGCAGGGACAGGATCTACATTTCTCTGCAAATTTGGCCATCTAATCAGACAAAAGCATTTACTTTTCATTGTAATATGTTCTAGCTTGAATAAAGAGACTGTGTTAGGGAGAAAAATAAAGTTCATTCTCTTGAAAGGACTATTTTGTCAGTTATGTATCAAAAAGCATAAAGCCTATCTGGAAGAGTATTAAACCTCTACCTATACTCTCATATCAAAACAGTTTCATTTAAAAAATAATAAAGTGAAAACACTATCTCATTTCTATATATGTTGTTATTTTTAACGTGCTTGGGTATTTTGTTGCAGGTTTGTTTTTTTTTTCAAATGTATTTGGGTTTAGTATTGTGCTTAAACAGGAACAATTACTACATGTTTTTAGATTTTTAAAAATTGTACAGAAAACACAAGATTAAGAACAAAATTCATGCATAGTTCCCAGAGATGCAGTTCATGCAGTTCCCAGAGATGATTATAAAAGATCACTCCAAGGAAAGTATATTAGGGTGAGTAGGCCAAATTTGCAGGTTTAAGATTACAGTATTAAACTTTTAAATACCACATTGCCTCCTCTGAAATAGCTGCTGTGTGGTTAGTTCTGTGTCCTTGTAGAATTTTAAAGCAAACCCAAAAATGAGTTTGGTGAGCCTAGACCAATACCTTGAAGCATATGAGATTTTTCCAAGCTGGGCCAACTTGTTTTTTCTGGGTTGTATAGCAAGTCAGCTGTACCACATGAAATGTATAAATATGTGGAAAATTTTAAATATTGCCAAGACTGTTTGATGTGATAATCTTTCCCTCTTGACTGTTGTGAACACTTCCTATGTCTTGCATTTTCTTAAAGCAGGGTTTGATATATTTATCATAAGACCAGTGATTTGGAGCTTGAGAGGTAAGAAGCTCTTTACTCCCATCCATAGGTAAAAAGGGAAAGAACAAGCGTAGGATTACTTTTTTATCTAGCTAAGCACAAAGTGATTCGGAGAAGAGAAATGTCTTGCTACTACACTGTAGTAAACAGGAGGACATGCAGCTCCCACTTCTGCAGAGCTGCTATCTAGGGTTTCTCTTCTGCATAGCACAACATGTACTCAATGTGTGTTCACCTACAGCAGATGAACCAATATTATGGTTTGCTACCTCCAAGAACACTGACTTACATCCCTCTCCCTCCTCCCCTACTCATCATGCCCCATCCCCACTCTCTCCTGCATGGTCCCGACCCTTCCTTTGTGCTCTTCAGCTGCTGCCATGCATTAACTCAGCTCCTTTGGTCAGGAAAATATTATACTTTTCTTTCTTTTTGATAGTTTACTTTTCTGCCTGGTCAGTGAATTGCACAGTGAGTCCAATGAACCTCAGAGTTGATTTATGCTTTGTTATGAGGCCTCCCCTTCCCTAGGAAGCAGCTGTCCCCCACTAACACTGCAGCCCAAAAATTCCCGGAGTAGCAGGGCAATACTTGCTGGGCCTGCAGTCTGCCATAGGATCTGGTAATAGTTGCCAGAGAATTTTAGAAAAGCACTGGTACTTTCTCTTGAAGAGGCTGCTCCACCACAGGCTCTCCATGTTGGGTATCACATAAAATGCATCACAGCAGGTTTGGCCTTGGGGACCCAGATGACAGCACAGTACCTAAGGTGTCAAAGTACCTGGCCACCAAATGAAGAAAAAATCCCAGACAGATCTCAGGCTGTAAGTCTTGCAGCCAGGAGCTCCAAGGAGAGAAGCATCCTTTGCTCCCCTTGCTGGTGAATGCAGGGATAGCCCAAATAACTGTGCAAGACTTCACACAGACAAATGGCAGTAAGCTTCAGGCCAACCTTCCCAACTGGGAAATCATTGCAGCTAGTAATAAGATCCCCTTCAGTGGTGTCCAAAAACCTTCTGGGGTGGAAGAGTTTATTTCTAAGCCATAGAGAGCCCTTGCAAGCTTCCTACTTGCTCTGAGCACCAGGAGAACTGACCAGTGGGAAGATGGACATGAGTGGTAAACGGACTGCTGAGCATTGGCATGTGGAAGATGGCAAGATGCACATGGATGGCGTGTAGAAGCTGCATTCACTTGTTAGGCACCCACACATGGAATGTGTGAAATTAACAGACTGCTGCTAAAGGTGGCCCAGGGAAACCTGTTATTCATTCATACAGAGAGGCTATGCTTTCCCAGGCTGATGCTGTCTTCCCTTTTCTCCCCTCTTTAAAGCTTTTTTCCTTACTTCATGTTCAGGTTTGTGAGAGGGGAACAGCTGCCTATACAGGACACAGGAGAAGGAATATCTTCTGCCTGCTGCTCAGCTGCAAGTAAGAATTGTTCTTAGGAAGGACTCTCATGTCTTAGATGGTCAGGTGCAACCTTCACTGCACAGTTGTGTGCTCCTCGGCATGCAGGACCTTATAGATGCTCTTCACCTTTATGAACTTAACTTGCATTAGCCTGTGTTGAGTTCCACAAGAGATTCTTTACTGCTGGGAAGTTTTGTTACAAGATTAGACAGATGTCTGTTGGGTATAGAGAGTTGTGCCTTCTCTAAATAATAGAAAACGATAGACCAATGATTCCTGAGGAATCACCCAGCCTTCATTTCTGCTTTTCTTTGCTGCTTTATTAAGAGACTAACGTCTGGAGGAAAAAATCTGGTTGATAATATTAAATTCTTTCCAGTAAAGGTTTGATTTATTGCTTTACGAACCTCTCACAGCATTTCTGGACTTCTAGAGACTCTACTGCTGCTATCTGAGGAAATTTCGGATTACTTCATAATTTCAGGCTACTTTTAAGTATTACATTGGAATCATGTATTACATTGGAATAAAACTGAATGCATATATACCAAAGATCAGAAATCAAACTGTTGGCACTGACTCAGGCAGTTCTCAGTACAAACTAACTCTTAGGATGAGAGTTTATGATTTCCTGCTTTGGTCTTTTCATTGCCCCAGATGGCATGGTGTTCAGTCTCTCTCCTAGTTCATTAAGAAACATGAAAAATCCCTCCTACTTAATTTTCATTTTCTCCCTTTTCTCTACCCTTACTAATGTGGCTCCTGAAAAAGTGCTGAAATCTAGAAAGCAGAAAAAACATAATATCAAATTTTCAACTGTTCATACCAATTGATTTAGAAATGTTTTGTGTATCCAAAGGCATGTATAATTTGTAGTCTTTTGACTAGCGCTCATTAGCTATTTCAAAGGCTGCCCTTGTTTTCTTTGGCCTGGCCTTGAAAAGATGTGGTCTGGGTCTGGGCACAATAACTGTGTTATTAGAACTAAATAAGACATCTCAAGTCTCTAGTATCTGTTATAGCTGAAGTCAGTGGATGGCACAAGGGCTTTGTTTTCCTTTGCAACCAGGAGGACAGAAAGTTGTCTTTCACATAAGGCAATTAGAGAAGTTCTCCTCAAAATACCCGTTATTTGGTATCAAAAGACCAGCTGATAAATTCATAACCACCAACAAGACTATTACAGTGAAATGTGTAATGTTCCTTCGGATATGACATATGCGTAGTCACTAAATTCAACAGCTCAAACACCTTCTCCCAGTGCTAGCTCTGCTCTATTCCAGTTGGCTCCTTCAATACAGTTTTTGCAATTCGCCAGCTATTTCATTTACAGCACAGAGGTGTATGCCTGAACATATTTGCAGGCCAGGAGGGAATTTTGGCTGGAGAGATTTATCTTTTTGGAACAGGGAGTCAGAAAAATCCTGTGTGGAGTTGGCAACGGTGGCTTGGTATGGGTTAAGGTGCCAATTCAGCCGTACTCAGCCTCTGACAGGTGGCAGGTAAGTGCTTTGCTGAGCAGGTTCCTGGGTCACCTCTGAAGTCAGCCCTGCTTGTAAAGGCACTCTGTGTCTCCCGTGCAGATTTGGCACATGTGTGCAGGCTGGTACATGTATAAAACAAAGCATCTGACGGAAGTGAAAGTGGCAGAATAAGAAAGGACTATGTGACTATGTTTTTCAGAAACAATGTTTCCAACTATCCTGGATATGCCCATTTTGTAGTTGGGGTTTTTTTTGTTTGTTTGGTTTGTTTGTTTCTTTTTTTTCCTTAAACAGTATAGGAAGTGAGAGGAGAGAAGAGAACAACATGTTTTTTGTTGATGTTAAGTCCAGCTTGTGGATGAAAAGCCTGGCCCAGGTTTCAGCTTTCACAGGAGGTTTGAGAAGTCTGTACCCCATTCTATTAAAAGTGACTGAATCTTGGAAGTTTATCTCAATTTCACAGAAATTTGAATAACCCAGAAATTTAACTCAAGTTACAACAAAATTTTAAAGAGATTTTGGATTCAGGGGGTACTTCCTTTTATAGAGCCTCTTCCAGGCAGATTCCACGTGCATTCAGGAAAGAGTTTAAGCTGTTCAACTGTCATTTTGTAAGTATTTTTAAAGAGGTTGTCCTCCTCTTTTTCCCTGGGCAATAATTGCATTTCCAGTAGAGAGAAGCCCCAGTTGAGGATATGTAGATCCACAAGTAGAGCACTTCAGTTCAGTTTTACAGGAGCAATAAGTGAACTAAAGCACTGAAGTGAATTACTACCAAAATCAACTTACAGTAAGCCATTATTAACTTCTTCAGTGAAT
The DNA here is from genome assembly GCA_026546715.1 of Gallinago undulata. Lineage (NCBI taxonomy): Eukaryota > Metazoa > Chordata > Aves > Charadriiformes > Scolopacidae > Gallinago > Gallinago undulata. Next base: position 115,920,766 of record JAOTQQ010000001.1, on the reverse strand, counting down.
AGAGCCAAAAAAAGATATAATTTAAACTACCACTGCTTTCCCCCAACTTTTCTCCATTGCATTCCAATATTATTCTCTTATAATCTCTCTAAAAGTATAGATGACTCAAAAATAAAGTTCGGTAAGCACAGTCATATGCTTTTCATCAATATTTTATTTTGAAACATGGTGAAGATTTGTGTTATACAATGAAAAATATTTCTCTCTAAACATCATTTTCTAATGGACTTTTTTATGTCCCATAAAATGTGCTAATTTTTACTTGTCCTCTGCTGTCAATGAAACAAACTATTATTTCTTTCCGCAGAACCAAACTCCAAACAAGAATGTCTGGAATATCAAGAGTAACGACGTACAAAGTCCCTTCTGGCCCCAGCTTCTATTGAAAAATAATTGGATAAATTGGTGATGCTTACATTTCATCTAGCCTGCCACTGTGAGTAATTCCATGGTGCCTTCTTGGCCAAAGCTCAGCCATTTAAGCACTTGGTGAAAATCTATTTGGATGGACTGAGTATAGGAATATGTCAGATAGTAGTAGAGTAAGAATGAAAGCTCTTTGGACTGGCATTGCATAAATTGTCACAGCACCTAATACTGGGCAAACGGCATCCTGACTGTGACTTCAAGCTTCTGCTGCAGTGTAAATAATAAACTATGAGGATGTTAACCATAAAATTAAAGCTGGCCTGGATACAAACCATAATGTGATGGACAAGAGAATTCACATGGTGGAATAGGCCCTTGTGTGGTGTAAATTACCATGGTACCATGTGATGTCAGTGAAGCTACAATTTACCCAAAGAACTATCTCTTTGCTTTGCCAAGAAATCACGATATGGGCTGTCACATCTCAGAATGGATTAATGAACCAGAACAAAACAGATGTCAACTTGCCAATGCTCTCATTGGGATCTCAATTTGCTACAAATTTTTAATAGGAAACAATTAATAGAAAAGGGATATTTTTTTTTCTTCCAAATCCTTCAAATAGTTATTCTAAAACATGTATGAGCTTTTTTTGGTCTTTGTGTTCATTTGTTTTCCAGTGACTTTTCCTTCTGTTCCTTTTTCCTGCCTTGTTGATGGGTTTTGAAAAAGTTTTTCACATATTCTCAGACTTTTAGATCATCAAAGGATAAAGAGAGGTGGGAGAGGACTGCAAGACAGATGCACCATAGAGGAAGCCAGGCTGAGATGAGACCAAGGAGTAGGGCCAGTGAGAGGTGGAGACTGGTGGAGTCCCTGGTGGGGTTGCTGCCCTAAGTAAGTCACTTTGCACAGCTGGCTCTTGTGCTGATTTATTCTGTCTTGAAAGTGAAGCCCACAACTTGGGAGGGAGGGAATCATAAACAAAGAGAGAGAAAACAACTAATTGCGGGTAATGATACAGTTGAGTGCCTATGGGTAAGAATCAGGGGGAGGGCCAGTAAGGCCGATATTGTGGTGGGAGTCCATTACAGACCACCCAACCAGGATGTAGAAGTAGATGAAATGTTCTACAAGCAGCTAGCAGAGGTCTCAAGATCGCTTGCCCTTGTCCTGGTGGGAGACTTCAACCTACCAGATATCAGCTGGGAACACAATACAGCTGAGAGGGAACAGTCTAGAAGGTTCCTGGAATGTGTCGGGGATAACTTCCTGACACAGCTGGTGAGAGAGCCGACTAGGGAAGGAGCGCTGCTAGATTTGGTGTTTGAAAATAGAGAAAGACTTGTGAGGGATGTGATGGTTGGAGGCCGTCTGGGGCAAAGTGACCACGAAATGATAAAGTGTTCGATTCTCAGGGAGGCGAGAAGGGGAACCAGCAGGACTGCCATCATGGACTTTGGAGGGCAGACTTTGGTCTTTTCTAGTCTGCTTGACAGAGTCCCTTGGGAGGCAGCTCTGAAGGGAAAGGGAATGCAGGAAGGCTGGATGTTTTTCTAGGAGGAAGTCTTAAAAGCCCAGATGCAGGCCATCCCTGTACACTGTAAAGCGAACCATCGGGGGAAGAGACCGGCCTGGCTGAACAAAGAGATAGGGTCACAGCTCAGGGAAAAAATGAGAGTTCATGGCCTTTTGATAAAGGGGCAGGTCACTCAGAAAGATTATAAAGGTGTAGCAAAGTTATGTAGGGAAAAGATTAGAAAGGCCAAAGCCCAGCTTGAACTTAACCTGGCCTTGGATGTTAAAAACAACAAAAAGAATTTCTATAAATATATTAGTAGCAAGAGGAGGACTTGAGACAGACTCCATCCGCTACTGGATATGGGAGGTAACGTAGTGACAAAGAATGAGGAGAAGGCTGAGGTACTGAATGCCTTTTTTGCCTCAGTCTTTAGTAGCAGAATAGGGTGTCCCCCGAGTACCCAGACCCCTGAGCCAGCAGATAAGGGCAGGGAGCAGAATGAAGCCCCCATAATCCAAAGGGAGGTGATGAGGGACCTGCTCCAGCACCTAGACACAAACAAGTCTATGGGCCCAGATGGGATTCACCCAAGGGTTCTGAGGGAGCTGGTGGAAGTGCTTGCAGAGCCACTCTCCATCATTTGCCAGCAGTCCTGGCAAATTGGGGAGGTCCCAGCCGACTGGCCTCTAGCAAATGTGACGCCTGTCCACAAGAAGGGTCAGAAGGATGATCCGGGGAATTACAGGCCTGTCAGGCTGACCTTGGTGCCTGGGAAGGTCATGGAACAGATCATCCTGAGTGCCATTATGCAGCACATGAAGGACGCCCAGGTGATCAGGC
>JAOTQQ010000001.1:115833562-115912478 GCA_026546715.1 Gallinago undulata | reverse complement strand
TTTTTTTTTGTGGTTGGACTTGATGATCTCTGAGGTCCCTTCCAACCACCGTGATTCTGTGATTCTGTGATTCTGTGTTCTTGGGCACAGCATTTTCAAAAGCAAAAGCTATAGAGGCATTTTTAAGGTGACTTTCTGTGGCATTTATAGTCCTGAGACTCCAGGTCACCTTGATCATGGAGTGGTATTTCCACATAAGGAAGGCATTTTTTGAAAACTGAAGCCTGGTATTCTTATATTCTTCACAGCCCTTCCAGTGGTTCCTGGGGCCTCTAGGCTGGGCATTTAAACGAAACTCTTTTTAACAAGAGCTATGTATTTTTTTGCATTCTACAGGGCATCAGGAATGGTACTGGCACTCGTCAGGTGTACTTAATGACCATGAAAAGCAAGCTCTCTGTGACCACCATGCCATTTGAGGTGCCAATATTGTCTTATAGAAGAAAGGTGGAGCAGCTGCATCTCCTCTGACTTAATTGATTGCAAAAAAAAAAGGAACAAACTTCGCAGAACACATCCTCTAACATCCATTACCAACTATGTGATCACAAGGCCCATATTACTTGCTTTCTGCTGTTCCCAAGCTCTCAAGTAACTTTTCAGAGCAGAGATGATATTTTCCTTCTCTCTGTATGTGTGTACACACACATATAGAGATCGAAAATGCTTACATTGTACAGCACAGAGGAAAATGTTTAGACTTTGGAAGCCACTGCTGTTTCCCCTGTGCTTTTTGCTTTTGAGTGACTCTTTCCTCTTGCTGGAAGCAATACAGGTTTAGAAGATGGGTGAATTTTCCTTCCATTCTTCAGCAATTCAGCACTCAGAGCCTCTTTCTTTTCCTTTTATTCCATTACTTTTCCACTTGATCTTTTAAATTTCATAGTATCTTTCCCTCCAGTAAATAAGATGAAAAATGATAATATAATTTCTGAATCCTGTGAGAAGAGCCACAAGCTCTGGTCCATATGGTGCCTGGGAGGATGGCAGATACTTCTGTGCATCTCTGCAATGTGACAAAATGGTCTTAAGATTTGGGTTGGCAGAAATGGCCTTCCAGTTTCTGGTGCAGGGAGCAATTTCTGGGGAGACCATACTTCCTGGGGACTAACACTTCACTTTGAATAAGTAGTCAACCATTCCTTACAGGCTGAGGAAAATGAACTGACATTTACACTTGCTGTTTTGCATCCATTTTATTAACCATTGCTCTTGGGTTTTATCTGCTGAGACTTTCATCTATTTCCCCTGTGACACCTCTTCTTCTCCCTTCACTGAGGGTCTCTGTGCCTGCACTAGCCCAGTGGATTCAGAGAACAGGTTGCAGATGGACTTCATTTCTGAAGTGCTGTGACACACACTTATTGTTGTGGGTTTTTTTCTAAGTAACTATTTTTGCTCTCAAAGGATTTGATTTTGGTTTTACTAAGAACAAAATAATCCAAACTGTCATTTGGGGAAAATTCATTGCAAAAATTTTTGCAAGGGAAATGTTGATGTTATGTTTATTTTAAAAAATTATATTGTTTTTTAAAATTATAGAGTTTCTAAAGTAGGAATGCTATAATCTCCATTGTCTAAGCACTGACCTGAATGGATTTGTCTTCCTGCCTTTCTGCTTTCTCTTTGTGTAGGTGATCTGCTCAACATCCCAGAGAAAGTCTGTGTCAAAGCCTGAAACTGAACTGATTCCTCCTGAATGCTGCACTGCTGCTTTAGCCACAGCACCATCCTTCTGCTAAATCACAAAAAGCAGTCATGTCCAATGCCAGCTGAGTCCTCACCAGGTAAAAATGAGAGTTTTGAGAGAAGGTAGCCAAGAGAGACCACCAGGATTCAGAGTCTTCCCACTATGGCCTCTACCTCATGTTTTATCATTTTTATCACAGCCTTTCTTTTATAAATAAGGATAGACCTTTCTTATTTTCTAAAGAAATATCCTACTTCTAACTAAGTATAGAACATTTTTATTTCCAGAGAGGAACTGAAAGAAAATCCACCATATGCAGCAGGAATTAAGTTCAGTTACATAGTCCCCATCTCTGTGAAACACAAATCAAACCTCAAATGGGATGCCATCTCCTTCACTCCTTGACCCCTTTCTAAACAAATTCAGAGTTGAATGACATAGCTTGAATTCATCTCAATTATTATTCAGAAAATCAAGTGAAGAGTAACATCATGTATCAATTAATTTTTCCTCATCCTCATCTCAGCACTGTTTTTCCACAGTGAAACAATTAATATAATCTCTGCTTTCACAAAGCTGCTCTATTTTAAAAGTATTCCTCAACTGCTTCCTATTGAGTTTAGCCCCAGTTGCTTTACTGAATGCCTTTACTAGTCAGCCATGGTGAGCAGAGCTGTGACTGAGAATTAGGCAGGAAAGTAAACTCTAATGAAGTAATAAACCATTATTTTTCATACCTCTAGGAAGCTCCTGATCCTCCTTGTTTTGCTTATAACATCAATATCTGTATTTATCTTTTTAATATAGGTCAGGAATGAAAAGATTTAGGAAAAAAAGAAGCGTTTGCTGTTATTTTTTAATATACACAACTTTGCTTGACTTGACAACCCGCTTTCTGAAGTCCTAACTTACAAGCCCTTTGAACCACTGGAAACACTCCTGGGTGGCTGAAAGAAAAAAAAATAAGGCACCAATTAAAAAAATAGAGAAGAACTATGTTGATCATTAATTTGAATCGCAGTGAGAGAAACAGTAAACAAAAGCCCTATGAACACTCTGCATCTGTAGCAAAAAATTATAGCCAGGGCACAGGGCAGGGAGCAGCTTTAGGCTTTGGATGTAAAATGTCCAGCACAGCAGGGCTCTGACCCTGAACTGCAGCTCCTTAATGTTGTGACAATGTACATAGAAAAACTTGCCTCCTAAACAGGTAACTGTGTCAGAACTGATGAGAAAGAAATGTCCTCAAAAGCAAGCTCTCTCCCTTGCTCCTATCCCCAGAGCTTTGGTCTGCTTTTACCCGGATTCTTCACGAAGGTTCAAAGAAATGGATGGCATTTCCCAGCACTAAAGCAGCTCCTCATGGGCAGTACAGGGAAGTTGTGCTACAGAATTGCAGGGAAGAGGTTTTGCCCCTGGGATAACTTTGGCAATAGACATCTGTGTTTTGGATATCTGGACTGAACCAGACTGCAAGACCTTTTCTGGAGTGCTGTGTCTGCTCTGACATCCTCTTCAAAAGGAATGTGACCAAGTGGAGACAGTTCAAGGAGGGTGTGCAAAAAACTTAGATATGTGGAAAAATATGCATCACAAAGAGAGTTGAAGCTCCATTTGTTAAGCTTACTGATGAAGTCAGCAGATGGCTTGCTCATAGTTTATTAGCTCTTATGTAAAGAGAAGGTATTTGATATTGAAAGGTGATATAAGCAAGACTGGACTATTTTTTTTTTTTCTCAAGGAATATTTTTACTTTAAACAGAAGTTACTTGGCTCAGGAGAGTTCATTCACATAAGAGGGAACAGTAATTCCCTTAGGGGTATTAAGCGACTGAATGGATGAAATACTGCAGATGTTATGCAGGAGATTAGAGTAGACAATCATGATGGTAACTCCTGGCCTTGAAACTTGACTGTTTCATAAAACTTCTGGGTGGAGGGATCATAACAGAATGCAGCACGGGATTTCAGAGATGCTTATAAAATCCTACCTCAGCATTCACTGAACGTGTCTGGAACAAGTACTATGCTGTCCCACGCATTCAGATTTGGCTCAAGAATGTTAAACTGAGCATAAAGTTAAATGTCAACGTAGCAGAGAATAGGAGGGACGTCTGGTGATGTGGCATGAGTATTTAAGATCTTTACAAGCAGTTGTGAACAGAAGATAAGCAACATAGTTCTTAATCACAGTGAGCCACACTCAGAGAGAAGGCAAATGTCATTGCAGAATAACGTGTCATCTGATGGCAGAAAATAACCCTCTTGTACTACTTTCAAAGGTTAGTTCAAAGCTTGTAGTCAGAATGTTATCAGGACCTTAGGTTTCAATATTTGTGTTAAGTAATGTTGTTCTCAAATCATTTTTAAGGTAGTAGTCACTTGTGGTAAGAGGGGGACAGGTGGTTCAAGAGACCTTTTCTTATTCCATACCTCTAAAATGTAATCGTTGGATAAAAAGGAGGATTGTTATGTAAGGGGGCAGTGAGTAGATACAAAGATGTGCCAAAATCCAAGCTTGTACAGGAGGAGTTGTAGCTAATCTGTGTTCCTATGTCTTCTCGGCATCCATGCAAATTTGGGTTACAACTTGGACGCTGAGCAGCATTGCGATTTCGTAGTGCCCCCTAGTTGAATGGAGCTCAGCAGTGCAATGCCATCACCCCATTGTGCCTGCTGGCTACCCACTGAACCTCGTATTGATTCTTCTCACTCTCCTGAGACCACTGTAACATGCTTACCTATGAGTGAGCTGTTTCCGAGGGATTGCTAGCTGTTCATGGTCGTGTCACTGACTAGTACTACTGCTGCCAGGCCTCTAATCAAATAAAAAGTGAAACCCTGAGCATTACAATATAACAAGATTAAATGAAGTCTCAGAATACTGCACAAAGTATTTTCCATTACTGTCAGAGTTATGAAATTTCTGCTTCGTAGGAAATCTGAATGTATTTTTTCTTTTTGAAATGCAAACAGTTTCAAATGGTAAAATTCCCCGTGGCTTTCAGCTAGTTCAACAGGGCAACAGCACAGAGAAAGGGGAAGGCATGTCACCTTAAGAAGTGAGACTGACCTTATGGTATTCTCTCTCAATGGCATGTTCTTATCTAGACCCCAGGATTTTTGCAAGTGAAGGAGAGACAGGTATTCATTGCAATGTCCCAGTTCCCCAGTTCTGTATTCATAAGTCCCCATGCTGTCAGTGGCTACGTGCAGTATTTCCCTCATCACAGCAGAAGAGACAACGTTCAGGATCTTGCCAGTTTGTTCCAGGAGGATGCTAGTTTGACACTGATACTCAGAGACAAATATTTATTTGGGGCAACCCTGTTTATTTATCCTGTGTTGTTTTTCTTCCTGGATGAGTGGGAAAAAACAAGAAGTTCATTTCCTTGTTGGGAAATGATGGTTGGACTTTTCATTAAGATCGCTGCCTAAAAGAAGGTTTGGGTCCTGGTTTCTACCCAGGGTCACTTTTTTTTTATTTTATTTTTTTATTCTGTATAATTGCTTTCTACTTACTTTCACTCTCTGACTAATTTTTAATAGAGCTGCAGCCAATAAGCACTCCAATGCTTTGATCTGCAACCTCCCTCCAAGGAAGTCCTTAGGGACATGTATCAAGACATGTGGTCAGTGACTTGGGGATGGTTTGATTTCTTCAGTCATCATTAAATGGAAGGGATGCTGGGGATGCAAAGAAAGAAAATTGTTTCATTATTGGGTGTAGGGTGCTTAGTACATCATCAGCTTTTACCAAGTCTGTGATTTATAGCAGTTATTACTAGCTTCTCTTGCTGCATAAAGTTTACATATTGTCTCACTTTTGCCTAACTTTTCAGTTAAAAAAAACACTGATCAAAATGGTCAAATGTATTATTACCATAAAGCATCAGATGTTTTATACTAAAAAGTTGCGATGCTCTTCAGTTTAGATAGAGGCACACATCTGAACAAGAAAAAGGAAAGGGCTACATATTTTTTTAAATGTAAAGCCTGTATTATTGAAGAATTTAAGAGAAAAAAAGTCCACCAAAATAAAAGTTACTGTGTCAATCGAGGTGGGAGGAAAAAAACACATCTTGAAAAAAGCATCACGTTTACATGACACGTTTTGGAAAAGTTCTGTGCCATTTCCAGGTAGTTTTAGTTCTAACAGAATATCTGGTTGTTAAACGGTATGGCTGGAAGATGCTTGCAAGGTAGAAAGGCCACACATTATGGCTTTAGGTACTGTTCAGCACATGAAATTGAGGAGAAATTTAACAAGCACAAGACCACCATGCAATGGCTCCACTACCACTGGGAGAGCCAGTTGCACTGCTGCAGCTATGGCTCTTGGTTTTGCTTCACACGTTCTCCCCACAGCAGTCCCTCGATGAAAGCAGATGTGACTGACTGTGCTTGGCCCGTCCAGAGCCCAAACACAGCGGCAGGGGGACAGCCACTGGAAGAAGCAGTATGTCTGTGGGTGAATAGGGTATTATAAACTTTGATTTAAGGGCTGTAGTGCCTCAGTGCTTTAAGGAGTGGATTTGGCTACAGACAGAGAGAAAGAATAGCAAAAGAAGAGCTGAGAAAGTGCAAAACAGATTTTTTCAAAAACACTGTTTTACTCCACCTTTGTTAAAAATTCAAACAAATACCCACCAGCTGAAAAAGTATATTGAATAATTGGACTTCAGATACTGTGCCAACAAAACACACATGGGCCGTGGTGATAAAAGGTTTTCTCCCAGTGGAACAAATCACTTATCAGGCTATGATACAAAGTAAGGAAACATTTCAGTACAAGTGAACTTTAGCTTCACAATAGCTGCAATAAGGGAACGCTGACTTTCGGCTGCCTTATTTGGAGGAGAACTATCCAGACCTACCCACAGCCTTTACTTATCTGCTATTGTGTAATTTTTAATGTCATATTTGCTTATACGTGCCCCATAATGACTATTTTCCACTAGAGACATGTGGACTATTTTGCAGCCTCACGTTTCCTTCAAAATTTTTTCTCCCACTTTTCTCAGCCACTTTGTCACTCGTTTTCTTTTCATATCTTGGATATTTCCCCTCTTCCATTCATTTTCATATTATTTCTTCCCTTTCATTTATCTCTCTCTTTCCTTTCTCATCTTTCATATTCAGGGTCTGATACAAAGACCAGATTGTCATTTTCTCTTTTAGTCCCTATTTCCTCCTTGATGATGTTTTCATCAAACACTTGAGAAGAGAGAGAAAAATTTGGAAAAGTTTTTCATTTATCCTGAGATATTTATTCTTCTTTATGTCCTTTCTCCACCTGAGGAGACTAGTAGCTTGCCCAGGAGAACTTATTAGAGCCAAATCTGTACCAGGGTTTGGGGTGCCAGGAATGAGATATGAGGGGTGTGATGTAGAGTAGTGGCACCTGCATTTTTCGTTTTCCTAATATGAAAGGAAAGTTATGATTCCCCTTAGAGTCAGTGTTAAGCTGGTTTGAAAAGTGTTACTAAAAAAAAAGGGCATAAAAATGGCATAAAAGGTAGAGAAAGAGAAGGGCTGCATCAACTTCCTGTGCCACCATTGGAGGAGCTGGGCTGGCTCTGGCCATCACTGGTGCAGGGGTGTCTGAGCTACCAGTGACCCCAAGGGCAGGATGGACAGGGATAACGCCGCTGCCCATGCACAAACCAAGCCTGACCCGAGGGCACCTTGCTGGGGGCACCAGTTGACCTGCCCTACCACTTATTCTCCTTTGTGTTCCTACTGTGAAGTTGAGTAATTTATTTATTGGCAACATGTTATTACAAGAACTGTTTCTAGCAGCTGTTTCTGCCTGTTGTTGGTGATGCATTTTTTTCCTCCTGACTTAAAATATTTGTCTCAAGAAAGTGAAAAAACTGAAAAGAAAAACAAAACAACCCCCCAAGTCCAGCAGGTGGTACCCCACTGGCATTAGTTAGAGCCTTTCCTCACTTTTAATCCAGTTTTGTTAGTTAGTTAGTTTGTTTGTTTTTATAAATACTGGAGAAATTAAGGGAATCTCCAAATTCCACCTGAGGAGGACTTACTTTTGATGTTCAACAGCTGTTTGGGAAGATATCCATGACTTAACAGGAGGTAAAGTGATCCCAAATGTACTACATTGCACTTGTATTAAAGAGATTAGGGGACCCTACCTAGCCTAAGCCAAGACTGTTTCCATTTTCTTCTTTCGTCTCCTTAGCAAATAAAAGGGGTAATAAGGTACCAAGCTATTCCTCCTTGTTGGAGGCAGCAAGTAGTGCCACGTATGACCTTTTGTTACTTTGTCGTGCTACCTTATAAGCTGGTAGCTTTAAGAAATGCAAGGCAGAAAAAAATTAATCTCCTGGAACATGATGTAAAGTCATTTAATTATTTTTAAGACATTCTTTGAGAATGACTGGATTGCTGCTTAAGGTGGGGCATGTGCGTGTGAGTAAAGGTTTGCACTGAACCAAAAAAGGCCTCCCGGGTGTCCCAGAGCTGTTAAAGCAGGCTGTTTCCTGGGCTGGCCTGTAAGCTCTGGGCACTTGGAGATCCTGGATGCTTTCCAGCCAGGCTGCCAGTTTTCAGACAAGCATGGGTAATTCTCAGGCTCACCCACTCCTACCCACTAGCTGAAGTTTCTATACCCCTGACAGCACAGTGCTTTTCTTTGGCTATGCTCCCACCAGGCACCCACAGCACAACTCCAGCCCTGCCATTGAAAAGGTGCAGGCTCCTGCGTATCAGGGATGGGTGAGAGATGGATTTTTTGGGTCTACAGGGAAAGGAACGGGTTTGAAAAATTCTTCTTTCTCAGAACGGAACAAAGACACTCCATTTTTCTCCCAAATTTCTTATGAGACCAAACTAAACTCCCCCAAAACACACATAAAACCCCCTTTTTGAACTACTCTCAATGTTTCATTTTGGAAAAAGTCAATGTCTCATTCTTTCCCCACCTTGAAAAATATTTTTTTGTGTGTACTATAAAATAAAAGTCAAACCCTGATATAATTGTTTTTTCAAACTAAAAACCTGAAACATTTACTTCCAGAAAGTTCACGTGAGGCCTTCTTGGAAGACTTTCTCTAAAAATTTGTTTTTCAGAATGAGTTCTCTTTGAATTTACCCCACTTAGATAAAACCCTTTGTTTTCAAAAAATTATCATTTTTTTCTGGTGGTAAAATTGCCACGGAAGATTTCCATGCAGGTCTGTAGTGGGCTGGCCTGTGGAGATACTATGGACTAATTACCAATCAGTGGTAGAAAAGAGAAGGGTTTGTATCAAAACTTGAACAAGGATCTCCCTCAGCCTTCTCCTTTCCTGATGATGTACCTGCTTCTGCTGCCCATCTCCTAGCACAAGCTTGCCCTATCACTCCCCTGACCTGTAATACAGGCACATCTGGAGAGCAGAGAATAAGGGCTTCAACCTCTGCAAGAAGTTGAAAGGCTTTTGTAATCTAGTATATAGACCTCCAGAGGAACATAGTAAAACATAATTCTGCTCTACAGTGGCTATTAGATTCAGTGCTCTTCTCCCTTGTTATAACATTTTGCTGTAGAACTAGTATTGTCTCCAAGGACTGGATCCAAAGACTGTTGAAGCCAACTGAGAAAATCTCTTAGACTGAATTTTCCTATAATTTTGAAAATCCTGACATTTATTGTTTTTTTATTTTCAACAGAGGAAAAAATCCTAGTATATTTATCCTCTTTTCTTTACCAATACCAGTTGAGGTAGTACTGGGTTTTGAACTGAGCGCTAAAACTAAATTACAGCAGTAGAGCTGTAAAAAAAGCTGTTCTAATTCTGGGAATACAAATATTCAGTTGTCTCTCAAAGACTCGGCTTGCATAAAATGTCCGACCCGCACATCTTTTAAAACCAACTCCCCTTCTCTTCTTATTACCACCTCCTCCAATCTGTAGTCCTAAGAGTAACCTTCATCGCTTTCGTCCTTATACAAAACCTGACCTAAAAGAGAAACAAAGCAGGGGTGCGGTAATAGAGACGTTTCTCCTCCTGTGCTGGGTGGAAGAGCACATAGTGCTGCTTTGTTAGTGAGAGAAAGGTTTTCCATCCGTTCTCAGCCAAGGGACTGCATTCACATTTCAGCTGACCAGACAGGGCCATGCAGCTCTTAAAAAGTTTCTGTGGCAATGCATGAAAATATTTGTATCTGGATTTGTCTTCTGCTGTATTTGTCAACACCAGTAAAGGTCAATGATTTTCCTTGGTCAGGGAAAGACGTTTTCTAGCTTTACAGCAGCATGAAAGCTGAAAGAAGAAAAGCAAGCAGAAGTTTTGGCAAGTGGTGGATTCTTCAGGATCCAGGAACTGTTAACCTATTAAAATGAAATTACTTCTTTTTCTGTCCCCAGGACATTTCAGTCATTCCCATAAGCGCGGATGCTTCCAAGCAACTCGGAGAAAGCTTAGTCTTGCTGTAAAAGGACTACATTAGCAAAGCTCCCCAAAACATCCCCGTTCATCTCTTCTAGCAGGCACTGCAGAGAGAAAGCAAAAGCCTAATCAAGCCATATTATGGGGAAAGAAAAGAGGTGAACCACAATAATTCTCTTTTCCTCTTGCTAGCCCCAGAATTTAATTTCTGACTTTTAGATTCCGCTGAAGTCTAAACATAGCAACATGGCATTGAAAGAGAGCCTTTCTAAATTTTAGGGAATCTCTAGTCTTGCATTCATAGTCTAAAGGATATATAATGTCTATTCTGCCTATCTTCAAAATAAATCAACAGCTGAGCATGATTCCTATTCTAGTGTTGTTGGAATGAAGCTAGATTCATAGAACATTACACTATGGAAATCTAGAGTAAGAGTGCATTAAATCTGAGTCTTGCCCAGTACATGGATATTTTCCTGTCAGATCCCAGGCTCTGCAACCTCTTTTTTACAGTATTTTGTTCAAATGTAGCTCCATACATCTTTTGACTAGAAAATGAATACATGCAAGATCCAGGCTGCTTGATTCTGGCAGCAAGAAGCAGCAGACATTTAAAAATGCATTTATCATTTCAAGAAAGCAATTCCAGGTTGCTTTTTTAGAGTGTGATTGAAAGTAATTTTGAAAATGTGGAACACTAAAATAAGAGGAAGATGGAGAGAAAACTATCTGTAAGCTCTCAGATTTGTTCAAAGAGACCAGGATACTCAACAGTATATAAGAGTCTTTTCTACTAAGAGTAGTTTCAAATAGAAATGTGATTCTGTGCTTCTGTTTTCCTCAACTAATGAAGAAAAAAGTTGTCAAATAGCATATTTTAGGGTTAACAAAGCGGTGGCTGTTTGTTACTCATGCCCGCTATTGCATATAAGTGAATACAGAAATAACTCAGCAATGGTTTGAATTGGCATTGGATTTTTAAATCTGGTGGTTCTGATTTTAATTTAACATATCCTGTGGTGCAGTGTGTGAAATATGTACTTAACCCAGATTGTTGTGAGATGAAAGCACACTCGTGTTTATTTTACATTATTTGCTGTAGTTTGTTGAAAGCCAACATTCCTGGGCAGTGAATGCAGTAGGGATGAATCATTTGAACTAGGTGAGGGGTTAGTAGCTGAAAGAAAATGAAAGTTAAATAGCTACATTAAATTTGAGTAAAATGGGTTAAAAAGTGTAACACTAGAGAAGCTGGTATCTTCATTCTGAAACAAGGAATTACAGCACTTATTTCTATGGGTTATCTACAGCTACATTTAAAGTCAGTGATGATTAAAGGTAACCAACATCACACATTTCCTACCTTCAGACGGAGGTGCTGAAGCAGAGTTAAATACAAATTACTACCTGGAGCTGTAGCCAATGGCTAGAGTGACAATATAGCACCAGGGAATTGATACTAATGATTTACTATTCATACCTCCATAGTTCATAGGAATCTTAATCAAGGACCAGGACATCACCAAACTGAGTATTGAATGGTTAAGGCAAAAATATGGGCCCTGTGCTAGAGAGCTTAGCACCAAAGCAGAGGCAAAGGGAAATGACAAAGTAGGTGAAGAGAAGGCAAAGCAGAACAAAATGATGGAACAGCAGCATTCAGCAGATCAGAAATGAACTCAGCAGAGGGGCAGTCCATGGTAAAGGTTTTCTGAGAGCATCCCAGAGGCTTTTAATGATGATTTTGACAGAAGACAAGGGAGTGGTTGTGTGGGTGTTTGTGGTGTACCCATCTCACGCCTGAGGAGTGGTGGGAGTGAACAGGCAAAGGTGCTTGTCTGAAAATCTACCACGTGAGGCTTGTATTAAGGGCTAGCTGAAAGCAGAAATTATATCTGGTTAGTGACTAATGCACTGGGACACCTTGAGAGCAGAGGCAAGGGGCTTCTGCTGGACATGGCAGAGCAGGAGAAGGGGGATAGAGGTTGCAGCAGCAGAACCAAAGGCACCCATGAGGAAAGGGTGCTCGTAGCAGTGTTCGAGCTGGATACAAGTTGGACGAGATAGTGGTTTTTGGTGCCATAAAGAAAAAGAGGTGGGAGTAGCTGAGATTTGAAATGCCAGAAGCCTGCACAGGAATTTTAGCTCTAAGGAGATGAAAGGCCACAGCGTAAAGATCGTATCCAGAAAAAAAATATAAAAATCTCTGAGGATGTGAGAAGTCTGAACCAAAGATATCTCCTAGGGGTACCTGTGGAACAGGTAGCATGCTCCTGAGGTCATGTGGAATGTCCCAGGGCTGTCAACTGAGCAGCTCTGCTCCCACCATGCTGGGCTTCAGCTGGGCGGGAGACTGTCTTTGGATGGTGTCAGAGGGACAGGCCTCCACTGGGATAGATGGAGTAGGGAAGCAGACCTGTAATTAAAGAGGGACAGGGAATGGGAGTTTGAATTCGTGCTTGTAGGTGAGATAGCATGAAGAGACAGAAGAAGAGTAGGAGAGAGAAGCAGCTGCAGAAGTCCTTGGAAAGTGGTTGATGAAGAGCATCTGCAGAAGAAGACTCGAGCAAGTAGGAGAAACCAGAGGGTGTTGGCTTTGAGGGTGCTGGCTTCATGGGTGCCCGGCCAGTGAAAGGCTCAGGTACTTTCCCCAGAGCTGTGCACCGCTTCTTGCTATTACACAAGCTGGTCTGCAGAGGTCTCTTGCTGGTCTCTGACTTTCTTCCTCTGTCTTCAGCTGCTCCGGTCTCCTTCAGGTGTGAACAAACACCAAGGAGGCTGAGGACAGGCTGGCATGTCTTGCATCATCTTCCAGAGTTAGGAAGATAAGTATTTGTGAAACCCAGAAGACACAGAGGTGCTGAAAGCTGCCAATGCCGGGAATTCATCCAGGCAGACGCGCTGTGGAGTACAAAGAGCAAGGACAGAAGACGCAGAATAGCAACAAAAAGTTTCCTTGGGCTAGCTAGCGTGATTTGCACAGCCACAGGGCTCATCATCACCCTACTCCCCCGATTTCAATTTTCAGATACAGCACAGTTAGTCCTTCATCATCCTGTCGGTCTGGTCCAGATGGCAGAGACTCGGAACAAAACTGTTATTCACCATGAGATCAATTGGTAAAGGACAGTCCCTCTGTAAAAGAATGAAAGTTACATTCAATGGAGAGTGTTAACATGTCTAAGAGCACTAAGGGCTGGACTAATGTAAGATTTCCTATGGTTCTGGGCCTTCTTATGTCTGCATTTAGTATACAGTATCCATAGGTGAAATTAATGTAATGTTTTTATTTACCATAGACTGTTGTCCTTCAAAAAGCATGGGGATACCTTTTCTGGGCAATGCCCTTGCTAAGAGAAATGAAAGTGTTTCCTGGTTACTCTGCGTTGCTTCTCTCAGTCTTTAGGCTGAGACGCAGCAAGATTCAGGTGCTTAAACTCCTTAGACTCCCTTGGATATGGAAGCTTAAACTCAATGCACGGGTACCAACTTCAGTTTTGGTCAGACCTGTTCGAACCACAGAGGTTGCTGGTGCCTCCATGCTGCCCAGCTCCCTCGCCCCTGACATCGCAGGGGACCATAACTGGCGTCTTAAACTGCCTTAGGACCTGCTGACACAATGGGCTGGGCTGTGAAGGACCAGCACAGCTTGGACAGAGGGGCTGCCGACCCCCGGCAAATCCCACAGGGGTGACTGCAGGGGCTCAGCCTGGGGCGGAGGCGGGGCGGGGGGGGGGGGAGAACCGATATTTTCCTTTTCTAGCAGAGGCGTGCGGGGCTCGGGGCTGCCAGCTTTGGGCCCCGCACCCTCAGGTGGGGTCTGGGTGCTGTTGCGGGGGCAGCGAGGGGCAGCCGGGGGCCGGCAGCGGCCGGGGCTGCAGCGCGGAGCCGCGGCCGCCCGGGGGAGCGCAGGCACCGCCGCCGCCGCGGCCCCGCGAAAGGCAGGCTCTCGCTTCGCAGGCAGGAGTTTACAAGAGCTGGCACCGAGTTGGAGAGGGTGCTTTCGAACCCCATTCAGAATAAAACATTTCCCCCTTCCCCCCGGTGCGTTACATAAATTTAAACTTTTTTTTTTTTTTTTTTTTTCCATTATCGAAGCTCTCAAATATTCCGAGAGAGGTTACAAAATGTGTTTACTTACAAATTTGGAAGTAGGGACAAGATGCAATGCAGTGAATTTGTCATCTGCTCATGACTAGCATATGGTCCTCCTTCTTTGCAAGCAAACTGCGTGAGTCACATCTTGCCTCGGTTCGTAGAATCGAACCGAGAAGCTCCCTGGCACCAGGGTGGACAGTGTCGCCCATCACTAATCATGCCGCCTGCCCACACAACGAACGGGCTCTCTTGCATTGGGTGGATTTCACTGCGCCTTTTGCAAAGGTTCGTTATTCCTCTTTCTTCCACATTAGATTAATTTGGGGCGCGCTCCCGTCTATAGAGACGGCTTCACGTGGCTCTTGCTGTGCAAAGGGATCTTTAAATTGGAACACGTTACATTAACATTTTGCAGACGATCTGAAAGAGACAACTGTGACTTATGCTTAAACAGACTCATTTTTTAGCACTGGATGAAGCCAAAGTGGGAAATGCAAAAAAGCCTTTTGAGACCCTCTTGCCTGAAATTGGTGCTGCTGCAGACAGTGCTGTGAAAACCCAGTTTCCTGCACCAAGGCATAGCATGTTGAAGACGGCTTTAAACCGTGCTGTTAGTCAGTAACAAAAAAAAAAAACCAACCAAAAAAACCCCAAATTAAATTAAAATAATGCATCTCTGCGTCAGTTCAGGGGTCTGTGCAGAGCTTGCAGGATTGGAGTTGCTTGTCCTGGCAAACAGATGAGGGTCAATTTTATTGCAGGTTTGTTAGAAAGTTTTTTACAAGGATAAAGTCATCTAACATCTTCTCCTACCTTCCCTCTGCGGTTCTTGAAACAATTATTTGACCAGCTATTTTCATGTTGATTTCTCTTGGTAGTTTTTTCCTCAATCATGACACATTCCTTGTTTTGTCTTATCATGTAAATCTGCACAGATGATTGGTTTTCCTCTGTCACTTTTTTTTTTGTGTGTGGATTCTTCACATCAGAACAAGAGGGAGCAAGACTAAATGATACAAAAATGAAATGCTGAGAGCGATGGGGAAAATTCAGGGAAGATATCAACCTGAAAATGTTTTGAAATGCTTTTTTGCAAAGTGGCTAGGTTTCAAGCTGACAGGCTCTTTTAAAATGGATTCATTTCCAAAGTTGTCACTTATTTATATGGCAAAATACTTGTTGCTCTTTGCTGGATGCAAGAGTTCCACTTGCTCACACCAGCAACATATACATTAGTCGCTTCTGTCAGATGCTCACATGCTTGCACAATGTGAGACACTTGAATTGAGTTTGGCTGTCTTTAGGTAGCAGAGTGCATGTGAATAATGTAAGGAAACAGCTCTGAGTTTTCTTGCTTTTCCTTTTATTCTGAAATGTTTTCTTGTCTGGTTCTCATAGAAGAGCACTCCAGATTGAGGCACTTTTTCTTTTCATAGGTATGAACAGACAAACAATCCTCTTGTTTCTGAAAGTAATGCTAAAATCCATTGTAGCAGGACAGTAAAGAAATTCTCATTTATTTAATAACAAATCATGGCCTGGCACCAGTAGCTGTGATTTAGAAAGTCAGGAGCTGGAACCAACCTGTGAGCACCATCATTACCTGATGGCTTTCCGTGGTGCTTTAGACTCCTGCCACAGCAGAAAGAAAGTGCTATCAATGGATGCTAAGATTTCTTTCTGTGCTGCAGAAGGGGAGAAGTTGGAGGTATGGAAGTGTATCTCTGAAGTCAAGGGAGCCACAGACTCACCCTGGTTCTGCTGCTCCAGAAAAATCCCCTTGTACCTTTCAGCTGGCTACAGAAGAAAATGCTGGCAACTCCAGCTCATGGTTTTGCAGTCTGTACTACTACTTTGTATTGGAAAAAGAGGGTTTATGGGGACCAGAGGAGTCCTAGAAATGAAGTTGGGGTCTTTGGTCACTCTTATTTGGGCTTCCCACCTCTGGCAGGTGGGATTTTCTGGCCTCTGATGTGTCTCAGCCCCAGGCAGAAAGAAGCCAGAGCCCATCACTGCTTTTTCTCCCAAAGTCTTCCTTTTCTGTTTCAGAGGTCAGATGCTGCCCTGGGAAATCGTCTCCCTGCAAGGAGACAGTGCTTGGACTGATTGCCCTGCCTGAGCTCCTGACCAGTAGCCATGAGGGTGCTGCTGCTGAATTACCATTCAGGATGTTGGTATGAGAAAGGGAGTGAAACTGAGGGCTAGATTCTACTGGAAAAATGAGGAGATTGCTTGCAGAGGTGGATCATCTTCAGGGTGATATTCATGGGAGCCTGTGGGGGACCCCAGTGCATCTAACCATCATCAAGAGAGCCCTCCAAAGTGTCGAGAATAGGCTTGTCCTCTTGGTCCCTGATGAGAGCCTCCTCTCTCCTCTCATTGTTGCCAATAAATCCAGGATTAGGAAGCTGACAGCCGCCTACATGCTCTGGAAGAACGCAGTGACCACATACAAAATTTTTAGCCTACACTATTGCTGTAGGTGGGGATATAAAATACTTTTGTGGGGTTTTTAGGCTTGGGATTCCCCACAGATGCTGGCAGTGGCATACTTATGCTCATACATTAATTCCCCCACAGCAAGGCACACTGAAGGGGAGAGCAGGCAGGTCCAGGTCACTCTGCTCTGCCATGGCAGAGTCCCAGTGATGGACACTGCCCTGCGCCAAGTCCCAGGTACTCTGGCAAGTTGCAGGTTACCTATGCATGATACATCTTGAGCCTGGCTTTTGCTCCACAGTCAGATCCATTTACGTTGGGTCAGTGCTGTGCTTCTTTTGCTCTGTTAAAACCATAAAGCCCTGGCTGGTTGCCCTTTAGAGCAAGCTCATTCACTCAGGACCCTTCCCTTAGGGCTTCAGCTACTTACTGTGTGGACGGTCCTACACAGACAGGCTCAGCTCTGAGCTAAGCTTTCTCCACAGAGCCCCATTTGCCTGTTGGACTCTATGCAATGCCTGTGAGACCAAGAGTAACAAGATACCAACAGTGAGAGACTGGGGTCACCTTGTGGCTGCAGTTGCAGCTCTGCCCCTGGTGCAACATCCTCACTTGTCCACAAAAGCTGGGACTCTGGGGGTGAGCCCTACCAGCCCATATGAGGTGCCACCAAAGACCACACTTACAGGACTGGACAAGAGTTGAAAACCAACACTGCTTTCCCCCCATGCTTCCATGTGTTGGCACAACTCCATGCTTTGCTTTGCAGCTTTTGGGACCTCTACTCTGCGCATAAATCCCATGGACTATGCAGCCCCTCTCTTCCCTGCTCCACACACTGTGCTGAAAAGTGAAGGACCCAGAGAAACTAAAAGTGCAAGAATTCAACAGCAATGAAATGACAGGGATTTGTAAAGAGCATGCAGATGGGGAGCAGGACACAGGCTTTCTAAAACATGGGCACCACAGGTACCTGTCAGCTGCTGTCAGCCTAGTGGCTTGTCTTCTGCTGACAGTATGCACTGCTAGCCACTAGTCACTGTTGCTTCACCAGGTTTGGTGACCCCATGCTCAGGGAGGAGAAGGAGGCAAGAAGTGACCCTGGAAAGGTCTGTGGGAGGCCCCAGAAAGCTAGTATGAAGTCTACAGGGGGAAAATTAATTCAACAGAATTTGTGGATAAAAAGATATGGCATAGTGAGCTCACACAGGCTTGGCATTTTTTGGTTTCTACAGTATCTGAGATCCAGGTATGAAAATCTTAAGTAAAATTGTAGCTTGGGAGGATGAAGTGGTAAAGGCATGCCAGTCTCACCTGTGTCTTCATTGTTGTTGTTGTAAATAGAGAATTACAGCTGTGAAAATTAGATTCTGTGGAGAACTACTAGTCAGCCAGCTGCGGGGTTTCACCTTTGAGCTGAAGCTCTCTTGTAGTGGGAAAATTTCTTGTTGCTTTGAGTTTCCTTTTGAATCTACTGGGATGAATATAAAATATGATTAATTCCTGAAAAAAGAACTGCTGCATCTCCAGTGGAGATGCTGTGGGTAAATGGGAAGCTCTGAGATATGTAGTCTGCAACTCACAATGAGGTTTTAAATAAGATACCTGGAAAACTGCTAAATCAGCAACCACTGGAAAACCCATCATCTCAGTGTTGGATATTTGAGAAAGGGCAGAAACCCAGCTTCAAAACCAACAGAGCTACCTTGCTCCTAAGCTATTTAGTTTAAAGCTAGATCAGTGAGAGCCACACAAGCTGCTCACTGAAACCAGATAAGACTATGGATGAAATATTAAAGAACAACTTTGTTGTTAGAAAATGATAATGAAAAGTACAGATGTCCTGATTCTAATAATATATGTCAGTAGTCAGTCCATACAGCTTCCTCATGTCCAAGCTTCCAGCATAAAAATATGAGTGATATTAATCTATTTCAAAAAGATCTTGCAAAGATCAGCTACTTCATGTTTAATGAGGGCTTTGGGCATCTCAGGTGAAGAAAGCACAATAGAAGGGCAAATCTTATCAGAAACAGAATTGTATTTCTTGATTTCCAGATCTGTCTTAGCCTCGAGCAAGGGAGAAGTTTGTACAGCATAGTTAATATGATTAACCATGACTGAAACCACATGTTTTCTAGACTGGAAGAACTGCTAAGTCTCCAGTTTTTGCCCAGTCATGTCACTGAAAGTGATACCACACATCTGAAGAAGACTGCTACACCCAAATGTTTATTTTTCCAACAATACCAGTTGACCTACTTTTACCTACCAAGGGAGGTACATTCTGTTCCTATTCAAATGTCCTGAGCCCATCTCAGATGTGTAAGCTGTCCTTCTTTCCAACCTGTTCAAAGTGAAGTTATGTTCTGGGTCTCCTCTGGCACGGAGCTGAGTTGAACACCTCACGCTCCCCTTTCCGGTGGCTTTCACATGCCTGGCAGAGACTCTGAAGAAAGACAACTTCTCCAACAAATAAACCAAGCTTCTGACTTTCTCTGAGAAAAAGATGTGATAAGGACATGGATGTTATCCAAGACACATAAGGGAGAGCCACTGGTCCCGCTGCATGACAGCAGTTGTTGAGAAGTCCCATAGGAGGAAGGACGGTGAGTTTGTGGGACCAGCCCTAAAGATGATTCCAGCAGCCACCACTGCACTCTGACTGCTAAATAGCTGAATCAAAAAAAGAAAACTGAAGTTTTGCTAAGGAAAACCAAGCCTCTGGTCTCAGGAGATACAAGATATGCTTTTATTGTTAATTTGTATATTTGCCTTGCTGCGGATGTCATCTAAAGCTGCATAGGAGGAATGTAGCTGGAGGCTTCTTTCAGATTTGTATTATTTGGGGTAATCAGGCTCTAAAATAAAGCTGAAACCTGGGAGGGGTAGGGGCGGGTGGCAACTGCTTGAACCTAAACCCCACAAGTGTGCTTCCCAGCTGCTTGGGCTCTGTCTGTGCAGCCCAACGAGCATACCCTGGGCTCCCCAAATTGTCTCCCAGGGCAACATCGTGTAGTTAACTCCAAGACATATTGAAACGGATGGGTGGAGGTTGTAGCTTCTTCTTTAACTTTCTGATTGTTGATGTTTTCTAAACAGAAATCCAAACTGTGACAAGGCAAATGAGCGAAGAAAGACCTTGTGAAAGAGAAGCGAAATGGGAGCTGATTCAAATGTGTGTAATTAGCTAATAGCTGTGAACATTCATGAAACCTCCCAGCCGTGGTGGTGAAGTACTGAATCTGGAGAAGCGAATGCCCTCTTCCTTGATGTCTTTAAGCCTTGCAGTCCCAGCTGCTGTGGCTCGAGTGTTGGAAAACTCCACCCTCTTACTGGCCTCCGATCAAAATCAATATTTCAGAGAGAAACACAGAAGAGCAGAGGAGTTAAACAAAAGTTCAGATAAGCATAACAAATACTGGAAAGATGAGATCCTCCAAGCAGACTGCTCTAGAAAGCACTCCTGTTAAACTGGGCAAGGCTCTCGTCAATCGCTGTGCACTGAAAGAGCTATTCTTGGACTCATAAGGAGGTAAGGGATTTATTTCCTCAGCTGCATGGAGTCATGCTATGAGATATCATTAAGTAAGAATAATTAGGATCTGAGCTTTCAACGCAAAAGATTTGTAGTTTTCCCTGTGTTTCCAGTCCATTCCAAAAAGACCTTTCCGAAGTGGTACTCAGGATTTCTCTATCATTTAACTATATAATACTTACAAGTAATCACTTTATGTCTAAGTGATAAGTGGCTGCGTTGCTTTCCATTTGAGCACCTCCAGATGAGCTTGGTAATTAATAGTTTGGTGTGATAACAAAATAAAATATCAATGCATATTTTAATTTGAGCAGTTCAGCAGTGATCCACCAGCGTGGATTTAATTTACTTGGCAATACCTCGGCTACAGTTAAGACAAATTACGGGAAAAATAATGGTAAAATCTAGAGCGGTCACTTCGGGGCATTTGGTTCCATGGCTGCAATGGAGATATGAGTAGCTTGCATTAACATACAGAACTGAATTTTCACAGTGTGGGAAGCAAGTGTGCAAAGGGTCTGATGATTAACAATCTGGCACCAGTTGCTTTCCTGCGACACCGCAATCATTACTTCAGGCAAAAACAAATCGCTCCGTGACGTTTTGTTGCTTCATCAGCAGAAAAAAAACTGTTCGGCTCAATCTTCTGCCAAGCCTGAGCCTTCTTTCCCTCTCTGTGCATATGGAGGGTCCCCAGGAGGCACACAGAGGGTCTGCAGCAGCGTTGTGTAAGAGACCAGAATGAAGGTGGGAGGAGTGCAGAGATCCCTAGTGCCCGGCTGAGGTTATTGCGATGGAGAGGAGCCCAGGGACAACCCACTTTATTGAAGAATTTGAGATCTACTGAGGTGTTTAGTTTTGCAGAGCAACAAATCAGGTTTTTTTTTTTCATTTTCAGAGCTCCAGTCTTGATCTCTTTTAAAACTGAATGTTATTCAGATCTGGACCACAGCCTATCACTGCTAATTCTGATACAGAATTCGACTTTCCCACCAGAGGGATGGGTTTAAACTCAATGCTTTTCTTTAAAGGTGATACATATGGTTTATTGTGTGACCCAGTATCAGAGATCCAACGAAGCTTAAACTGATAAAATTTAAAATGAGGTCTAGGACTTAAAGAGACAGCCTGACTCCTAGTAGGTAAAGCCAAGTTAGAACATGGGCACTGCCACAGTGATGGTGGGAGCAAACTTCATTGGGTTCCTACAACTTCTAGCTATTCCCACCTGCCTTTTTGCCCAATAACGACTGAGCTGACACTCATTTAGGCTATTCTTGATGCTACAGCTACAAAACCTGTTACCCTGTTAACAGAGCAATTGTCATACACTTCATGTCAAGGTTTCCAAATCAGGAAGACATAATCATTAGAGGGAATGACTTATACAAAGCTACCTATTGATGAGCTAGGAGAGCACAGAACTTCTTTTCTGCAGAGCAATATCAAACAGATCATGTCAGAAAGGAGAAATTATGCCACTGTTGTGAGATAACTATTTTTAAGTTTGGTTGCTTTACTGCCAGTGCAGGGGTAGGTAACTTGTGCTAACGTAGTTCCATTAAATTCTAGTTCCCTGTTGTAGTTCAGAGAATTTTGCTGCTGACTATAATGGGACAGGACTTTACACTGGACTGCTAATGAGCTGAAAGTTTGCACATGCTTGAGCATAATAACTCATGATTGGGCTAGGATGTGCTCTGTTACTGGTGTGCTGTATGTTGCTCTGCTAAGCTCTCTTGCTGCCCGTGCTCATAAGCTCTACCTCACCAGGCACAGCAGAAGCTTTTCGGCTTTGTGGTTTATTTGAGATTATGGGTTGTCCTGCTAATGTTCTCCATGGCACCTGGCCAGGTGAGCCTACCTCTACTGTAAACAGACAGCAGAGACTAACATTAGGCTCGGAGGGAGTACAGAGGGTATTGCCCTGAAAAGGTGCAAGAACTTGGCGTGGCCCAAGGGAGTGGGGTCAGAAGGAAGACCCGACTGTGGGAAGACTCTGCTTGTTGCAGAGGGCAACAAGCAAGGTCGTGCTGAGCAGTCCTGGAGGTCCAGGAAGCCACAGAAAGGGGAAGCTGCAGAAGGAAAAGGGAGAGAGAAGTAATCACTTTAAGCAGATGAAGGTGCTGAAGAAGATCTCCCTTTACCTGAGTCATTTCATGCCAAGGCACTACCACAGCTATGCAGCTTAGGGTGTGCTACATAAACATAACTACACGTTCTTCCCAAAAGCTCTGTCCATTGCAATAGTTGCAACGGTCCAGGATAATTAATTGCAGCTATTATAAAAATAATATGATTCGGTAACACATCTGTATCTCTTAAATTCAGGCCATTCCAAATTCTTGCTGTTTTGATCAGTCACGTGCTCAGAAATCTTTTCAACACACTAAGGAGAATGATAAAAACTATAAATCAGGTGTTCAAATTCCCACAACCGTGCTAGCTTGAAAGATATTCAACATCCCAGGCAGAGCGCCAGATTTCGTTATTACAAAAAAAAAGGGTTCTTCTGCATGTGCTAACGGATTAGATGTTCCTGATGTTCTAGGAAAGTGCACTGTAGGTTTTACAATGGTGATAAAATGCAAATTTTGCCCATAAGTCTTCTTGTTGACATGGAGGATAACAATATACACATATGTGTGTGTGTTTAAAAATACTATTTTGAAAATGCTGGGGAAGGGAGTGTAGAACAGTATGACTTCTCCAGATATTTTTTTTTCCAATAAATATACTGAATTGTATTAAAGTATAGCTATTTTTAGGTATATTTCCTTAAATATACCTAAAAATTTTCTTTAAATTGTAGTGTTTAATGTGCAGCATGGATGTGCAGCCTGTAGCACATCAAGGCATAGTGAACATATCAATATACTGAGTGTTAGATAAAGAAATAAATTTTGCAGGATCAGAAAAAGAGGCATGACACAAACAAATAAACAATGGAAGTCCAATAACAGGAAAGGCGGAGCATCTGTAATAGTTATAATTGATTTTCCATTACCCTACATTGTTGGTAGCAATTACATCAGAGGTCATGGTGGAGATGGCTATAAAACGTTGCTAAAAGGAAAGGCTAAACGGAACAGCCAGTTTGCTCTGACATGGCTGAACCTGCTTCAGGTTTGAGTTGCTCATGGTTGATTAAGTTCTGGAGTCACAGTTGTGTAAATTTGCAATGTGCAACCAGGAGGACTCAGATTTTAGTGAATCAGGGCAATATTCCAAAAGTATTCCAGCCCTAGGACACATGAAGTTGAGAAGTACCCTGACATTAAATTGTCTGCACCTGAACTGTCTTTCACAGGACACACACTGGTTTTGTGGCAGGGGTTTCATCATTGCTTTTTGAAAACATCAGAAAAATCCTGAAAGGTGACTTACAAATGAAACCAAACCCCTTCCAGCAGACTTGATTCTCTGCCCTCACCCATGGTTTTATCAAAAACTAACCAGAGGGTTAAAAAATAATAAAAAAAAAAAAGTTGTGAACTGCTGTCAGAGAAACGAGATGAGTATGAGACCTCTCAGAGCACTCTGCCCACCCACCTACAACTAGAGTTAAGCTCCACACAGCAAACCCCACCTGTATGCGGATGGTTGAGATCCTGTTTGCCTGGGTGAAATGGTGCCCACTTACTTTAGATTGAGATTTAGAGCAATTTAGCGAGAGGGTCCCTGCCATGATGCTGGCTGGGGGGAAATCCAAAACAGAAGTGTTTCTCATAGATAGATTCCTCACTTTATGCAAAATGTGTTGTGACACATTATTTCTTCAACATGTAGCAAAGTGTACTTTGCAGCGATTGAAGAAATTCAGTTAAATCTAGCCTGTACTTGTGTTCTGGTTTGTTATTTATAGCAAGTGTGGGAGTGTGTTGGCCTCTTCTGACAGCATATCATGGCCATCTTAAATTCTGAAAGCACTTTTTTGTTGCCACAGTAAATGTTTAAGAAGTTTTATCTTAAATTTGAGAGTGATTTGGAGACCAGTCTGTTCGTGACACATTAACAAAATTAGACCAGGAAATGTGCGTGGAACGAGCTCCCATGCTTTTATAACAAGCGAGGTTTTTGGGAATGTACTACCCCCTGCACGTGCTGTTAAGGCATGGCCTTGGTGGTTCACGGTGATGCTGTGCAGGTGTGTTTACCTGTGGTACTAAAGAAAAAATTGTCTACTGCAACAGCCCAAGCGATTTAGGAAACCAAATCTCAAGCTGTTGTGGAGAGCAGTTTGCCCAGTATGAATTGGAGTTTCCACAGCAAGCATAGTCGGAGGCAAAAGAGTTAATTTTGCTTCAATAAGAAGACATGGAAATAATTTTTTCTCACTAATTAAATATGAAACTGACTAACTGCATGCAAGTGTAATTTTCTTATCTTATAAGCCATGTTCATTTCTGAAGTGAATAACTACCAGCACTGGTACAGTATATGGGCAGAATAATAGTCGTACTGATTTTTACTTTAATCTCTGAATACAATTAGCATAATTTAAACCATTATAAGCTACAGTAGATAGAAATCACATTATAGAGACTGTAGGTGGAGAAGTGGGTGGTCACATGCAGAGGGAAAACTGGAAGACCACTTAAAATACAACTGAATAATAAGCATGCAGGGGAATGTAAAGCTACGTGGATTTGAAAAGCACATTATTTCTAGTGATGGAGGGAGAAGGGTGGGTAATCAAGAGCACGGCTCAAGGACTTCTACTACTGTGAGGCCTGATCACAAGAAGTGCATTATACACTATTGTGTGTGCACTGGGTTCACTCCAGTCCTCTTCATATGAACGGGGTTTTCAGGCAAGGTGCCCTGTAGCCTTCAGTCAAGGCGGGAGCTGTTTGGGGTGGCAGCAATTGGCCAGACGTGGCAACTGTGGGAACTGATTAAACAAAGAAGTAGAGAACATGGAGATGCCATTTGCACATAGGCAGGAGGGATGATGGTCTAACTCGTGCATTTTTAGTTGTTTGTCTTTGGGAAATAACCCTGAGTTTTCTTTTTTAAGGCATCATGTGAGTCATTTTGGTACAGGTAGTAGAGGGCAGCACTGCCTCTCGTTCCCTTGATAGCAGGTTGTTAGGTGCAATAGTTACACAACTATCTTATGGGGCACAAATCCCAAATTCCATTTTCTGCTGGAGAAGAGAAACCGCCCAATGGAGATGTACAGATCACATCTTGCCTCACCGGGTAAACAGGGCAAGAAGCCAAGATATGATGGGGGAAGGAAAGAGGCAGGTCAGATGAGGGACCAGTGGGAGATACCTAGGACCACAGTTGTGAAGCATGTGTTTGAGTGGGTTCTGCATGAGAGAGGGGACAGAAAAATGATAAAGAAGAGAGAAAGGATGGGCTGGATGAATAGACTGGGGCTGGAAATCCTCTGAAATGTTAACAAAGGCAACAACTGAAAAGCTGTGCTGAGCTAGTATATAATATATTAATCATTAGGTAAGTCTTATTTATATCCTGACAATTTAGCCAGAGCATGTTGTTTGAAATGAACTGGAAATGTTCTTCTTCATGTCATTGACTGCAAGTAAGCTGTGGCCAGCTTTACTGCTGAAGACCATAACATGACTTTGACGTATTTTCCACATCAAATTTATTGGTTTACTATCATAAAGATATTTCTGATGTACAGAACATGGACCTCACTCTAAGTGGCTATTCTGTTATTGCAGTGCTCTCTGCTCTTTGAAACTTCTTCTTATGAAAAACCAATCTCCAAACTAAATTCTCTGCTACATAATAGACGGTGCTGTCACCAAATGGCTCTTGCAAAAGCAATCTTCCAGCTGGGTGAATGTCAGACTGGAAGTCCAGAGACTTGGGCACTGGCCCCAGGTTGTCCAGAGAGCTCCTACAGAGCTTTCAAATAAAGATGAAAATATTCTGCTTTTTGGATCAGCCCTACCTGCATTTTTATGATGAATTAAGCATAGCTACACTGACATGTGGCATGTACTCTGGAGGGGAGGAGGGGAGAGATCATCGAGAAAATCTGTAGAATCATGATTCAAATCAATATATATCACCTCCAGAAATTTATGCACTCTGCAGTGTTTGTAGTTGAGCAGTATTTATAAAGTAAAGATCCATACATACTGTGCAGTTGTACTTTTGGCAAAGATGACAGATGATAATATTAATGAGAATATTTTCAAGATCTGATTTTTGTTTATTCAGTTAACGTTAGCTGAATTTAATGCACCAAGAAAAAGAGTTGCAATTGCACCACAGAACTCTATTACAAAAATTTCAGCAAATCCAATTCAGTAATTAGAGTAGACTTTTTTCCAGTTTTTCCTGTAAGTTTTATGCTTTACAGACTTTTTAATGAGATTAAAGTCTTTAAATGCAAGTTCCTATAAAATGGGTAGTGGCATCTGTCTGAAAGAGAGACACACAAACACAGAATGTTTGTATTTCTGAAGGTGAAAATGAAGGCAGCAAGTAAATCATGTTAAAGTGTGTTTAACGTGCTCTAGTTCTGCTATTTGATTTAGAAAAAAAGTTATGAAAGAATATGAAGTGATAATGAGGACACCCCTTGCCCAGCCCAAACTCTTAAGAAATAGCAGCGGTCCTGCAACATTGCATTTGTCTCTCAGTGCTAGGGCTCTGTATTTAACAAGCTTTCCCCAGCTCCCACACCCAGATGAATTCATTGGAATGCAGAAGGAAAGCAAGAACTCATCTGACTCATTAGGAAGCTGACACGTAATTACCAGCAATTAAATATGCCTTCTAGAGCCACCGTGTGAATTTGGGGGTGCTGAAATAAATTAAACCATCAGGATCTCTGTAAGCAGGACTTAAGCTTGGCACTGCATCCAGGACAAATGCACATTTGACTAATCTGCAAAAAAAAATTGTTGATGTGCAGACTAACGTGTGAAGGGATCCTTAGAGAAGAAATGCCCAATGAAGTTTTACATCTTCCACTTCACTGTCTGCGACTTGTAAGCAATATACCCAAAGAAAAGCTTCCCTATATTGGGAATGTATTGAAATAATACCTGTTGTAACAAAATGTTTTGTTGATGCCAAATGATTGTCTCTCTTTTCTTTCACCAGCCACTAGTGAGGAAAATAGTTAAGAGTTGGAAGGGAGATAACAAATGATTTACAGATGAATTTCAGTTTCTCTATATCCCAATTAAGATGGGTTGAAAACACTTTCTTTTCATATCCCAAGATCCTTCTCAGAATCTATTCTGTTTAGGCTTAACATGTTAGATTTAGAATAAGCTATTCAAAAGACTGAGCAGCTTTTGAGCCAACCCAACAGAGGTACCTCTGTCACAAATGTGCTTTGAAAAGTTTTATCTCAACATGAACTTTTTGCATTCATTTAATATTTTCATATGCAATTTTGACCATTTTAGTACTATTGATCAAGCTTTTAATTATAACTTTTGAAAAAATATAATAGATCAATTAAATGTACATCTATACATAATTCCACAAGCATTTTAAAATAAGCCTGTGCTGATGCTATACTTATTTGTATTCATTAGTCATAAGAAGCAGCTGATCCTACCTTTGTCTGTAAGAAGGATAACACCCAGTTTTCTAGGATAATTGTATTGTTTTCTTCTTGAAAAAAAAACACTCTTTAACTGTGAGAACTTTAGAGCAGGAACTGCCATTTCTGTTACTATTTATATTATGGTGGTGCCAAGAGGATCCTTATGTTTAGACCTTTATAAGCTTATAATGAAGCAGAATTAGTTCAGCAGGGGGAAAGTATCTAGACCTCCACCAAAGCCTCTAAGAGCTGCCACCACACAAGTAATAAATAACCATAGAGTGCAGACATTGATCATGGTGTAAAGCTTGACAGATCCTTCTGGTTCTTGCATGAGTGTATTTTAGGACAATAAGAAAGTCCAAACAAATCCTTTTGGGTTTGTGTGGGTTTTTTTTATAGATGAAAAGTGGTTCAAAAACCTAGATCTGAGTTTTGCATTTTGGCTCTACTTCTTATTTGAATATTGTGTAGAAATTGTAATACAATACAATAAATAAATAAAATCTGCATATATGTTCATTTTTACAAATATTGTAATATATTTTCTATCTTGTCTGCAGTAAGCAGCTATTCTTTGGGGGCAAGTATGGTCAGAATTTTCAAAAATGCCTAATGCTTTTTGCTGGTATTTTAGACACACCTGTGAACTCAGTTTACTGAGGCCAAACAACTACTAAACAGGTCTCAAGGAAAATATTTGAAGTTAGCACATTATAGACACATGTATATTCTTATATGACCAAGGAAGAAGTGCTTACAGTTCAAGAACACATCAGGTCCCATTTAACTCAATTTTACCTGTACTTGTTAACCTTTTTCAATATATAGGCTTTTGTTCAATAAGTTATTCTACAAGTAAACAAATACTGATTTTGATTTTACATAAATCCCTCCAGATAACAGAAGCAATCCAACTGAACACCAGACATCATAAACTTTGTCTCACTTACATAAATTAAATACAGACTGAGATTTTTTTTCCTAGTGTTTCCCTTTTCTTGTGCCTCAAGGAAAGGGGTGCTGTGCTAGGAATTGTAAGTGTCAGTAAAGTATAGAGGTGGTTTTATTAACAGTATGGATGCTGCTTTTTTGGAAATATATCTAGAAGATTTACTGCCTGCTATCTCCACTGGAGTTGTATGAATCACAGAAGAAGGTGGAGCCAAGGGTTGGGACAGGAGCTATTTATCAAGCATATTTGAGAACAGCCACCAGGCTGAAAGAAACAGAAGATAGAAGATCCATTTATTTAATCATCTTTCATCATCTGTAGACTTTGTTTGAATGTGCTTATATCTGTACTTGCAAAACTGGAGGGCATGCAAACTTGGTGCCAGACAGAAAGGCTCTCTCCTCCCAGATCAATTAGATTGAATTCATATGAGGGAAAAAATAAGTGTTTGAAGCCAAAAGCAGTGTGACAATGTTGATGTTCCAGTGGAAACTGAAGCCTGTCCTCCTACATTCTGAATGTGTCCTGGGTCACATTGCCAACAAATGAGATATTTTCAGCCACTATAGAAAAGACCTTTGGAGCATTATGAGAGAGAGCGATTTCCACAGGGGTGTCCAGCATCACCTGGAAGAACCAAATAGCAAATAATATCATTGCCATCAGTGCTTCAACAGGGAGTTTCAGAAGGAATAAACTTCTAGAAACTTGGTTATTTCCTAGTAAACTCTGCAGGCTTCTGAGTAGCTTTTGTACAAAGCTCTTGGTTTAATTTATGTTAATCTTCTTCACAGGGCAGTGATAAGCAACTTTCTGATTACAAGAACTAAATAAGAAAATAATGGGACAAAGTCTCTGTGGACATAGATCAGTGCAATACCCTTGAAGCCAACACACAGTACGCAATTTCATTTGCTATCCAGCATGTTCTAAAACAGGGAAAGAATGTTAAAATTCTTTTTTGTGCTGAGATTAAACCCTGCAAATTTGCCATGGAAACCATTTCTTTCTTTTTTTTTTTTTTTACCTTTCCTCTCTTTTTTACAGTTGAGTTTTAGTGATTCTTTCAGAGACAGGAGGTGCAAGTATTGCGTTTCGGTGTGGGGGTTTTGGGGAAGTGGGATGAAGAGAGAAATAGGGAGTTGTGGAGTGGGGAGAGGGAGGAATACATTCATCCTCAAAAATGAGTTCACGTCCCTGAGCTCCCAGCATCAAGAGCTAGCAAAGGGCAGATGTTTCTAACAGTTGGAGAATTAAAGTACGGAGGAGGCAGTCATTCTCCAAAAGCTGAGCAGCCACCCCATGAAGCAGGGAGGCCTGGGATGACCCACTTCAGTGAGCGTCCGCATGGGTGTGCATGGGAGGAGGAGTGGGACTGTCAGGAGACAGAGGTCTCCTGGACACCTGAGCTGACCCATTCACCCGGTTTGATAGCACCCCTGCAACAGTGGCACAGAAAGTGGTCCTGATTGTAAATATGGTCAGTGTAACATGATGGGCAGGTAGGGCTGGGACCAGGGGCACTCCAGTGTGCACCCACCACCCATCCTCATTCACACCAGAGGCACCACACGGGAGCAGCCACCCTATGGGGACCCACTTGTCAACCCAGGCTTGGCCGAACCAGAAGGGTTCTCCTCGGGGCAGGCTGTGGGCTTCTCAGAGGCATGGGTAGGGTCTGCTGAGGCTTTTATTTTGGAGCGAAAACCTGACTTTTGCAGCACACCTGGGTTGTGCTTTTAAGAATACATGGGCTTTTTTACCTCCAATTTTAAATTCACTTGTTGTAGAATATCTCAAGGGTAACCCGAAGGCTATCTCAAACTTTTCATGTAAAAAGGCTAAGAGAAGGGCACAGGAAGGAGGTAAAAGAAAAGGTAGACAAGGTAGGCTTGGTTCCCCATTGCTTATGTTTCTTCTGTAAATTAGGGATTCATTTTGTATTGGATGCAAAATTTGAATCAATCCCTCCCTGTGTTAATTCAGTCAAGACTTGTAAATTTTATCTGGCTGACAAGATTGTCAGAATCAACTCAGATCTGTCCCGTACCAGCCCACTGAGGGGA
Source organism: Gallinago undulata (assembly GCA_026546715.1). Classification (NCBI taxonomy): domain Eukaryota; kingdom Metazoa; phylum Chordata; class Aves; order Charadriiformes; family Scolopacidae; genus Gallinago; species Gallinago undulata. Next base: position 115,881,750 of record JAOTQQ010000001.1, on the reverse strand, counting down.
CCTTTGGGTCCATCTGTCTCTGTTCTTCATTTCTTGGTGATTCCAGTTTTTCATCAGTTTCTCTCGGGTGGACTTTGCATGTCCTTTTATACTGATGGAGCATTTCATCATCCTTCTGTTGGCATAATGTAATGTCTGTTTGCTTATACTAAACATGAGGAATTTTTTATGGTGCCTCATCAACCACATTGAATTTTTAGAATGATTTGTTCCTTCCTACTTCTTTTAGTCATACAGTAGACTTGTTCATGACAGAAACGAGACATTTCAAGGATGATTAGATGCTGTAGCAGCCTAGCACAAAATTACATCTTTCTGCCCTGCTGTGTTTTTAATGTGGTACCTCACTGACTTCCAAAGTCCTCAGCTGTTCACCCTTTTCCTCTGAGGATGTCCACAATATAGAAAGTTAGAGAAAATTCATACTCACACACAACCTCAGCAAAACTTCAGAGACTGAATGGTCTAATCAGGCTTTACAACATTTACAATGTTTAGGTTTTGCATGTTATTAATTCTGCATTTATTTTTCACATTATTTATTTGTAACCCTTTGGTGTCCTGGAGTGTGTGTCGTATGTCTGGATCTTGCTATGGATGGCCTCTGTACACAGACTTATTATACCCCAGAGATCATCTATTTTCTTCTAGTTTCAGAGCATAAAATTTCTGTATAGGAATGCACTTCTTTCTCCACTGAGTAACACAGGTGCTTCTAGACCACATGATGGGTACTGCCTTGTGCCTTGGTACAAAAGATGAGTTGTTTAGGTTTTGTTGATTTTCTTCATCTATTTACTGTCTCAAAGCACTTATCCTCTTAGTGCAAGCTGCATTTAACTGCTTTTTGTGTACTGCTTTGCATTTCTCATTCTTGCACAACTGAATGTAAGATACATAAACGAATATGTTATTTTTCTGTAGTGAAATACAAACCAAACAAAAGCCTCTACACAAACCTCCCAAAAAATCACCTCTGAAGTTTCAGGCAGTTTTCCCACTTGCAAATGGACTGTCAGTATTCTTCCAATGAAGCTTTCAGGTTCATCAAACTCTTTGTTCCAGCTCTTCATTGCTCTGATTGCTATTCGTGTGCTTTGCACTGGTGTTAAATTTTGTATATCTACTTCTGTGACTTCTGCACACCATTGAAATGACTGCTGATTCAGAAGGTAATGGGGATTTTTTTTTTCCAGGTCAGTAAATACAAGCTTAGGATTCATCATGCAGACTGGTGATGTTGAAAGACCAGCTTTATACTTTCAGCCCTGAATAGGAAAGTCAGTCTGTAATCTAAAAGGGGTAGAAAACAGGGGACTGGGAGGTAAAGCAGTGGTCAGGCATTCCTTCAGGAAACTTTTGAAAGACTAACTTGCATTTGGAGTCTTGTATTTGACATTTTGGAGACTCAAGATTTCTACTTTGTCAAGGCTTTTTGCTATGTTGAAGTTTGGAATCAAAATTACTGTTATTTCCCCAAAACAAAGATGCATTTGAACTGTTTTCTCTTTCTGAAACTTAAAAAGATTCTTGTACCCAAGGAATGTCAAATCTTTTAGGATGCTGCAATATATTTTCATAGCTTAGTTGATAAAGGTGTACATATATAGGTATATATGTACATACACGTACACACACACATATATATATGCATTAAAGGAATGCAAGCTTTCCTTCACATCTACAAATGGTTTAGACTCTGGTTTCATGACCACAGATGTGGAGTTTGGAAGATTTATTATATTCATGCTGCCTCGGAGATGGAGATCTAGAGCCATGGGATTCCCCCTGACACCCACAGGAGGATATAAAGCCTGGTAGCCCATGCTCCAGAACTATTCAGAGGGCACAATTTTTGTCAAACCCATGCTCTCCAGGTCAAGCTTGTCATGCCCAAATGCCTGCGTGCAACGCTTGGAAACCACCAAGTTAGTTGAACCTAGCAATAATTTTGTATAATGGAAAGATTTCCAGCAAGTCCCTGTATACGCTTGCAATCCTGTCTTTCCACAGCACTTGGTGTGGCAGCAGAGCATTTCCCAGATATTTTGTACTCCCAGAACCAGGGTGAAGTGCAAAAAGGCTCTTAAATTCCCCTTGCACATGTTGGGGTAAGGTGTGGTGATACTGCACTCCCCCAGCCACATGAGAAGCCTGGGGCAAAACAGAAGTACAGGCACATTTCTGAAGGCCTAGACTGCAGCCCTAGTTAGAGGAGCATCCTTCTTCTGCATAAATAAAGGGATCCTGTTGGAATAAAGCTTCATGAGAAATGCAAATTTGTGAGAAACTGCCTGATTTCTGTGCTGCTGAGGCTTTCTGTGCAGTAGCACCAGTTGCCAAAAAAGAAGCAAGAGGAAAGTGTGAACCCAAACCCACTTCTCAACAGCAAAGGAAGAGAGCAAGTTCATTCCTGCCACTGTCTCGTCTGCAGGGGCTGCTTCAGTCCCAGGGACAGCAGTGAAGAAAAGGCTGCACCATTGTGTGTGGGACACCCCCGTTTTCTGTCACGCTCTCTGCATCTTCACAGAAACTGTGAGAGCCCACTCAAAATTAATAAGCATTTAAAAAGGGGGTATCCCGAGACGATTTGTTTAATGTGGAAAGTAAAAGTGACCATGGCTCCTTCCTCATTTCCCTTTTGCAGTGAAGTACGTCAAGAAAGACACAAGTTGAAGTAAGAAAGCTGGTGGTCTCCAGGCTGATATATTTTTTAGGCAGCTTTTGCTGCTGCTCTTCTGAGTGGCCATTTCTGAGCTATTAGCTTCCTAATTTGGCCACTCATTTAATTGACACTGTGTCTGCCAGTGTGCTTAGGCACAACGTGCTGTGACCCATAAGGAGCAACGCTCAGAGCTGGAAACAGGTGGATGGAACCGAGCAGAGTATGAAGAGGGGAAGAAACGTAACAGCACAGTCTGCTCTCAGGTGGTGACCTCCATGGCAGGGTGCATCTGCAGGAGGAACAGCTAACAGGTTTACTTTGGCAGCTTGGCTTTCCCTATATGCCAGGATCAGCAGAAGAAAATGGGGAAGCACTCGGATCAGGCACAGGAGTGGGAGAGGAGGTGGGAACTGTCCCTGTTGCTGGGCTCCTGTCTGGGTATCAGAGCCAGAGCTGGACAGCAACGTCTTGTCGAAGTGGGTGAAATAAGTTGGATGTGGAGGAAGAAAGTGAGCCAAAAACACAGAGGGGTGAAGGAAATCAGCAGAATTATCTCACCAGCTACCTTCTGAACCTGAGGAAGGGTGGCTTGCAAGCACTGAAGTTGGAGAAGAGTAGTGTAGGAAGGAGAGGATAAGGAAATCTGCAATATTCTGGCAGTGACCCTTGGAAATTTTATGTAGTAAAAGTATTACTTTATTTGTGTGTAGATGCAAAAGGAATCTTTTTTGGCACCTCTCTCCATCCGTATTATTGTTAATAATTTAAAACTAAAAAGCAGAGAAGAAAAGAAAATGAGGTTTTGGTGTGCTTGAGAACACTTGTTTTAAAATAGTTTGCTTAACATCTTGTAAGAGTATTTGGAAATCAGTTGGTTTTTCTTGCTTATTTTAACAGGACAATCTAACAAAATCTACATGGACAGTATTGGTGCATGATACAGTATTTCTCACCCAGAATTAGTGGGATTTGAAATCGATAGCTTCAGGGCTAAAAGACGAGCATCTTCCACTTGAAACAAAGGAATAGCTTATGGTACTAGCTGCTGTAGAAGGTTCATGTTGGCCACTTCCTTAGGCATGACAAAGATTGATATAGTGCTAAGTAGGTTCCAGCAGGTTTCCATGATTGCTGTGTGTTGTACAGTACCTGACACAAGGCTGTCATCCAGGTAAAATAAGACAGTTAAGATAATCATTAATGAATTATAGTATTTATTTTTTTTTATTGTAGTCATTCTATAACAGTCACTAGTATGAATTGATACTGCCTCAAGGAGCAAATGTGCTATGAGGAACTTCTCTGTGCTCCTCATCTAATAGAAACAGACTTTCCTGCAATATTTATAGGTGTTTGGTTACCTGAACTGCAGACTTCACCCTCTGTAATGACATAGGCATGGCACCCAAAATTACTGTTTGGACTGATATGAAGATATGAAACCTGTTAATTCCCTATCCCTTGTGTAACTTTTTTGTAGTCCAAAATCAGTTTCTATAGACTTTTTTTTTTTTGGTGCCCAATATGTGTAAAGGAAATCCTTTCTATTAATCTCTCCTTCCTGGATGCTGGCAGTCCTGCAACTCAAGGCTCACACAGTACCATGTCCTCAACTTCCATGCACTACCATCATGGAGGTAATGATTTTTCTTATCCTGGTGGACTAAAACTATATGATTTACTGTTGCTTTTGAAACATCCTTGAAGCTCTCACCAAGTTGTGCCTCATTCAGTAGTGGTTTGGCGTAGGGAATGCAGAATTACCCCAACTTGCATGAGTGGCTGGGAACTGCTGCCAGACAGCTGAGACATGGTGGGGACCTTGTCAAAGTGGAAGCAGCTTTGCATAGATGTCCTGTTTTGATTTGAACCAATTTCAGATTTCATTCTGACTATTTTTCTATTTCAAGTGTAAAGAAAGAGCAGATCGAAGAACACAAGACACAGATCTGAAAATGGGTCTCCACTCACTCTAGGGAAAAAAATACTTACATTTCCCTTACATGCTCCTTCTTTCCAGCCTGTGTGGCATGCTTCCCGATCCAGGAATTTCTGGTTTTTAAGAGTGTTCATAATTTAGGATTTTTAACACTGAAAACCACCTAAGATTATTGGCAGTTTGCATGTCTTAATGTTAGCTAGTTTTTATCTGGAGGTTAGAATGTATGACTAAGAATAAGGAGAGGTGTTACTGAGCATCAAGGGGAGGAGTAAGAAAAACCCCCCAAATATTGTATTAATTTTGTAAAGGAGAAGTATGAAAAAATCCACACCTGCTGTTACGAAATTTTATTATTTTTTCCCAAAAGTAGGATTTGAAATTTCACTTTGGATTATTGAATTGTTTTGAATATCAAATATATTTTTGGAAAACTCTTCCATTATGAAATAATATGATACAATAACATATATGATAAAGTAATTATGATAAATTATGATGCATCTGACATTTAACTTCTTTTTAAAATAACTGTGTTTATACTTTCTCAGATGCACAGTTAGAGATAAAACCATTCTAATTAAACACTCTTTTTTTCAGAGGCCTACACAAATATTTTTTTCTCTTTGTACTGAATAGTCTACATAAAATTGTGGTGATTTATATCAAAAGAAAAGCCGACCCTTAAAGACGTGTTGGCATCTTATGTAGCCTGTTAAATTGTATCAAAAAGTGTTTAGACTGGAATAAAGTCTCTTAAAATATTATATATAAATTGGAAGAGGCAAATTATTTAACTAAAACATAGAGCCGCATAATTTATCTTTCCATTTTATCATGTAATGATGTTAAAAGAAAAGCATTCCTATCAATGTAGGAAACACTTATTTCTCCCTATCCATCATAACCTTCTGCTGTGAAGGAGATAGTAATACATCCTTAATTCCAACAAGTTATTAATATATTTGCAGTGCTTTAAAAAGATGGAAGAATAATTATATGTTTTTAATTGTAGGTTAAAAAATATTTTACATTTTGAAGCTTTCTCGGTTCATATTTCATTGCCATATTTGCATGGTTTTCACACAGTTTTACAAGTTAGTTACTAAGGAGTCAAGGAATATATCTCAAGTCATAATTTCTTCAGGCTACATTCTAAAATATCTGAAACCATGTGGTAAGGAGAACTTAACTTCTGTCTCGTCAAGGTTCTGACAAAAATACTGTAGTATCTGTATTTTCAGGTTAAATTCTAAAAATATCACTCACAAAATTTTCTCTTGTTGGCCAGAAGAAAGTGCTACAAAGAACAGCACGCTTGAAAATTGTTCTGCAGCTGCAGTTCAAATATCTTTTCCTCACAGGTTACCGATTCATCCTTTTTCAGAAGTACATTAAGCTCCAGTTCTGAAAACACTTAAACCAGAACTGCAAATAATTTCAGATGCAGGACTTTAAATGCTTCTGTAAAAGAATTAATGGTTGTGTCCAACCGGCAAGCATAAACATGAGGCTGCAAAATCCAGGATCAAATATTTCATTATTTTGTGATTACAAATTGAATTCAGGTTCTATAGAGTTGACTAAAATTAGTGTTTCAGGTAGTTATTTTGGTTCAATTTGGTGCTATTACAATTTGGTGCTTCAATTTGGAGTTTTATGAGAAAGATGGAAGGTATGTCAATTCCATATTTTTATTTTTTAAAGAGGTTGTACATAAGAAAAAATACCACAAAGGAGCAGAAAAAAAATCACTTCTCTCAAATCTATCTCTAATGGAAATTGTTCTAGAAATCCTGTTTAGGCATCTGTTCTCTGAGGGGCTGGTTGTATGGGTTTTTTGCTGTGGTTTTGACTTTTTAAAAATACAATTTGTTATGCACTTTTTGAAGAAGGGAATTATTTATTCCTCAGATCTCCTTCAGGTTGTTGGTGGTGGTGGGTTGTTGGTGGATTTAATTATTTTATTTTTTTTTTAAAGTTCCTGCCAGTTCTCAGGCTTTGGGTCTTATGAGCATTTTTCAAAGACAGACAGAATGCGTGCGAACAGATCTGGAGTTATTTTCTAATTTGTTCTCGAACTCTCAGCAAAGCTCTATTGCTTTCAACAAGGACAATACTAAAAATCCCCTGCTCTTTATAGAGCTTTCAGTCCAGGTCTCAGACCTCTTACCCTCCCTGTTTCCCAGCATCCGGGCCCAGGCTGGGATGGTGTGGCTGGGGCTGGGAGCAGGGCTGCAGAGCTGGCCAAGAGAGCCCTGCATTGCTGTTTGCCTTGAACTTCATTCCTCTGTAGATACCTAATAATCAGGCATTTGCATTCTTAGCCTGGTGCAAATACAGTGTTAGTCTAATCTCACTTCTGCTTCACCCCAGAATATGACTAGAATGACTTTCTTTTTCTTTTCCTTTTTTTTTTTTTACTTTTTAATTGGAAAATGGCTAAAAGTTACTCCTGAGCTTTTTATCTCGCCGGCAATGCCACTGCTTTTCTATTAATAACAGGCTTTGGGGAGTGTTTCGTCTGCACTGGCAGCAGTACTGCTATTTCTTACTCAGTTTGGTATCTGCAATTACAGTACTTTACTGAAGTGCAAAGGACATCTATAAAAATCAAACCCATTTCCCTGCTTAAGATCAGACACAGTATGGCAGCTCACTGCTGCTTCCAGCTTACATTACTTTTTCCATCTTTTTGTTGAAACTCTGTCTGCAGTGATTGTCAGCAAACATTTGCTATCAGTGAAGGTGAAGGACCCTCACTGAAGTGGCAGGAATAATGTACTTCGTCAAAGATCATGTTAAGTTTGTTTAGCTTGGATGTTTACTGATGTCTTGCTTGAGACCTTCAGCTCCTAACAATGTCCTGCCTTGCCAAGACGCCTGCATTGTCCTTGAAGGCAATGCTATTGAGAAGCTGGAGAAGGGAATCATAGAGAGCTGGTTTTCATTTCCTAGGAGGCTTTAATTTCTTCCTTTTGGATGGATAGTGCCGGTGAGGCTGCTTTCATGTTCCTGGTCTCCAGGTGGTGTCAAGGCTTCTGAGAGGTCACTTGAAATCCCTGACTTTCTCAGACAGAAATAAGTATTAGCAGGATGGCTTAAAAAGGAAGAAGATGGTGTTGGTGCGTCAGGGAGGACCAGAGAACAAGCAGTTTCAGGGGACTCCCTGGGACATATGGTGATATTGTCACTGTCCTTTCTTCACTCAGGTTTAGAAAAGCTGCTGCTGCTTACAATAGGCCAAACTTGTCAGCAGGTCCAGCAGTGAGTACCCTTCTTGTATGTAGAGTTTCAGGCTGTCAATAAATTACAAGCACGTTTCACTCTTCCATCCAGGCTCTCTTTCTTTCCTGAGGGTTTCCCTTTCCTTTGCCAAGCCATCCAGGGGGGACTTGTCCTTTCACCCATGTGCAAATCTCAGACCGTGTCACGCCACTACAGGATTTTTTTGTAAGTGTAGGTCCACAGTGGCTTTCACAGGAGCAGAGAGGTCCTGACCAGACCTGTGGGGCCAGCCCACTGTGCTTTCTCATCCCACATCCAGGCAGTCCCCTGGGGAGGAGCATGGGGGTATTAACACATCCCCAAGCATCCCTGGTCCTTCCTTGCCCAGTGCTTGACCCAGGGGACACCACGCACCCTGAGTTCCCCACCAGCCTCACAGTGGCCCCCTTTGTCCAAACCATGCAGCCGGTGGAGCTTTTTTCCCACACTAAAGCTAGTTCTGGCTCCAGCACTGCAGCAGCAGCCCTTTCCTTTAATTCCATCTGGGAGAAGCTGCTGTCCACTGAGGGACCGGAGCGACACGGCAAGTGTCAGATGAGCCGTCCCACCTGCCTAGTGTCAGCAGACAGCCCAAATCCCCCACGAGGGAAGGGTTATGGTTGCAGGCACTGCAATAAGCGATGAATCTACTGTGAATCCGCAGTCATAGCTCTGCGGCTGTTTCCCTTGGAGCGGTCTGCCTGGTGATAATCTGCACGAATAGTTTGCTTTTTTAATTATTTTTTTTTTTCCACCAGCCTCTTGTTTTCTTCCATGAATTCGACATCGCCTCTTGTGTTTTACCTTTCCTGGCAAAACCGTTTCTCCTCATGACACGTAACTCTCCCCCAGGGCCAGTTATGTAAGGTATTGCTGCTCGGTGTTTGCACAGCCCTACATCTTGATCCCCCGTAGAGAGCACATTGTGTATCCTACTGGCAGCAAACAAAAGCAGCTTCCTATACAAAATACACAACTCTTGCTTCTGTGCTTGCATGTTTAGGCAAACACCCTCCTGTGTTTCGGGACGCAAAGGAAGAACGCTATCAGTACCCACTTTCCCGGTGACGCGTGGCTCTGAACAGCGGAAAAAAAAAAATAAATCCTCCTAATAAGGAGAAAAGAGTCTGCTTTGCTAGTCTGCGTTCTATATGCATCCTTCACACTTCACACACTCATACCATTTTAAATGCAAACAGCTCTTTCAGCCAGCAGCGTCATAGTCATTTCAAAGACAAACACATTTGTTTTGTCTTTAAATGAATGTATTCATACTGGATGGCAGCAGAGGGGCTACCTCTTTCTCAGGAGGCTCCTTAAGTTTCAGCTAGTAAGATGGAGTAACAGTTTCTTTAAAAAGAGAGGAAAAAAAAAAAAAAAAAGAAAAACCAGACAAAAATCCACCTCCCAAACCTCCCAAAACCCAAGGTCTGATGTGATATGTGATAGCTGATATGAGTGTTGACACTCCTGTTGTGGGCAAGGTGTAGGTGTTCTTTACAAGGGGAAAAAATTATCAAACCCTACTTACCTCATTATCTCTTCCTCTCTGTGAGTGGATGATTTGCGTCTTCCCCTCTCCTGCCTCCAGCCTTCCCCTACACACGGGCTATATTTTAGGTAGCTGCACTGCAGTTTGTTCATTATAGTTGATGGACTAAGTCCCAGCAATTAAGCCAGAACCACAGCTATCCGAACTCTGGGCATTGGGGCAGGCTGGGGGTGGAAATTATCCTGCAAGCTGTACTGTGCTTAGCACTGGACGACTATCAGCACGGCAGTCTGGGTGGCCACAGTACTTCGGGGCAGCTTGGCTACATCCCTCTGGGTAAAGACATCCCCACGAGCCCTCGGGCTGCCCAAGCACAGAGTGCATCGGCTTCTGACTAGATCAGGCTGACCTTATAAAAGACAGTCATAGGGTCTCCTTCTGCTTCCTTCCATTTTCCAGGGCCAGCAGAAGAAATAAAGGGGTTTCTGAGACCAGGTGCAACAGATGGCAGGGATGTGAGGCTTTCTTTGTGACGTGGCAGGATGCACTCAGTGTCAAGGTCAAAGAAGGGTCTGGCTCCAAGTTTGGGTTGGTGATTTACCCTGAGGGAGTGGAAGAAAAAATGGTCCTGGCTGGTTGGATAGCAGTTTGTTTGCTCTCAAATGGGGGATTTCTAAGTGAGCAGAAGCTGGGTTGTGCGGAGGTGAAGGAGCTCAGAAAAGCATGGGGGAAAGGCCAGGGTTGGCAAGGATGAGTGTAAAGGAAATAATTAATCCTTAACAAACGTGTGAGTGGGAGGCATAAGGGGCTGGCTGAGGAGGGATGGAGCAATACTGGAGAGGGAGAGGTTGGGAATTGAATGAAACAGCAAAAGAGTTGCACAGACCAAAAAGCAAAAAACAAATCAAAACAAAACTTTCCCTTGCCATTACTGCAGATTGCTCCATTTTTTCCTACCCTGTCAAACCAAAACACTCCCTGTAGCAGCCTCCAGCTCCTCGCCTACCTTCCAATTTCTGTCCTACAGCAAGGTGCACCCCCTCCCAAGGAGGAAGGACTAGCAGAACCCACAGAGAGAACGAGAGATGCCAGAAGCGTGTGAGTGCTTGACTGGCTCCCTGTCCCTGAAACCAGGTCCCTCACAGGATAAATTCCCAGCTGTTCATTTTTATTCCCTAGCTAAAGCCAGATGCATAACAAACCATAATATAGGCTGTAATATAGGCAGTTAGAGACCCTTATGGCCAGCCCAGTCACCATACTTATTAACAGCCTGTGCTGTGTTGAGGACCATCTGATGTCGAGCTGTAGGTGCCCCTGACCCACACAGACTTTGTGGTGTTGTGGTTCCTCAAGCACAGCGTTGTCAACAGAGGACTGTCCCTTCCCATCTGTGATTCCCGGCAGCTCTGCTGCTGGACACCCTCTCCTCAAGGTGATATTGGCTCCCCTGTCCACCCCTGGGGTTGGGTTTTTTTCACATGTTTAAATTGCAATCCCCTTGCTAACCTGTGTTACAAGATTAGTCATTAGATCAGTAACCTCTTCTTCATTTTTGTACCTTTGTGTTACAAATGTGTTACAAATGTCTTACACGTTGCATTGTGATGGGAATATGGGATTGCCAAATTTCTGCTATCCTCTTCTGCCTGAGAAAACTAGAAACTGTTAAACACATCAAAGGTATCAGACTCATTTACTGTCAAGAGCCAGATCTGTGTCCTTTTTCACTAGCACTCATTGCTTACAGACACGGAGTGAAGTATGGTTTACATTTCTTCCAGTTGTCTCCCATATTTGTAGACTGTCAGATCTGATAGACCTTTTAGTCGCTCTGTTTTTCCACTTATTTTCTCCCTCTTTAAATTCTGTGTAAGCCCGGCTCTGCGAGACATTCAGTGGGTTTTGTGGGACCACAACACTTCAGAAACATCCTGTCCCTTCAATGCCTGCTTCCAACTGCCTCTGCTCAAAAGAAAACGGGCTTCCTCAGTCCCTCCACACATCATCCACCTCCAGCATTAAAGCCACGTAAAGGAGTGGCACATCTCACTGTGGATGCTGCTCGCTCTTGCCCACGCTACCGTGGTTCTTGAGGAGGATCAGCAACGTGCAGACCAGCAGCTTGTGGCAGGTGGCCGCTGCCGTTTAGTAGTGCACTCCAGGGGAAACCGTGCTGCTTCATGCAACCAACATCTGCCTGGAGGAGGCAAAAACCCACAACTTTGCAAAAGTACTATTGGGAACAAACCCAGAATGGGAAATCAATTATCTCCATTCCATTGCAGATTTTTTTTTTTTAAATAGATATAAATTTTCCACAAAACCGTGTGTGATCTCCCACCTGCTAATTACAGATTTCTTACGTGGGTGGGTTACAGATTTCAGTTATATCAGCATTAATCTGGACCAACTGTATTGATGAACTTACAGTGAAGGATTTTTTTGCCATGCATCTTAAATGCAATATTAAATGGAAAATGTCTTTGTGGATTTAGGACTTTTTCAATAATTTTAAGGGAATGTTGCCTTTTTTATCTCCTCTTCCACTCAAATTTTATTGGCTTCACTAAAAGATTTTGCCTTTTCCTTTTGCCAGAACTAAGACAGAGGTGAAGTTTTGGTCTAGAACAGCACTTGTGGCAGAATCTGTGTCTACTCACATTCAAACTCCACGACTGAGTGGGAAATGAGACTCCTCCATTGTCATGCAAAACTTGGATGCAGATCAAGCTTCTTAGATGCACCTGTTATAAGGCTTACTTATTCCGGTGGCCTAAAACACTGTCCCTGACAAGAAACACAGAAGTAGGACTTCTCAGCACAGGCTCCCTTCTCATGTCACCATTAGCACCAGTCACCACCAGCTGGGCACCTGCTGCTTACATTCAGGTTTCTGAGACATCCTCCTTCCACCCACCTTACTTTTGGCCAACTTCTGCACATCTCTTACTACATGAAACAGCAGCTTTGGAGTTCTGGAGCAATGGTGGTGGATGTATAGAAGCTGGGTACCAGTTTTCCTTTCCTAGGCACTGGCAACTCAGGCAGAGATCACAGCGGACCAAAAGAGAAGAAGTTTTCTTTCCTGCCACCATCCTAAATAGGCAGCAAGAAACATATATACTGCTTTCCTACCTAAACTATTGCTTAGTTTCTTAAAGTTTTTAATAGTTACTGGTTTCCTCTGCCAGTAGTGGTGGATGGGAAGCTGTGGACCCAGTGATGAACTGCAGGAGCATTTAACTGTTGTGGGAGAATAAGTGCTTTCCCTAAGTTATGGTCCCAGTTTTAATAATTTTTAAATTTTTTTTCTGTCCGGTATGCAATAAAGAACAGTCAATGGAAGGTAAAGCCAAAACTGAAGGCATATGGTATTTTCTTGCAGTCTTGAGTGTATCTTAGATAATTTGTGTGGCTGGAGGAAGCCCCATGGGCCACAGGTTCCCTGTTTTTAAAATGGGCATTATAATACTTAACCAGGTCAAAACAATGTGAGGAACTTGGGTGGAAAGTGCTCTAAGGCATGCGTAGTGGGCCGCTGTTATATTTGCCTCAGGAAGAGGCCATATGTCTCCATGCTGTGTAGCTCTGGCCTCAGAAAGAAAATTTTGTGTGAAGATCTTGTTTCTGATTTTGATTTACCTGGGATTACTCCTGGTATTTTGAATGACCTTATGTGAAGTTCCAGTTTGAGTGACTCTATAAGCAAGAGATACTCTGAGACTGAGATTTCAGAAGCATCAGTTACACAAAAACAAAGTGGAATAAGATAAATATAAAATAAAATGTGGAAATCCTTCTCTTCTTACCTGCCTGCAGAGATGTTATTGCTGCTGCTGCCACGTGTGCATGAGAAATGAGGGCTGAGGATGCTCAGTGCTGTGACATGGTGTGGGTGGGCTGCCTAAAGCTGGAGGAGCAGAAGTGATTTGGGCTGGCAGGGGCAAGGGAGGCAAGCAGGCATTGCTCTGGGCAGCCTGGGCAGCCTCCCATGGGACGGGGCAGAAGGTTTAACATCCATCCCACTGCCCTGGATATTTGTGCTGGCTAGACAATATGGCTTCCTTATAGGTGCTCCAAAAAATATATGGAAAGTGTATTTCACTTACCAGCTGCAGAAATACAAATTCAATTTCTGGGATAAATTGTGGGCAGTACTGCTAACCTCAAGGATTCCAATATCCAGAGATAAACTCAAAATCACAAAAAAATAAATTAATCCTATTGAATTCTGATTTTTTAAATTATAGCTAGTCCGTGTTTTCCTGGTTTTCTTTGTGTGAAAGCTAAATATTCAACAGTTTCAAAAGGGAGGTGTGGGTAAAGATATTCTCCAATCTCCAGGGCCAGGGCTGTGAGACCTCCCCAGCAGTTGTAAGGCTTGTGTTAAACCTGAGAGGTGGCAGGAACATCTCTTTGATGTGACATCCAGATGGAGGGGAAAGCGGTTGCCAGGGTGACACTGAAAATGGAGCTCGGCCTACTCTGTTCCCATTGCAAGAGAGGTTCTCGAGGATAGCATCAATGGGAGAGGAACGCTGTATACAGTAGGAATTCATGTGCTGCTGTTGAAAACACGTGCATTGGTGGCATCTTACTTAGGAGAGCCCAAACATGTAGGCAAATATTTTTCAGGTTTTGCTCCTAAATGCAGAAGCCTGAATTTTGGAAAGTAAATAAAAGGGAAGCTTTTGTCCTCTTCTGTCGCCCAGCACATGGTTGCATCGCATGAACCTATGTGGTCTCTAAACAACGTCTCATTTACATTTGGGTTCAGATGTAAAAATGTATTTCAAACTTCAAATCTGCAGGAAGAGTTAATCATGTGCAATATTAAGCAATTTAGTTAGTTTAAATATATGTCATAAAGATTTTCTTTGGAGTCTTCTTCTTGGGCAGCCGTATTACCAGGCCTTTTTACACTTTGAATTAAATTAAATTCAAGGCTGTTGCCATGTTATTTTCTTATTTTCTCCCCCCCCCCCCTTTTTTTTAATGATAAATCTTGAGGTATATTTTCCTTATAAAAGTTATTTCTCCTCTCTTTGGCTTTTAACTCAGCATTTGTTGAAATTCCTTAGAAAAGGGGCTGCCCTGCCTCTGAGGTGATTTACACTGAGAAGAATGTTAAAGAATTACAGATGACTGTTGGTAACATACCTGCATAACATTAAAATCAGGTTAATTGCTTACATTTCACTGGAAGTTATGGATTGCTGCAGAGCTTAGTACTTCAGCAGATACTGGTACAGCAGGGGGGTTTTATTGATAGTTAAATAGCAGTAGAAGTTGTCTGTGTTCAGAAGGGACCTCTTTGAGGGAGGACAGAACATTTCTCAAAGCTTCATATTTTCCCAAAGGGATTTTTCTAGCAGAACATGTCTGCTGTTCAAAGGAAATATTCCCTGTATGAGCAAATGAATGAAAAAGTTAGATTTACAATAGACACCCTATTAAACTTTAAGGGGGCTGAAGTGAAGGAGCCCAGCTCCATGTGTTTTCAGAAAGCTAATAAAAACCAGAAAATTATCTGTGGTGTTCTGCAAGGCAGCATAAGTACAGGAGGCTGTTGCAAAACCTGCAGAAGGAAGCAGGACAGAGGCACTGAAAGAACATAACTAGGCAGTGAGACAGCAAAAATCCAAGGTAGTGAATCTTAGCAGTTTTAATTGACAAATTTAAATGCCAATTTGTAATACTGTCTCTCTCTCTCTCCCTCTCCCACTCATTTTCTTTTCAAGTTTCAAGTGAGATTTCGAGTGGCAAATGAGGAGTCTGCCCCCTTCCCATTAGCAAACCAGGGGATGTGAGTACTATGTGCATGCGTGGAGAGGAGGTTGCTGCTGTCGACAGCTCTTTGTGCAAGTGCTGAAGCAGAGCCGGGGGAGCTCAGAGATGGGTGGCAGCCCCCCAGCTCACTGCCTGTGGCTGGCGCAGCCATTTGGTCTCTGGCCCTGGGTGAGGCAGACAGAAGGTGGGGATGGGAATCTGCTTCTTGGGTCCCCTTTCCTTTTGTCCCACAAAACCAGCCATCTCCAGCCTTGTGGCGGGTGCCCGGTGAAAGAAAAGAGGGGGTGCTTTCAGCTGGAGCTGAGGGCTGCTATTTTCGTGCATCCTCTTAGCCCTCGTGTCTGCTCATGTGTGCGTGGAGTAGGGTGGCTTTCTTGGCTTGATCTGTCAGCTCTGTAGATTTTCCTATAATAAAGACTCATGTTAATTACACAAGATGTGTTGACTGCTTTATTGTACAGTAATTGCTGCTCTTGCAGGACATCCACCCACTTCACTGTGAGCAGAGGCTCCAGGCTTTTCTCAAAACATCTGAGTTTATAGGAAGTTTTAGAATCTGATTTTTACAATATTTGCTAGTGCAGACTAAGGAGGGAGCATTTCAGAATTCCCTTCCCTGCCCCAAATTCAGTCAGATTTTTTTTAGGAACTGTGGAAAACAGTACAGGAACCCGTGAATACAAAATTGAACATTGCAATCAGAAAAGGGGGCCAGCTCTCCTAATGAGGCTTTATTTAACCAGTGACAATGTGCTAAGAAAACTAGAGGAAATAGGTCAGCTAAGAAACCTGGAACTACAAATGCCTGCTGTAATTTCGCCCCACTGAAATGGAGACCTTTCTGGTTAAGGAACCATCCCCTGAAGTCCTGCAGCAAATTTGCAACCCAAGGATGAAAAGACTGGAACACTGGGACCCAAGACAGGTAATGTGACAAATCCACAGTAAGATGGATTCACACAACAGAGTGTAATGATGAAACACCTGAGCTGTCTCAGCAATTAGTGGGGTCAGTACCCTACCTGTTTCAGCACTCACAAACTAGTTAACCCTTCCTTAGTGCCACAGTTTCATGATTGCCTTAAACCAGGAATTATCCAGGGCTCATGTCAGGAGAAATTATGTTATCCAGTCCCAGCTGTGAGTTTTTTACCCAATGCCATCTCCTTCCTTAAGCACAAGTGCCGTGCCATGAACTGGAGCAGGGCACTGGGCAGATTTAGTGTGAAGCATCTGTATGAGTTAGTTTTGACTTGGTCACTTCTCTGAACTGCTTTGGTGCAAAGGTTTGTGCCAGCTCAAGCAAAAGAAGAGTGGGGAGGGAAGGAAGAGGCACTGTGAAATAGTGGGACTGCTTCACTAGTAGCAGTGCTTGTTTGTGCAGTCTGAAAACATCTGTGAAATTGTGACCTGAGGAAAGGCTTCTTGGCTGTGTCCCAGTGCTATACAAGGACAGTGACGTACACTGTATGCCTTCCAAGACCTGATCTTGGCATTTTCATCCAGAGCTGTATTAAATCTATCTGAGAGAAAGACCTGTGGACCAGGTTACTTCAGGCCCTGCTACTGACTCAAAAGTTACTCTTGTTTCTGGTTTCAGGCAAAGTTGAGTTATAAGCTTGCAACCCTGGTTCTTTTTATACAAATGCATGAAGTAGGGTTGTCAATGTACATGTTCTTATACAACGTATGGATTGCATTAAAGGAAGATTTTGCTCTGAGTTCAGATGTTGCTTTCCAAGTACAGAGAGCATCTGCATCATCACAGAATATAGCCAAGGATGAGATAGCACACCAGTTATTTAATATTTGAGCCAATAAAAACTGCATCAGACCATCCCCAAGAAATATTTGTGTTGTTAAAATGGATAGGAAAAAAATGGTCTGGTAAACGAAAGACCTAAACCTCCCTGATTAAAGATAAAGGAAATCTTCTGGAAAGGAGAAAAATCTGAATAAATCTCCAAAGAGAGATCTTAACTGCAAAGGGAAAATTGAATTCCCAAGATGTTGAGTTCCTGTAGTGCAGACAGGATGACAGCCTACAATTGCATCTTTAGCTAGAAAGACCAGAAAAGAAAACCTCTAAAACTGATGCCAAACACAAGATTGTATTTCCAGTGGCTTTGCATGGTGGGTCTGTCTGAGCTTTGATACCTTATCACTTAACGAATATTTCATTGGCATTGCATTGCTTCCACATGTCCAAAGACATGCTTCCCTTTAAGCAGAATGATCATCCTGTCAGAGGAAGAAGGATGATCAGAAGTGATCATCCTCTGACCACTCTGCCAGAAAAGTTGCCCAACATATAGCAAAAGAAGTGCGTAGGATTTGGGATCTGCAGGTCCTGAAGAAGCTCGTGAGATTGAATGGAGCAGCCTGGCTTGGTACATAGCTGAGGATCTTGTTCGTGGTCTCCATTGTGCCCAGTGGTCATGTCCTGAATAGCTGTGTGCCCAGGCCTGCGGAAGAGGCACCAGCCAAGCCACTGAACCATAACACAAGAGATGCCCTTACAGTAAGGTCTCACCAAAACAAGAAGCTTAACAACTGGGGAGTTGTGAAAAGACAAACTAACAATCGCTTTTGAAAAGTGAACCTGGCCCAAATCACTCCACACTAAGGATGGCCAGACTCAAGGACCTTCTATTTATTTATTTCAGTTAATTCTCTTCAATACACCATAGACTAAAGTGTGCAGCAGCAGCAGCAACAGATGCTTAGATACCATGGAGATGGGTGCTATAGAAAACCTTGCATAGCTATGGAAACCACAGTTGCATTTATCCTTCAGAACTGAGTTTTTGGCAGCCCATGGCTATCCTTCATGTTCTGGAAGATCACAAAAAAAAATACTTGTACAAGGCATAATATTTCACAGCTTTCTTTTTACTTGGCAATGCACACATATCTATTTGATAATAATAATGGTACATGTATTTTTAGACTAACATTATGTGATGGTAATTCTACTGTTATCCAATGTAATACAAGCTGAGAAAAAAAAAAAAGTGCCTTTAGAGAGAACTGGGGAAATCAAATCAGATTTCACCTGGTGGCAGATAAACAGGATTTATCTCAGAGTTTAAACAACCACTTTTTTCATTAAAAAACAAAGAAACCAGCAGAAAGTATATGCCTGGCATACTCAGTCTTCAGTCTTTGTGTTCAAAGAGTCTTTCTAATTGTCTGATTTTGCTATGCAGAGTGTAAGAACAGAACATGTACTGTATTTGTCATGTCTTTGTAACCCAGAGGAATGAGAACAAGACTAAGAGCAAGGCATTTCAGAGCCCCCCTCATGGGTCTGACAATGGCTGTATCATCAGGGACAAGTGACATTCCTTCTCTGTTCTCCTTTCTCATCTCCAAAACTAAGGCAATAACACAAAGGTGGACATATCTGCATTAGAAGAAAAAAAAAAGTCAAATGGAGGTGATAAAGTTGCTTTTTGCTTGCAGTAATTGGCTACATTCAAAGCTATCGTTACAAATGAAATAAGCTGCGTTAGCATCATAGTACCTTTTGCTTTTAACCTGGGCTATTTTTACCCAGGCAATCAGCTCAGCCTGCATGCCCAGGCAGCTACCATGGCTGAGCTGGCTGCAGCATATTGCTGACTTGGTCATTCATGCTGGGCAAACGTGCTCCAAAAGCACCCAGTCCACAAGCCAGACAAGAGCTGGACAGACCATGGGTAAAATCCTTGCCCCAAGTAAAATCTGTGGCAAACTTTCTGTAGATATAGCCTCATTTCTTATTGCCCTGCAGTGTTTCTGGATCAGAATGGGGTCACCAAGAAATATTTCTTCCCCTCTCTTTCCTGCAATACCAACACTCAAGCTCACCTGGGAAGCAGAGGTATATAAAGTGGAGACCTTGGATACCACAGAAAAACTCACAGAGGTGTTGGCTCTTTGTCTGAGTGCTCTAGACACACAGTGAGAAGGATTCCTACATGAAATGTCGTTGTTAGCTAATTAGCTCTCATCTTAAGTTCCGTAAAGATACTTATTAAAAAAAAATCTGGAACAGATAACAAGAATTGCAAAGGTTTATAAAGCTATGGATGACAGACAAGTGAAAGCAAATTACACTTAGTTTTCCTTCAAGGAGATCAGTCATTGGGCCTTCTTGATAAAACATGCTAACCTTTATTTACACTGTGTTCCTTCAGTGCCTCTTACAGTTTTTTTTTTCAAATTCAAATCTTCTTACCCCCTCCCCAAAGGCTGTTGATCTCTAACTTTATTTAAGGGGCAGTTTCAACACTCCTTTCCACAGTTTATTGACAGCCCTCTCCTCTGCCAAAATGGCAATGCCTCTTCGGTTAATTGCGTGCCCTCTGATGGACTGGGCTGGACAATTAGCAAATCACTGGTGGAGCAAGGGGTAAAGCTTCTCCTTTCACCCATCTCACAGACTCCTGTTGAATCAGAAAATCTCAGCATGAAGCTGTTCAGTACGTAAACTTCATTACCTATCAATACGAAAGCAGGCAGCCACTCCTGCTACAGACATACAAGAGAGATTTCTAGATACAGCTTGTTACTGGCCCCTGACTGAGACCAAATATAGCAATAAGGTGTTTGAGGCCACTGGACCCTAGCCCGCAGTTTCAAGAAGTGCTGTGACATGTCAATGGCAGAAAATGAGCCAGAATTCTAATTAATTGTATTTTTCTCTAAAAGCAATCATAGGCCAGCTCAGTTCCTGAGGCTAAGGAGTACCATATTACTTTTGATAAACCCCATCTAAGGTTACTGCTTCCAAATGCAGACCCTGATGGTGATTTAACTCAGAATCTACCTACGGCTTTTGGCAGATGTAGAAAAAAAATTAAACAAAAGTTGTACAGCTACCTATTCATCTTTGTTGGGAAAAATCCTCAGTTATAGGCTTGAGCAGTGGAGATCATGTGTCTTTCACAGCTTGAAATCCTGGCAAAAAGGAACTCGAGGAATTTCAGCTATTCCACATGACACGGGGCTTGCCTTGTTACTTCCTTCTGAGGAATCTGCCCCCCAAAAAGGAAGATCTGAAGCAGCGTGGCATTTGCACAGAGGTGATTATTTGCATCAGGACAATGTCAGCTTTGCCAGCCATTGCTCCAGTCGGGCAGGATAGCGTACAGCCTGCAGCAGCAAGAGCGTTACTGCGCATTATTGTTTTCCCTTTGGGGGGGGGGAGGACACCAAAACAAAAAAAATCATGACCACCAGGATATGTGCCACTTTCCTTCTCTCCACAGATATATCTGCCTCCACAAAAGTGGCCATTCTGGTCCAAATCCAAGAGGTTTGGCCTGCAACATAAACAGAAAATGCCTCACAGCTTGAAGCATTTCACTTGGCTGCTCCCCCCGGCCCCCTCCCACCACCACCACAGCCTTGCCGGGGGCTGAGGGCAGCCAGAGGTGAGGGAGGTCCCTGGCCTCCTGCCAGCGGCCGTTTTCTCCTGGAAAGTTCAGAAATCCACCTGCCTCCATTTGATGGTGGAAAGTGGCAGAAGAGGAAGGAATCGGCAGGGAGAGGTGGGGAAAAGCAAGACACAGGGCTGATGATGGGGGGGGGGGGGAAGGACGACAGCAAGAGTCAGAGCAAAGAGGCAAAGGAAGAAATCTGTCAGACACCAGGGAGGAACGACACACGGCGTCACCCTCTGCCTGCGTGACAGGCAGCCCCCCTTCAAGGGGGATGGAGACAACGCTCTCTGGAATCATTTCCCCAAAAAAATATATCTTTAAGTGAATTAAAACAAAACCATTTTCTGCCAGGTTCCCCTTACACCAGAAACTTCTGTTCAGGAAAGTACCCACCACTTGGACCCTCTGCCCAGCTGGGCTCAGTGCTCTCCATGGGCCAGAACCAACTTGTTTTGAAGGCTCACGTCTGTACCCATGTTACGTTGCCAGGTGCTGTCTCAAAGCCATTGAACCAGACAAAAATCCATTTGTTCCTTGCTCCTCAAAATTTCCTCCACAGGGCCAGCAGAGGCAAAAGGGGTCAGCCACAGCGGAGGCAGCAGCTCCCGACAGATGCACCATGGACCCCCCATTTTAGAGGTGGAGCATGTGAACACTCCTGTTCCTCTCAATCCTGCCACCAGCAAACCAGTCCTGGAGAAAACAAACTATCTCAAGTATTTGGCAAATTTGAGCTGCATCTGCAAAAGATGTTATTTCTAGCCCTGCAAGAATGATGTGTGAACCTCAGGTGTAACTAACCCCTCCCTGCTGCCCTGGGGCTGTGCTCAGGCCATGGTGCCATGGACAGCCGGGGCAGGCTGGCCTTGCTGGGGCGATTGCACAACTGCACCTCAGCTACTCCAGCTTGACCTCTTATTTGGGGATTTTGGTGGAGAGATGCCTGGGGACAGCCTGTAGCTGCCGTCTGGCAAGCAGGGACCATTGCTGCTGCCATAGGTGTTCTTCACCTTTCCCGTCAGTCACCAAGTGCTCATCCTATCCTCCCTCTTACCGTTTTTCAAAATGGAAAGGTGGACTACTTTGGCTGAAAAAATGGCCTTTCCCCATTTTCCTGAAAGTTTTCTTCATCTTTATGGAAAGGCTTTCTATTGCTGGTCCCACCTCCAGGGTGAATGGATACACTTATTTTGGCAAGGTGCAAACTAAAGTACCAAGAGCTGTTGGGGTTTTATTGCACTCTTTACCCAGCACCGAACAATTCATCTTAGATATGGCTGCTGCCAGGCTTGAGCTGCTCGTTGTGTCTAGGAACGTGCCTGGGTAAATATAACAGCATAAAAATGAGCTCTTGAGAAAGCTTGAAGCTGCTGCAGGACTGGTTCAAGGACCCTGCTGCTGGAAAAGCTGCATCCTCTGTCCCTTCCCTCTCCTTCCCCCCTCCAAAGACACAGAAGCATTTTTAAGCCTTCTGGTTTTCAAATGGAAGACACATATCCAAAAACACGTGTCCAGGTGTAACATGAGTGAAGCTTCATATGGAGATGCTTTCAGAGCACATTTAAGGCAAATGAACATCTTAAGTTTTGGTGTCTAGGCTTCCTCCATAGCCAGAGAAGGCTCTTCTGGAGGGCGAAGGGAAACACAACCCAGCCTGGATGCTCTGGGGCTTAGAGACACTTCCCCCAGACCACTGAGGACGTGCAGGACTGGACATAGAGTTATTCTGTGATTCTCATGAGCACAGGGCAGAAAGCTTTTTTTTCCTCTTTCTTCCCACCAGTTCCTCTGTTATATATAAGCCAAGTGAATTCCTGTATGACCCGATAGTTTGCACTAATTAAAAAAAAATCCATTCTTACTACTTTTAATGATGATCCTTCAGTCACAGGAGATTCTTTGTGTTTCCAGAAATGTCATCTGCCTTAGTCCTGTTACGTTCACCTGTTGTTACCTAGAATACTGATTAGAGTTGTTCCTTTTATTTGGTAATAGGAACAAAAAGCTCTATCGTGTCAAAGTTTTGTGAAAGCAGGGTCCATAATTAGGACTAGATTTTAGCAGCAACTAGGCCCCACTGCTCTGTGTTTCAGAGCCTTTGTGATCTGGTTGCCTAAGCTCCCTCTCCAAGAGTGATATCAACCTGTAGGAGCAATCTCAAGGAAAATCAAGACATGTGATTACGTACTTATTTCTGAAGGCATGCGCAGTCCTGCTGAGGTCAGCAGCGTTCCTCATGTGCATAGAATGAAAAGCCTACTTCAGTCCTTCACCGAACCAATGTCAGGGCAGAACTGCTACTCTCATGCCATCAGACAAAATGAACATTGCCTGATCATCTCAAGTGGTGATCATTTGAAACAACCTTTCAGTCTGCTAAAAGAAAGACAAAAAATTCGCAGTAAAAATATCCCCTCTTTTAGAAAGGTCAAACACACAGAAAGTACATTTCTGAAGGAATGCTGGATGACCCCCAGAGCCTCTCACAGGCAATTTTCCTGCCCCTGCACTGTTTGGAGTTTTAATTGCCTCTTTGGGGAGGTGCTAGTAGCTGCCTGAAAGTGTAGTCACAATTCAGCAATTTGGCACACGTGACTCCTCTGAATATGGGAGCAATTATCAAAAAGTGATATGGTGGATAGTAGCGTAAGGACCAAATTCTGGACAGCATTCACATGAGAAATCTAAACCAGAAGAGAGTGGAGCAGACGGAAATCCAAACAAGTTTTCACAGAAATAAAACATATTGGCTATACTTATATAATGAGAGTCTAACATTAGAAGACTGAATTCAGAGTCACCATCGCACTCTTAAACCTTGCGGACTGAACGGGTTGCAGCAAGTTCACAAGATCAGTTTGTGAGGAAAAATTATCCAAAATGCTTAGTAGATGTAGCTTTAAAGACTTCTGGGAGAATTAAGTGAGCCCAGATTGGACAAGGAGCACACTGGTTCTTAGTGGAGAGGAAAAGATCTGTATTCTAGGCATTAATTATTTATTTAAGACTGTAAAGTTTTGGTTGTATCCACAAGATCTAATTTCCTAGATAACGTTGGTTATATTGTGCATACAGCACTGTTTTCAGCAACCTGCAGGATGCCATGAAACATTAACAGTAGGTTTAAGACAACAACCAGTGAGCAGTTTCTGTCTTAGGGACAGCAAGTCCCTAAGTCATTAAATCCTTCCTATTTCAAACAGCTGCAAGCTGTGTTTGTCCTAAATCATGTCTCCCCAGTCCTGCTATGTTTGCCTTAATAACTGGAAATGAACTATTTGTAACCAGGACAGTACTGTCTCCAGGGCCCATTACACCTCAAATAACTTTTTTCCTACCAGCAAGGTCCCCACTCTCTCCAACACCTGGTTGTGGTACCCAGCCACTTCCACCATGCCTGGGGGTGGCTGCTGTGCCCTTATGGAGGCTGGGCTGGTCCAGTGCTGAGGCAGGTGAGTGTGCAACAGCAGAGAAAGAAAAGAAAGAGGAATGGAAATTGGGAAAATACGGAAAAGGGAGGAGGGCTGATACAATAAATGAGAAGGTAAACGTGGTGGCTAGAAAACCAAGAAGAGGCCTAGGGAGGTGATCGATTAATTAGCAAGGGATAATTAATTAGTGGGCAAATCCAGAGGGCAACTAAGTTAAATAGTTAATTATGCAATGGAGCAAACAAACAGCAAATTAATTAACTGTGTGTGGATCTACCAGGTGCTCTGATTATTTAAGGCAAAACATGGTTAGTGAAACTATTTATTCTCTGGTATTTCAATTATTCATGGTATCTCTGGCCATGGAGATTACAGCCTGTTTAAATGCAAGGTTCAACCATGTGCATCTAAAAAGCATTTATTTTGATAGTGCAAGGGAGATGAGTGGGACACTTATGGAAAGTTGTAGGAACCATGGCTGTTCTGAATAAAATGCCTTAAATGAATATGCTGTAACAAGATAATATATAACTTGTTGGTTGTTTGTTGCTTTTCTTTTTTGAATAGTTGGTTTGAATTGTTACAGCTGAAAATGAAAGTTGGATATGTTAGACTTTTGCTGCCCCTGACAATGGAAGCTCTACTGTGTCTGAAGCGAGGTAATTTCAAATAGATACAGTTGCTTATTCCTTGATTAACCTGAAACTTCTGGAGAAAGCCAGGATTTTTGAAAATTAATTATTAACAAAGTCCAATAATTTCTAATGCCTAAAAAAAATTCCTTGTCTGCTTACCTGTAGATTAAAATCTTGATAAACCCACTGTACCATCTCTACTGTCTAAAATGATTTTAAGTTACTTTGTAACTAACTCCACTTTTTCAAATATGGCATTGTATCTGCTTGCATTTCCTATCTTTTTTGTTTGTTTTTTTTTTTCCAGTGGAGGTTTCTTGTTTGGTTTTGGAATTGTTGTCCTTTAAATATTTTCCAATTTCCTCTCTGTTACCTAAATTTTTACCTCAGGTGTGATGGCATTAAATTGAAGTAATTCCTTTTCTCTCATCAAATGTGCCTGATGAACACCATCAGCCCATGTGATCATTCTTGTGAATATTTATATGTGGTATGAAAATTTTACTTGCATGAATAGCCAGAGTGCACACAGTGAATACTTTGAGGACTCAGCCAGGCGCTCCTCACTGCATTTAACAGCAGTTTTCTGAGTTGAGAGGTCGTGAGTAGCCGTTGTCTGCATTTGGACAGTAATAGCAAATGTAACATTCATTTATTCTTGTCACCTGCACATAAATGTCTCCTTCACCTAATACTTCACAGCTCTACAGGACACATTTATTGTCTTAAATGTGAGAGCTACAGCAGAATAAGGGTTTAAATAAACCACAGGTGTGAAAAATTCCAACTGGCAACTTCAAACCAAACACCATGAAGCATAAAAAGACACTTGTCAGAGCTGGAAGGAGCAGTTTGATTAAATCATTGCTTCAGCCCAGACATGTTGGGCCTGATTCTCCTCTTCCACCTCTCCCATCAGATGACTCACGTAAAGCGTGGGCAATTGCACTGCTGTAAGACTAGCGTGGTGGCACTTGGACTCTGGAGGTCTAATTATGCCTGTCTGACACCACAGAGCTAAAATGTGCAGCTGAACAGATTTATGATGCTACACTCATCTGAGGTGAATGACTGCTCCTACTCATGGTCTGGGATCACTAAACTAAAGCAGAGCGAATTTTAGTAGCCAACATTGCCCCAGTGTTGAAAGCAACAAAACCTGCCTGAACTGCTGGTGAGGCAGATGACAAGAGATGGATCTTTTTTTAACTGTGTTTTTCTTGGTGTCAGTTGCCAGCATGGCTTGTATGTGAAGCACTGCAGTTGAAAGCTCTGCTGCCATCAATTTTTATGGCCCCAGCTCTCCTCTCTGTGACCTCTGGTGTGTGTCCCCACCTAGAATCCCCTTCTGGCAATAGTCTCTCATCACTCAGGGCAGGGCAAGGTAGCTCGCACAGCAAGCACCTCCTACCTGCATCTCCCTCTCCTGTTTTGGGTCCCTTAGAAAAGAGAAGGTATGGTAGCTGCATTAGGCATGCCAAGTACGTGCCTCCAGTGAGTAGTCTGGAGAGCTGCATCCTCCTCAGAGGCGTCCTTTAAAGACCATGGCAAAGGAGGACAACCACCACACCAGCCCTTTCCAGCCTTAGCCCCGGTGCACAGCAGCAGCCAGCTGGAAAATGCAGGTGCTGCATTGCTGCCTAGGTGAGCAACATGCCCAGGAAATGTAGGAAAAGAGGTTGTTTTTTTTCAAAGTATGAAACATACCAGTGCAATACTATTAACTTCTCTGAAAAACATCAGCACGAATAGTTAGTATTACATTATTTTCAGTACTACTGAGAAAAGTTTGCCATTGAGCCACTCTATGTTAGTGAAAGCCACATGATCCACTTTATTCTTATGTTGATATTATTGCAGCTACAAGAGACAATTTGCAAATGCTTGGCTGTTTCATAAAAGCCAATGTACTCAGATTCACAGCAGGTACTAATTTTTCATGCATCTGCTGAGCTGTGCATGGCATCAACCTGTTTTTAATTACACCTGCACGTCAGGCTCGAAATGTGTCTGTGAATAGGAAAGATGAAAGGTAGGCAGAACAGGATGTCATGTATTTCCCATCACCTTTCGCTGGCTGGCTGCCCTCAGAAGTAAGAGGAAATTCCCTTCTTCCATAGTGAAAATGTAAAGATTTACTAAGCTTTGCACTGCCAACAACAAGGTGTAATCACCACTTCCTTAAGGAAACATGCATGTGTTAACAGTGGAGAGCAGGGGAGCTCCAAATAGCTTTCCACACCTTTTCTACCACTGATCTGTAAAGAGCCACAAGTTAGCCCTTGCTTTGTTATATTTTACTTGCATCAAAATGTGTAAGTTGGTTGACTTAATATCCCAACTTCACTGCAAAATGAAATAAGTAAAAGCAGGGGTGACTGGGGTTTTCTGATGCCTGGAATAACAAAGAAAAAGTTAAACAACACTTCTCTTTTCTACTATTTCACCCAAGTATAGCCAAAATAATAATAATAAAAAAGTTTATCACAGTTATACATATAAAATAATTTAAACTACAGCTAAAAATGGCCAAGACACTTGAAACACTGGACAGAATGATTCAAAAGCTGCTAGATAATCAGAAGAAATATTTTTCCTGAGGTATTCCCCTCTGAATGAAAAGTACTAAACTATTTGTGATTGTACCTTCAAGTGATTCCTTTAATTTGTTCCTGTCATTTGAAATGGTTTCTTTTTCTAATTGCATTAAAAGTTTTGCACTGTAAAAACTGTGGTGTGTGCCAAGAATGTGTATGTGTAGTCAGTATATAAAACACAAGAACAAGGGAAAAATGATTACTTTTGTTATTGTGGAGTCCAGTCAGACTTCATGTGCTACTTCAACCATTCCCCATTGAAAAACAGCACTTACAAATCAGTAACGGTACATATAAATTAAAAATATAAAGAAGTAATTAATTAGCTCCATCTATTTTAGTATAAGTGAAAGTTGTTGAAATATTTTCATCCTGTTGCTTATTCCTACAATATTTCTGGGGTCTTTTGGGGTCTTTCTGTTGAACCTGCATGAATTAACCAAGCAATAATCTAGTTATAAAAAAGCACCCATGAAATCAGCCTATCTATCTGGCAGTTTGGGGCTTGAATTTGTGTTCAGGCAAACTTGAGCCCCTGGCTTTTTGTAGCCTGTGCTGTGCCCTGCATAGTCCAAGTTGATGCCGGAGAGCATCCTTGCCTTGTTCCTGGGGTGGTTGCCCCTCAGGCAGCTTCAGGGGCAGGGGCTGGGGGGGGGCAGCAGTCCTTAGTTCCTGCCAGAGTTAGGGGAGAGGAGGGGATGGGGGCCAATGCATCTCACCACTTCACGTTTGTGTCCAAGTTTCAATGAGTTTAGTCAAAGACCTTGGAGACCGTAGTCCTGAATTCCTGCTTTCCTCAGTCAGGCACCGATCCAGTAGAAGCTGTAGTTGTAGCTGCCCTGGCACCATCTTTGCTCTCCTGGAGTGTGATATGAAAAAACCTGACTCTTTTGCAGTAGAAGGAAGGGCCTTTCAGTATAGTTCAAGCGAGAGAAAACAAAATAAACGAGAAAAGAGGTTGAGATCCAAAGACTCCCGGATGCCTCTGCCCTGAAGGTTTCCCTCCTTTGTAGCCCCATGATCCAAATATTCCCTGGATTTTTTGCATGCCTTTTCAATTTATGCCACCAGCTGTAATTTCAGTTTCATGGCAACCAGGCAAAATCTCACCACTTTCAGCAGCGCCCTGCCAGGTTCTACTCTTTATGAGCCCTAAAGTTTACAGAGGTGGTACCTTAACCTCTCTCCATTGTTGCTGTGCAGATAGATTGCCTTTTGAAGGTTAAAAGCACATTGCTATTTTAAAAGTTTTAGCCTATTTACTTATTTCATTTGTCAGTGGAGGTAAGTCTTACATAACCCTTTCTTTTTCCTTTTAGTTAAACTGCAATTTTCATACATACAAAGCAATTTCTTTGTTACCCGAATACAGTTTTTGTGCACTTTTGCTCAGGCTGCAGGAATCCAGACAAACAAGTGTTAATTCCCCATGATGTTTTCCAGCTGACAGGCCTAATTGATTTGATTTCCACTGTTTTCACAAGTGACCCCCCTCAACCCGTCATCACCACTTCTTTTTGATACCTGAGCTTTACTTTCTACTTTCACATTCCACTTCAACAAGTAATAAAGAGCTTATTAGGAAGGAAGAAACTGATTATTTGTTTTCTAAACTGTGCTCCATGCGCAGCAGATTCAGAGGGTTATAGCCCTGTGTTATTAATCAATACAAAACGTTTGCTTCTATTAGGTTACCAGCATCTTTTATCATCAGACTGAAGTTAGGAACCTGTTTCTTTGTATTCTGCTACCCACGCTCCAGCTAGACTAGACAGAGATAAAAGACAGCTGAGTAATATTTTCCTGAGAACCCTGATGATGCACACAGATGGCCTGTAACAAATGAAAAATGCAAGGTGACGGCTGGAGTTCTCCTCGCTCCAAGTTCAACTTTTGTGGTTTAGCGAGTATTCCAGTCCTTACACCACAGCTTCATGGTAGAGAGAGATATTTATTTTCTTATCTGTAACAGGATTTGTGAAACTTAGCCTACCATGGCCATTAATGACTGCAATTGGAAGTAGCCTTGTTGTCCCTCTGTACTTCTCTTCCTTCATTAAAAAACAGTTGGGGAAATAAATGTACTAAAAAGAGGAAGAAGGCCATACGGGTCTTGAGAAATCTAAAAAGAAACACTGGAGAAGTTTGTTAATCTGCATGACATGAATGACAAGACTGAAGAATTCCATTAAGGGTTTTAGCATATGTAAAAACAAGCAAACAAACAAAATCGAACACATATTAAGTCAAGTGAAAGAATACATGTTGGCAGCACAGGAAAAAAAAAGCCCTTTGGAATAAAATAAACACAGATCTGTTTACAGTTCCTGAAAGAAACAAATATATTTGTTCTGGCCTATTACTGTGTCATTCTCTGAGACAGCCTCATCAGATCACAGTCCAGCTGGTGACTGTGTCCATCAAATTAACTTTTGCTAATGTATTAAATAATCTGACCATAATGCCTGAATGTGGATCATAGTCTGGTGAGCAGGAATTCATCCAATTTGAAGTGAATGTAGGTTTAAACATGTAACTCCTAGCCTTCCTAACCCCCAACCTCTCAGCCTAGTGGCAAATCATCTTAAAACAATCCAAATATCTTCTGCAAGAAAATGGAGTCAAAAAGTGACTTAGGTCTGTCAAACTGCAGAACAGTTCTCATAAAGCAGACGTTCTTTAACTGCTTATGTGGCCTGAACTCCAGCAAGCCAGGAGTAGCTCTCCACCATCCCAGCTTCCGTGTCCTCAAGAAACTACTAGTGCAGAAAAAAAACAAAAAACAAAAAACAAAAAAACCCCAAAGCAAGGTGCTGTCTGGGAACTGTCACCCTCCCATGAAAGTGATTTTATGTGTCGCTCCACCTGAGAAAGGGTGGCCACAGATGGTACAAGGCCCTGCAGAAGACTGCTCTGCTATGGAGATGCCCACTCCTAAGAAATGCAGGGCACCTTCTCCAGATCCAAGGACAGAAGAAGACAGTGGATAGCCCCAACCAAAAGAAGTGCCAAGTAGCCAAGACTCCAGCCAGGGACTGGGGACTCCCACAATCCTAAGACTAATTGGGCACCAGACCCAGCCCTGCTGTTTGCAGTGCCAATGAGAGCAAAGAACTGGTATCCCATTAGGAGTGGTGGGATGAAGAGGAGGTAAGAAGATACACCTTTGAGAAGATTTTATGGGAGCCACGTGAGACCATCAGTTATGACATACAGATGCTGAACAGAGTAGATTTGGTGGCTCTGAGCGACTGCTGAACGGCACATGACCCTCGTACCAGGCGTGTCATGTCTTCTGAGTCTGGTGGGAAAGAATCTCTCTTAAAGTTTCCAGATTAGTCTTTTTTGGGCTGTACTAAAGTATTTACATAGGTGGATATCAGTTTTGCAGCTTCAACCAATTATACAGTGATAGTTTTTAAATAAATCAATACATTATGTATGCATATAAAATATACTGTATTTCTATATATAAATCTAAGCCATTTCCTGTCTATATGGAAACTATGGCTATTGTCTGCTGTGTGAAAAAAAAGAAAAAAAAAGTATATGCTCCACTTTTTCCATTTATTGTCCAGAACATACCCTCATATCAAATGGTTTCTGATTGAAAACAGCCTCTTAATGCATTACAAGTAAAAATAACCCATTATTGTGTAATATATGATATACCCTTTCCTCTTTAAGGCGAAGTAGCGCTTGCAAATATGTCTAGACAGCATGATGGAAAAGCACAAATTGGCCTTTAACTATTGCCGCCCACTTATCAGACAAACCTGGAATAAAATTTAAGATATTACAGTCTCACTCTTTGCATGACATCTATAAGGAGGAGTGTCTCTCACAGACACAAAGGCTTCATTGCTTACTGCAAAGCAAAAGTATCAAAAACTTTGTTAATAAGAGCATGAGAACATACCTTCATGGCCTGATGAGAATTGCCAAGTGACTGAAGTATGCCAGTGTTTCCTGTAAGTAGTGGTATTTCCTATGTATGGACAGTGTTAAAAAGTCTTCTTTCCATGCTGCAGATGAATTAGTCACCTGCTGATGCTCCAGACATGATCAGAATTCAGAATCTATTTGCCACATTTTGGAGGAATGCTTTTAAGTCCTGACTTTATCCTTCTACCCTGCACGTGACCATTTTTTAAAGAAGTTTTTCTAACTCCCTGCATTTGTGTCTGGTAATAAAGTTGTCTCTGACAAGGTTGTCTTTGTAAAAAGATCATTTTCCTGCTTTGGCACACCTCCTTGCTACCTTGTCATGGCAGGAAATCAACTTCGTTTGTACTTGTGCTGAAGAGTCTCAAGATGCAATGTACATCTTGGATAAAGCATTTAGGTTTTGTTATTCTCCTGTTCTTCTCCTCACCTTTAGACTTTAATGACAGGGTACAAATGGTAATGGAAAAAAAGAGTAGCAGAAGGATAAGAGAAATCGGTTGTTCAACCAAGAGGTTTTATTTGATGCCATTTTCTTCCCACTTGCAAAATACTTTATATTTATTATTCAGAAAATGTCAGCCTTCCCTGTGATGAAAAGAGAAACAGTGAATTAACAAGGAAGTGTGTGATTTTGGTATAAAGGGTTTGCTAGGTGATATTTATTCAGTTTACAAACACTTGTATGTTTTCCTCTGTATATGTATGTTGGTGTGCAGGAAAAGTGACTGACCCTGGTCCCAGAGAGGTTGCAGAAGCCTTGTCACATTTTGATGCATGAATGTTCAGACACTGTGGTGGCAAAGAACACATGTGGGTTGGGATGTACAAGCCCTGTTCAGGACTGGGATACTGGAATAACATACTGCCACCTGCTTTAGACCCTTCACCTTAGTGTTTTGGCTTCTCCTTCTACACAGATATGTGCCTAGGTCGCAACGTTAAACTATGTTTTAGTCTAAACACTTACCAATGAACAAGTCAAACAGTTGCAAAGCTGGATGTGTTTGGGTGAAAGAAGAATCTAATAACTTCACAGTCATCTGTAGCCTATGAGTCAGCACAGACTAAACTCCCATTCACCACCGAAGGAAAGTCCTCCTTATACACATATATGTGCCCACACTCCCCTGCACATATGTAAGCGTACATATACACAGCAGAAAGATAACCTAAACAGGACCTTTTTTCCTTTTGTTTTGTTTTGGAAAGCCAGTATAAAGTTTCTTTGAATGGAGGAAGAAGGAAAATGGCACATACAAAACTACTCTCACTCTCTCCGTACAACCAAATTGCTGATGGGCTTTGCAAACATCACAGCGGCCTTGATGCAGATGCCCCTGTATATTGGGCCAAGAAGCCATTCACAATGCTCTAGCAATGCACTTGTTTTTGAGCTCAGAATTGACCTATATGTGTAAGTGAGGTTGCAGCTGTGGCTTTGCTGCTGGGACAGGCAGAAAATCAACCCAGGGAATAATCTGCAAGACAATCATCAGGAGAAGGCACTTTCCAGTTGAGTTTTGAAGTTACATGCGGTCTGCCAATGTGCTTTGGATTTGCTCTGCTATTTTTAAAACTATAAGAACTGTCCAAGCCTCTGCCCAGCCCTCCCCCTTATGTTTGGTGCAGTTATCGTGGTTGGCCTCCTGTCTGAGGCAGGAGATCAGTCAGGAAGTTAACCAGGGGTCCAGATGCTTCTCTTGGAAATGCTCATGCCAGAGCCCAGCTTCCATGCATTTCAGCTGCCAAATTCCCTCCACACAAATGTCCACGGTTTCTGGCTCTTGCACTGGGGTAGTTAAAGGAAAGGCCTGAAGAAGAATGTTTTCTACTCTACAATTAACAGGGAGGAGCCGTGCCAAGGGAGTAATACTGCTGACATACGCTGGCATGATTTGCAATACAAGCTACTGCTTTCCAGCCAGAGAAAGTTCTTATTTGATGATGAAGATTTGCACATGTGATGGGACAAGCAGTACACTTGGCAAGCTGTGCCCTGAGGAAGGGAATTTGGTTAGGCTGTTTTCCACTTACAGGTAACACTGAGATGCAGATGCTTACAAACTTATATATGTTAGATAAATTTAGCAATCCCTAACCCACCCTTTCCTATCAAAGACACTTATCTTACAGTAACTGCTTACAATGTAGACCATGATTGCTACCAATCTAGCAATTTTCCTTCAGGCTCCTGAAATCCTGTCTTGTGGAAAGTTATGACTATTATTTCAGGCTCTCTATGATATCAGAAAACTTCACATTCTAGGAATGATTTTTTTTCTAAATGGGGGCTGGCTTTGTATAGACCTGGATGTGAGGTTCTTGCTGATGACTCTGCTGGGGACACCTGCAAGGGACCTTTGCAGGGGACACCTGCTTTTTGCTGAAAGTCCAGCTCCGCAGATACTGAAGGGGCTTTTCTTCAGACACAGTGCTGAAAGGCTAGGGATGCTTTTGGTGAGCATAGACAATACTAACTACTCATAGTAGGAAAAAAGAACAACTGACAAAACCAAACCTGAACAGGTGTACCTTCCCCCATCATGATTTCAAGCCATGTTTAATCATCATGCTCCAAATAACTTGTCCCCTGAAACTCCTGACAGGAAGGAGATTGCAAGATCTATAAACATCATCAGAATGGGGTACCATTTCTTTGGATGAAACCTAAGGGTCATCAAAGCACACACACACATGGCTCTGTAGGACTACAAAGTATGAGACTTCAAATCCGCAGTTACATTAGTATTTACCAGGACATCAGTGCTTTTAACATTCTGAACTGTGGAGCTTTTTTCTTCCAATTTTAGATTACTCACTGAGACTTCTATTGCAACCATGGACCTTGAGCCCATAAAAGGTGAGTAGTGGATCTTTACAGATCCAGCTGTCGTCTGAGGCCTGATTTTGTTTCGCAAGTCTCTTTCAGATTCCTCTGGGGTGTCTAGTTTGTTAGTTTCAAGCTATGCCAGGGCTGCATTTCAAATTACAGCTGATGGATACCCAAATAATTAAAAAAGAAAAAAGATTATTCAATCTAACATGTTTTTTTTTATCACAGAATTTTTAACATGCAAGTACAACTTTAATCACAAAAGGAATTGCTTCCGAAAGTTTTGAGCAGCTAAAAATGTGGCAGAGAGAAAGAAGGAGGTAGGATTTAGGCCAAAAGCTGGAATTCTACCTTAAGTATAACAATAGATACCTACACTTACTGTCATAAAGATCTTCTAATCAAAAGTGTGCACTAAAAGCCCTAGTGCACACAGCAAACACTGCATTATTTTAACTGGCCTATCCAGGGCTCATTTCACTCAGTGAAGACCTACTCACTTTGGTAAGACACGGTGGCAGGACTCACTTTTTGCTCCTATCTCTATGCTCAGTGGCAGCACTTCTCACAAATACAAGCAAAGACTAGGGCATTTAATCCAAGATTTTATCTTTTGTTTAGTGGCATTTTGGCTTCAGTTTCACTACCCTGCAGACAAAGACATTTGAGCATTTTTATTGATTCAGAAATCTGGGCATTAAGATTCATCTTTATAGTTCACCAAAAAGTAAATGTTTCAAAATGTAAAACTCCTCATACAGCTTTTAAACTTTATAGGCTGAACAGTGACTACTGTAAAATGATATTTTTTTGGTAATAGAAGCTCTATTTTATAGAAAACAGTAACCATTAATTCTGCTTGCTACGAGTAAATGAACAAAATCAGACCTGCTCTATGAAAAAGGAGGATTTGGTCATCATAACAAAAGTACAAATTTTTCACATCCTGTTTTTCACAGGTCTATTCTTTTCTAGCTCATGAGTTTTACTATACTGCCATATGTTAGCAGATGAATGATTTTGTGTATTTTAACGCAGCTGCAATGAAAAGCGATACATGCAGAAATAGAAATGAATGGGGGACAAGTTGGAAAATAGTTTTTCCTCTTCTTCACTGTAGTACTTGTGCACTACCTGGAGAGAATTCAGGAGGTTATCCATGGTAGCATCAGCTACATCCTTGTCCTACCTAGTTGCTTTTTCCCTGCTCTTAAAGGCATCCACTGCCAGAGACTCCAGAATTTCTCCAGACAGTCCGTTACAGAGCTTCATAATCTTACTATCACAGAGGTTGGTATTTTTTCTCCTTTGGTGTCTAATAAGAATATTCCCTACTCCAGTATAAGCGTCTCCTTACCTCTCCAGCTCACAACAGGCTAACACAGATGAATTCACCTGCTATTTGCAATAACTCTTTAAATATTTAAACACATTCTCACTATCCCCTCCACCTCCTTTTCTTTACAGTATGGAAATACAGTTTTTTCACTCTTTCCCCCACAGGTAATGCTTGTCATAACTGTGGTGGTTGCTACAATGCTCTGGACCCTCCCCAGATTATATCTGCATCTTTCTTACGTGCTGTGACCAAACTGAATCCAATGGGGCCAGATTGATGGAGAGTCAAAAGATAAGTGTCGCCTGCAGTCTTCTGGCTCTTGAGCTGATTTTCTAGCACATGTACAGGGCTCAGCACAGTCCCCAAGCTGTATGACCTCCCTGTACCATCTGCATGACCCCAGACATGCTTCTGCAGTCTCTAGCACATACATGGCCCCCTTCAAAGGGAACCCTAGATCTCTTGTCTCCACTTTTTACAA
The DNA here is from genome assembly GCA_026546715.1 of Gallinago undulata. Taxonomy (NCBI): domain Eukaryota; kingdom Metazoa; phylum Chordata; class Aves; order Charadriiformes; family Scolopacidae; genus Gallinago; species Gallinago undulata. The sequence continues at coordinate 115,845,901 of JAOTQQ010000001.1, read as the reverse complement.
TTACAGTGTTTCAGTGAGCACCTTGTCCTAAACTAATCTTGCTTTCATCTCAACCAGACAATGTAGCTTCCTATTTTGCTCCTCACAGCCACACAGGACAAGATGATGTACTTTGGCACTCACTGAGCTCTCCTTGTCTGCAGAGACAAAAATCCCTCACATAAGGAAACTGCCTGTGGGAAGGATTGAGAATTCAGTAAGTTCTCCTCACATAAATCATCTAACCTCTCTCACATTGTCCTGCAGCTGCTTAAGAGCTTACTACCCCCTGTTTTGCTATACTGCATGCTAATCCTGTGGCTTTCTTGAGCATCTTATCTGTACTGAACATCTATGGAGAAGTTACAGTCTTCTGCTCCTTTCTTTGCAAAGCATTACATCCCTACCACTGTCTCTAGACTTGATAGAGTTTTTGGGAAACTCTTTTTTGGCAGTGGCTTTTTTAACAGACTTGAGCCCCATCACCAAAGAGAAGAGCTTCAAAATTGCACAGAGGAGATCAGGCAGGTGCAGTCACTAGGGGAAGGGAAAACAATTGTGCACTGCCCCTTAATGACTGTTTTTCACATCTGTCCCACAATTTGTGTTCTCTCTCCCTGGCTATAAAGTCTGGTTGCAGGATTTGGATATGAAGGGTTGAAAGGGGGTTTCTGGTGGCCAAGGACAGTATTTATAGGGGCAGCACAGTAAATTCTGGATGTTCTGTGCTGTTCTGGATGGATGCAGCTACAGAAAGCTCAGGGTTCAGGACTTCAGGTGAGGGCAAGGTATATGAAAAGGTAAATAACTGTCTTTGGACCATCTAGGAATAGTTGCACTTGTGTGTGTCTGGACTGGAGGCAGGGCAAGGCAAGGTCTCAGGCTGCTCAGTCACAGAGTGCTCCAGAGTCCCTCCACCTCCACATGGGGCTAGCATTTTTGTAGCTGTACCTGCTGCTGACTACAGTCAGGCTGCTCCTCAGCATGTACATTGCCTAAAAGCATCTCTCATTGCTTCAAACACCTTTTAATTTTGCTCAGTCCTGAAGGTAAACGTAGCAAGATGGCCAGAGAGCAGCCCATGGTGTGCTGACCACACAAGTAGATGTATGCAAGTAGACCAGAGAGCCATAACAGAACAGAGCTGGCATTGAATGGGTTGCCAGTGTACTTACCCAACATTCTGGCAGGATATTTCAGACCTTGCAGGTGGTACAGTTGCTCCTGCATGTGAATTTAATGCTAGCTTAGAAATTTCTTCCTGAGCTGCATTTACACCCATGAAGTATGGACGTATTTTTGGAGGGAGTGAGATACTTTGAGAGGTACCACCCTCTTTTTCCCTCAGGCTGTGCTAGCAGCCTTTCAGCGCTCCCCAGCTCTCCCCCAGATGGCAGTCCTTGTTCCTGCCCAGCAAAGCTACCAGCGCTCCCCACCAAAGCCCCAACTCTCCTGTAGGAAGGGAAGTCAAAGCCAGTATTTTCCTCCTGGGTTAATAGGGAAAAGAAAAGCACTTCACCTTATATTCAAACTCCCTAAGATGAGGGCTAAATAAGCTTGAAAGAGACTGCCTGGTGCTTGTGTGTCCATCCGGGAGTGGGGAGCTGGTGGGGGGAGGTTTGACTGACACAAGTGCGCACCTCCCTTCCTCGTCTGACCTGGCGAGTCACTCCAGAGGATCGCCCCGTACCCCGTTCCCCGGCGGGATGGCATTCTCCCGCGAAGGAGTGATCACATTACCCAGGCCCCTTGTGTAATTCTGGTTCCCAGCAATTGTTTTCTGGTGACCTTTTATTGTTAACAATTAGCTCTGGAGCTGGAGCACAACTGGTGTAAGCATATTTTACATCCTCCTCAAGCAAACAAAAAGCTGGGTGGGCACAGGCTTGTTTCCTGGTTCACACCCATGACTCCTTTGTGTCTCAGATCTCCTCCCACCGTGTGTCACAGTCAGCAAACCCACTCCCTTACCTTTTGGCTCCCAGATAGAGTGACGTCTTCGAGGGATGCGTAGGCATGCTCTGTGGATCCCATTCTCTTCTCACATCCTATAGGAGCTCTGCTTCTCACTGATACTCAGTCTTTCCTTATCCACGAGGCCGGAAATGTAAATCCCAATGCAGCAGAGTGCAAAGAGCGAGGATGAAGGATGGTTTCTATTTGTTTAAATGTACAGACCATAAATAACGCCCTCCAGCACTATGTTGTGGGTGCTTGTGTATACTGCTGTACAGTAAATATCTTAACAGCCGGTTCCCCCTGCTCGATCCCAATGATATACACGTGCCCCTGGAGACACAAACAAATCAACAGCCTGCTAATCATCACGTATAATAACATAGATTTTATTCTCTCTCCTCCTTCTCCCCCCAACTTTATTAAATGACGTTTGGGGAGAAATGGCGTTGTTGGCCACCCGCTCCAAAACGAACAGCGCTTCGGACCTGTGGGAGACCAAGAATATGCCAAGTTCCTGACCTGAGGACCCTTCCCACTTTGCCAATAAGTCTTTGACTTTCCTGTGGGAAAGGAAGGTGGGGAGGCAAAAATGCTGGGGAAGACACCCCATTCTAATCTTGTTTCCTGCAATATGGCATGTGTGTATGAGGAGGGGGATGCGGGGGTCAGAGGGAAGGATGGGACGCTACATCAATCAAATCATGATCCTTTTAGGGTACAATAGGCGATTAAAAACAACCACTTGAATTTATCCTGCAGCCTGTTGGCAGCTTACACATAACTCATTCTTTCTGTGGATGGCTTTACTTAGCAGGTCTATGCCATGACTAATGAAGCCATCTCTCCGCTAGCGCGTTAATTCCAGACCTTTTGGGAAGGAGCCCAGCTGCAACTCGCTGCGTGGCCCTCCCTTTGCAAGCTCCTTATGGCCACCCTGCAGGTCCCTCCCACCGCCTGCACTGTGCTCGGGAAAAGTGTGAGAAAATATTTCTCCCTTAAATCTGCTTTAGGAGGGCTCTGCTTTGCCTTGACATTTAAGGACGGATTTTCTGGGGCATTTCTCATTTCGGCCGAAACATTTGCAAGCCCCTTCCTTGGCGATCTTCTTGCCTGCTCCTTGGTGGCACGTAATCTGATCTTTCCGTACCCACTGGCTGTGGGGAGAGGCACACATTTCACCGGTAAAGACATAGTTAAACTAAACACTAAACTGTCCAAGAACTGACTTCCTCGACAGCTCTGATTCAGGCTCCCAAAAATGCTCTGCATGGTGAATCATGCTTCCTTCTGGAAATGACAGAACTTCCTCATCATGGTGTTCTAACTTGCCCTCTCCTCGTCTCCGGTGCTATCAGGAAAGGATTGAATTGCATGCCACATTTTTTCCGTGGTCGGCAGGGAGATGCATCCTTTTTGAAGAGGAAAAATTTCTATGAGTCAAAGGATGACAAACTGAAAATTAGCACCAGCCACAGAAATAAATGACAAACAACAACATCAAGCCCCGTAGAGGTGGCCAGTGGGTGTATGTTGGATATTTGCCTTTATGGCAACTTGAGTTGCCTAACAATTGCAAGGGGAACTTGCTTTTAACCACTGAAAGCAGCAACAAAGTTGAAAATGCTAGTATTAGCTGCCTGTCTCTCTTTCCTGCGCCTAGTTTGACAGGTCTTGTCTGCTTGGAGATCAGGTAAAGCGGTGCTGTGCCTGACGGGTCCCAGCGTCCAGCCCAGCTCCGAAGGATGATGGCGTTTGCCATCCGCACAGCGAGGGTGTGGGGAGGAGGGAAAAGGGCAGTGCTTCTGGTGGCTTGTTCCAATCAGACTTACACAGCAGACTGGTTTGCAGCCATTGCGATGACAGCACTTTGCAGAGACAGTTTGCCGCACAGAACTTTAGAATCAAAACAACAACCCCCTTCCTTCCCCCCCACACCCTGCAAGCCCCTATGATTTACTGAACAACATGCAGTTGGGATAAATACCTTACCATATGGTAAATGATGACTTGCAGTGGAAATCAAATTTTAAGCAGCTTTTTTTGTTTCTTTGTATACAAATTTTTAACTCCCTCAGAGACAGGGTAGGTGAAAGCCCCAGATGCACAGGCTGACTAGTCATTATTAGTTGCCAGGCTGTGGGCATTCCTGGGTTGAATCTTCTTCCAACCCAAATTGGTAACAAATTCCCATAGGAATAGATTTTCAAGCTCATTTAGCCTTAACATAATGGGACAGGTTGGACATCAAAAACTGAAGAGTGGTTGAATGGAAATATAGGGGCAATTACAGTGATTTCCTTAGAGCAAACTTACCTTCTTTACCTAGCCAAATTCCATAGTCACTAAAGCGATATGTGTCTTTACTTGACAGAGGAGAGGAGTAAGTAATACTAAAATCTGTAACTTTTCATGCATTTTATCTAGTTGAAATGCACTTTTTCAAGACTGATTTTGGAACACTCATTGCTGTTGAGACTTAAGTTTGTATTCCTACTCTTTACATTGTCCCTGAGAAATGGCATTATTTATGCATTGATATTTTATTTTTTCAACATAGTTCACACTTGCTGCCCATAGCAGAGGAACAACATGAGCATGAAAAAAAGAAGCAAATTAAATGCTTGGGTTTTGGTTTCCCTGCTGCACACAGTAAGCTTAAGGCATATCTGAGGTGGAAGTCAGAGAACTCAGAAGTGGAAGGAAAGTCCTGAGCCACTGAGCCCAGCCACAAGCAGTGTAAAACATAGAGTCCTTTTCATAAATGAGTCAAGTTCTGCCATGAAAAGAAGGAAGATGATTTGCTTTTTCTTGAAAGGCTAGCCCAAATCTTACTCCTCTGAGTTATCTTTTTCTGATTTTCTCCACAAACTTTTCTGTGGCCAGGACAATTATGGTGTCTGTTTTAACTCCAAAATCGCCAGTAACATCAGTCCATTACACAAAATTGATGCTTCCAGGCAGTAGCTGATTTGATCATGGGAATAATAAATATTCTTAATAATGACTAACAGTCAGTCCCCAAAATGCATATACAGGCCATACTAAAAGCCCAGTGTTGGAGTAGCATACACTATTAAAGTCACCTGCTTATTCATGACCCTGAAACCATGAACATTCAGCAGAGTGATCTGGAGCTGCAAGGCATGGTGTTAGGTATTGAATCCCAAGGACTGATAGTGCTCAGCAGTTTTGCAATAAAACAGGACCTTGCCAATGTGCTGATTCATTTCCTCTGGTCCCTCGGATGTAAAAATGAGAGGTCTATTCCCACTGCCACTGTACAGGGTATGCCTCATTGATGGCATCCAAATCAAAGTAATCTGAATCTAATGGGAAAATTCACACATCAAAAGTATGTACACTCATAGAAACGTAATTGAAACAACATTCAGAATGAACATTTGTTTTTTTAATTTTGTTGGTTTGAAAACTGTAGTCTTAATGCAGAAAAGCTTATTTTAAACCACAAAGAGAGAGCTGTGGGAATTAGAAATTATCTATTTTCAGCAGCAATAGCCTGTTGAATTTTTTATTCATCTGTCTTTCAGATGAGGGTTTGAGCCCAATTTTTATGCAGCTGTTGGCAAACCTCCCCTTGACTGCAGTGGAAGAGGCTGATTGTTCATCTTTGGAAGATACTTCAGATGTCTTCTGTCACATGATAAGCGCATGCAAAAAGAGCTTGTTCAAGTTGGATTGGCTGAAACACAAGACCAAGACTCATTCCCAGGAGAGGGAAGACTCAGTTTACAGGTGGGTGTAAGGCTTCAATGGACAGGAGGGGCACAACAGGGTGAAAGGGTCACTTTGCTCAGGGGAAAACACTACAGACCAGTCCCAGTTCTTGTCACTGTGGTTGCAATCCAACAGGAGGACCTGCAGGCAGCAGTGGTGGCCAGAAGGAGCTTTGGAACTGGGACAGTGCTGGCTGGAGTAGAGAGTGGAGCACGTATTCCCGACATCAAAATGTTTCCTTATAGCTCTGATGGGTCATATCAAAATGGTTTGTGTTTGGGTAATGCTTGGTTGGTTATGTAACACACAGTACTTATCAATGGCGACATTCATTAATGTAACTACATACAGTGATTATGGATTTAGAGGGCCTGTTCACTCCCACCTCCCTTAACATCTGTGAATACCACAGTGAGTAGAAAAATACCATAAAAATTCACAGAAAGGCTTTTCTCAAGGTGCTACCCTGGAAAAAATGTAATTCAGCTACTCTGTGAACTGCTCAAGGAGCAGTGAGCTACCTTCAGAAAAACTGTTGAAATCAAAATCACAAAACCTTTCTATCACTTCTAGTGAACAAACTGGTTTCTCTCTTCTCCTACAGATCCACATCTACAAACACATAACCATGGTCATGAGCTCTTTTTTCACCGAGAAACCACTCCTCCCTGTACACACCCCCTTCTCCTCCTGCCCTCTCCGCATATACTCATTCAGGCTCTTTGGTCTTCTGCTCACACACAGAATGACTCTGCCCGTGCACACACAGAGATGTAAAATGAAGTGCAAACCCAGGCCTAAGGAGCTGCTGAGCACCCAGCCAGCTGCTGCCACCCAAGGAGGCTCAGGGAAGAAGCTCTGGCCAAAGCTAGCTCCTTCTAGCTATCACTGACTCCTTGACTGTGGACTCATCCACTGCAGTCCCATGAGACCCCACCAGCTATGCAGGGCTGGAGCAGATCAGCATGTGGCTAAGATGCCTTCAGAGGGTTGAGGCATGTACTCCTGGTGACTCACTAGGAGTTCACCAAGTGAACCAAATCACAAGCACTGAGCAACTCTGCCGACTGTGTACAAATGGAAGAAGAGGGATGGAGAAATTTTTACTGTTGCTTTTTTTTTTCCTAGTGATTAATGCTTAATCCAAACAAAAGCTCTAGGATAAAAGGTAGGGACATAAGATAACTAGAGAAAATGAATTAGAAAAAAGATAAAGCCAGCTGGATGGGAGCTGGAATCCCATGGGACACCATGTTCTTCTCACTGTAGATAGACGGTTGTGAGAAAATCAGAGAAGAGAGTGACAAGTCGGTGGTGGTAGTCTTCATTGCAATGGTAAGGATGTCCAGAAAGCAGTCCAGAGAGACATGAAGAAAAGAGATTGGAGTTGTGCAGAGAGGTACAATAAGAACTGATGTATGGTTTAGGAGGAACTAAGCAGCTTAAGAGAGTACCACCAGAAGCCACCATGCTATTGCATATGTGTATCTGGAGAGGAAAGCAGGGACCTAAGTCAGGAACCGTGTCTCAGAAGTATATCTGTTTTGGTGTTCCCCTTGGCCCTACATGAATTGTCTTACCCTATTCTACTCTGCACTGGTGAGGCCACAACTGGAATACTGGACTCCCCAGTTCAAGAGAGACAGGGAACTACTGGAGAGAGTCCAGCATAGGGCAACAAAGATGATTAAGGGATTGGAGCATCTCCCTTATAAGGAAAGGCTGAGAGAGCTGGGACTCTTTAGCTTGGAGAAGAGAAGGCTGAGGCGAGACCTTATTAATGCTTATAAGTATCTAAAGGGAGGTTTGAGGGAGGATGGAGTCGGACTCTTTTCAGTGGTTCCCAGTGACAGGACGAGGGGCAATGGGCACAAGCTGGAACATAGGAAGTTCCACTCAAATATGAGGAAGAACTTCTTTACAGTGACGGTGACAAAGCTCTGGAACAGGCTGTCCAGGGAGGTCATGGAATTCCCTTCTCTGGAGATTTTCAAGCCTCACCTGGATGCAACCCTGAGTAATGTGCTGTTGTTAATCCTGCTTTAGCAGGGAAATTGGACTAGATGATCTCTAGAAAGCGCCTTCCAAGTCCAACAATTCTGTGATTCCGTTCTATGACATGGGAAAAGTACCTGGGCCAGGTATTTGCAGAGCAGGGTTTGAGCTACTTGTCTTTCATCCTGGCCTCTTGCTAATCCGTCCTGCTATTCAATGTGGGGAGACAGAAGGCCCAGTTAAGCCTGCTTTTCATAAGGAATGCTTCTGAAGCAAGGAGGTTGATTTCTGCTGGCCTTCAGTGAGCTGTTCATGGTCACTTGTACTGACATGGTGCTGGTGGAGACCTCAGAGTCCCAAGGTGCTGATCAGGATATTCCCCACATTAAGCAGAGGTAAAGCTCAGCTGCACTTCAGGCTTTGGTGAACCTGCAGTCCTTCACTGAGGTAAAGTTACCAGGTTTTACATGTTAGAATTCAGGAAAAATAGATCTAGTGTAGCATGGTAGCACTTCCAGTAGTGCATGCTGACTACTTAACTGGAAAAGTAAGCAGTTGTTGCAAAAGTACCAGAAACGTGCAAGCTCCATGTTTTTTCACATAGGATGCAGGATATGCTTATATTGTATAGGATGTTCAGCAATCTTAATAATACATCAAATACGCACTCAGAGGTTACATTTTGAGATGTTAGCATTATGAGTGAGAATTCTTCCGACAGATTTCCTCGGGCACCAGGAGCTTGGGACTGAAGAGTTTGTCTTGGTTAATTCTAACCTTCTTAAAAGGAAGAAATTGTGGACATCAGATCCACCAACCTAAATAAACTTTTGAGTTCATACACTGGCTAAAGAAGTCTGTTGTATTCTTCAACTATTTAATCCCACAGATTTTCACTGTGTTGGCAAGAACCAGTTTGGTTTGCATGAAGAATTTCTTAGGTGTTTTTCAACTCTACCTTATTGCCAAGTTGCTAGCACCAATGCTTAGTCCAAGCACTACCTGTGATCCTCTGTACAATCAGTGTTTGACATCTAAGTGCTGGAATGGATTGCTCAAGCAGATAGCTGAGACTGATGTACAAATGTTAATTTTTCTGTCTAAAGAAGCCCATCACAAATACCCATTAAATAATTGTAACTGCTTCTGAACAACAGCTGGTTTTGCTTGGCTTTTGCTTGGCACTATGTATCTTATCTATGTATATTATTTTCTTCACATTTTTCAAATCCATTAATAAAGTGGAAACTATATAAGATCTTTCAGTGCCAAACGTGTTGCTTAGACTGTAGTTGCCAAGGAAAGGAAAAGTGGGATAAAGAGCTGCTAGTAAAACAATTTCCAGGATTGCCTATTTTTCTTGCTTGTAAAAAGGTTCACTTCAATTTAATGTTAGTTACTAATGAATAGTTGGCATAGGGGACTAGTGCCTTGATTTATGCTTCCCTGTGATGTACTTTTGGCAATTGTCCCAACTGCTTTTTTTCTCAGTGCTACATTGATTAGTGTAATGATGCAAATTGGTAAACCTTAATATTAAGAAGTCAGAAATGCTCGGTTTGGTGTATCCAGTTTGTATGTATAGATGCACATTCCTGAAATGCATCATCCTTTTGAAAGTCAGCCTTGTTTTATGAACCCTATTTATGAATGTTAATTATCATAGAAGCCAACTTCATAGTCTGATGTGAATTTGGTGCTTAAAACAGGAATTAAGCCATCTAATCGTTTTTGAAACATATAAAGCAACCTTCCAAAATTTACAGCATTTTCTTGTTATGTACAGAATGAATTTTCTGAAAATTGACATAGTGAAGTATGAATTGCTTTGATTGTTAAAAAAAAATTATTAAAGACATGCTTTAAGAATTTTTTTCCACCTTTGTCAGCCTATGAGATCCTGACATACCTTATATAATTCAGTTTAGAATTACCATGTAACTGTAACTGTCTACACATTAATTCTTTCCTTCTTCTTGGAAGGTTCTTCTTCCAAAAGAGTTAAGTAATACTACATTCCAGAGATTGCCACAAGTAACTTTCCCCTTTGCAAATGGTTGTTGCTGCTATTATTACTGATGCCAGCACAGTGTAGGAAAAAATACCCTCTATCACAATGATCCCTACTTCCAGTCCAGTGGGAATGAAACCAAGATTGCTCTGGGATGACACTGCCATTAGAAACCACATTCTTGAAAAAACAAAAGTGGCATGCTCTTCAGGAGTTATGCAAAAGGAAGAAGTTGTAGACATTTTATGCACAGCCCCATACATGCGTATGTGCAGTTGAGGGGCTGGCTATCCAAGGGAGATGCCTGCTTAGGCTGGAAAAGAAGTCAGAAATTAATGTTATGAAAAAACAACAGCACAACCAGGGCAAGTCTAAAGTTACAGGACACTGTTCCATGATGATTTCCATAGCCATGAGGACTGGACACAGAGGAGTCTGTGTTTGTGGATGGAGAAGTAGGGTATGTACTCTTAGATGCCTTGACATATCATGGTTTTGTTTTTGTTTTCAGTTTTTATGTTAACTGTGGCACATATAGAATGATTTTAACATACAACATAAGAATTTTTATTTGTCTGAATTATAATACACCATATGTGAATGCATCTGTTCTTCACTGTGTTACATTTATTATTTGTACTATGGTGGGGCCTCAAGTTTCCACCTCAGATCAGGGTTCCAACTTGCTAGGCAATGCACAAACACATAATGGGAAACACTCCTTGCCTTGAGAAAAACACACTCTAAATTGACAAAAACAACTCAGGGTGGGAAAGAGAAACAGAACCAGAGTACCATTCCATGGTAGCTTAACCTCATCTCAAGTGAAGTTGCCACAGTCCCACACCTCCAATCCAGGCCACCGACTGCCCATTCAGTGGCTTAAACTGGTTTACGTCTTGAGTAACTGCATCTCAGCAGGGAGAAGAGTAATATCAATCTGAAACTAATCACTCACCTTTTCTCGGTTAAGGTTTAGTTTGGCAGAATTAGGTCCTTGAAGTTACTCACAGTGCAGCAATATGGGCACCAATGCTGGCACGAGGTCCCCATGGTGGGACAGTGGAAGAGCAACAGCCCTGCCCTGGGCTGGCATAAGCTGCTGTGGAAGGTCACATGTGGGAAGGCTGCGCCTGTCCCGTCTCTACAAGGTCAGTGCTGAGTAGAAGAAAGCAGTGTGCAGTGTCACAGCTCCATGTCACCACGTTGTTCTCTGCACCATGCCTCTTGCTTTGGGGTGCTGCAACCCTCACCTGTCCCCAACCACCTGGTGACAGAAAAGCACTCTAGGAAAGATTCTGCAGGCAAGAGAAGTAGAATATCCAGTACTGAACAGGTGAGGCACAGAGTAAATGCTGACATGTGCTAGCAAGTAGAGTTTGCTCAGGAACCCAATTTGTCCAAGTCCTTCTCCCCTATGTATGCACACGCACATGTACATATATGCTCACATGATGGTACAGATGCTGGAGAGTGGCATAGGATCATCAGTGTTTCTGGATCTTCAGCGCAGAAACTCAAGGCTCCTGGGACTACGCTGAGTTCCCCAGGCCACGGTCAGTAGATAGCATTTACAAACCTTTTGATGTCAAGTGTTATATTACTAACAAACGGTGTGCATTACATACGTTAATAGCACAAAAAACAACCAGAATGGTTTCCATCCTCAGATCTGTGTGTGCTTTCTGCTCCTTTCATTTTCAATTTGCACTCTTGTTTTTAAAAGTCCACTGGGGCTTGCTCCATCTCAGCATTTGGTTTCTTTCTTTGTCCTCCTACTGCAATCTGTTACCTCTTGTTATCTACATTATCCCTTTATTTATTCCTTCATGTGGTCTTGCATGGTTGCTGCTGCCACTAGAAACAAGCTGTCTGCCTCCAATGGCATATCTTTTTTATTTAATTTTTTCTAAAATTCTCATTTTAAAACACATGTTTTTCCCGTATTTATGGTGCAAAATTGTTCTGTCCCTCTCTGCTATGGGCCATGAAGAATGCTTGCTTTAATTTACCCTACATGCTGTGCTGTTGCATTCTTCTTGTCTGTAATTTATGCCACATACTGTGCGCTCCCTTGTATTATACAACATAAAGTTACCAGATGGGTGAGTGCAACGCGTGCTTTAAAATGAAGTCTTTAAGGCAACTGCTTAATCCAAAGCTGCAGAACAAGCCAGCACCAAAATGGAAAGAGCGTTTCAAAATACACCCAACCAGGTCAGTACTTACAATGTGGGACTAACGCTCTGAGGAACGCTTGTGAATTAGCATATCATGCTATTAACTTTTCCTTGAGATTTATTTTTTCCTGCTTGCTTTTCATGTTGTATGGTGGCAGAAAATGGATCCACCAACAGAGCATTAGTGGCAAAGAAGGCTATTTGGTCCTAAACAAGGAGCAGGCACCTTCCGGAATTAATTGGTGCCCAGCGCTTGGAGATTTGTTTGCCTGTGGTTAGTGGGTCAGTTTGGCACTGCACTTTGCCAGGCTGGGGGGAAATGTGTAGAAGATATTTAGCATATGGGGGGTTTTGTCGTTCTGGATCTTTCCTTCTTTTCCTTTTCCTTTTCCTTTTCCTTTTCCTTTCTCTTTTCCTTTCCCTTTCCCTTCCCCTTCCCCTTCCCCTTCCCCTTCCCTTCCCTTCCCTTCCCTTCCCTTC
>JAOTQQ010000001.1:115806574-115833462 GCA_026546715.1 Gallinago undulata | reverse complement strand
CTCTTCTCTTCTCTTCTCTTCTCTTCTCTTCTCTTCTCTTCTCTTCTCTTCTCTTCTCTTCTCTTCTCTTTTCTCTCATTTCGCCTTCCCTTCCCCTTCCCTTCCCCTTCCCCTTCCCTTCCCTTCCCTTCCCTTCCCTTCCCTTCCCTTCCCTTCCCTTCCCTTCCCTTCCCTTCACAGTGCTAGATGTCCCCAGGGTTTGTTTTACGCTGTGTGGGCTGGATAACTGGGGAGCTCTAGCTCTCAGTTAGCATGACTCTACATATTGCATGCTTCCTGGGGCACGTGTTGTCATAGCAGCTGCACAGAACCTCTTCTTCCATCCCACTGTCCCATATCTAGCTGCTGATCTGCAAAATTTGCTCTGCTCTTACTGCCCTAGACCATGCTACACAAGACTCGGCTACACCCCCGCAGGGCACACAGTCTGCCTTGGGCTTGGAGAAAGCTGGTGTGGCCATAGAAGGGTCCTGCACTAACCAGACCTATTGCCCACCTTCGGATTCCGTGTGTGCTTATGCGATACTTTATAGGGGAAGCACGGATATCTTGGGTAAATCTTGGCTCTGTAGAAGTTGACAGAAACTCTGCAAGTGTTGGCTGTGAAACAAGACTTTCTCCCTACTGATGTGCTCATGGAGGCTGTGGTCACTGACACCAGCAAGAAGCAAGACAGCTTGCTCAGACAGTGCTCCAGCAGAAGGAAAGTCTGGGAGTAACCACACGTTTCAGGTGGGCTATTGGAAACAAGGCTGGGATTGCTAAACAGATGGAGTCACACTAAGCTTCAGCACCACCACTCCCTGCGATGAGCATTTTCAAAGAGGAACGTGAGGATGGGGAGAAAAATATGTTAAAGTGTGACAAAATCCTACTGTGTTATGGAAGGACCAGTGGGAGGAAGGGAGATGTGGAAAGAATCTATGTACATAGTCAAATGAAGGGATAGTGCATCTCTACTAGCTAGCACTGGTAACAGCAGCAGTGAAGATGGACTAGCACAGGCTTTTAATACACTGTTCACAATAAAAATGCAAGTTCTCATCATGATACTCTGGTGGTAGCCTGTGCTGAAGCCTGCATGGCCTCATCTTGATGCTCTTGCAACTTGGGGTAGCTAACTTAAGCTAAAATGGCCATGCTAGTGCACACTGCAGTAACACCTTAGCAGGCAAGGTGCCAGATGGAGCAAGAATGAGTAATTGCCAAGAAGGGCTGGATTCTCTAAATATAGACAAAAACACAGCTATGAGCTAACAGCTGAGAAGTGAAGATGCAGGACTATGATTTGCCTTCTGCCTTACCTGTTCTCTTCGATAGCAAGGCCTGAAGCTGATAAATGGACCTATTGCATCACCCATAGGTAGATTTTGTTTTTCAAATGGCACCTGCTGTCCCACCTGGTGTAGCCTTAATTGCCTTAATTATGAAATTGGCACCAGAAAGACAAGGAATGAAAAACAATCTTATTGCTCATGTTAAGAGAGCAAGTCTAACAGAATGGGGTAAGGTTGGTGCTGTGAACACTTTTTGTGCTCTCCTACACAGAGTGATGTGTATGCAATATCTTCTAAGGACACACAGGTGCTTGGAGATGTTTCCAGACCATTTCATTCAAGACCATGCATTCAGATGTTTAAATTCTAAGTCACAGAACAGAGCTCACTAACATAGATATTTGGCATGTCAAGGTTCCTTCTCAATTTTGTTTTAAATTTCTTCACCACTCTGAATGGTGGTGGATTATACTTTTGCTGCAGATTATTATAAAAACCCCATGAAGATCTTGTCTCTGATACAATGAATTTCCTATTGGTAGTGTAGATTGGTACTAGATTGGTAGTGTAATGGAAATGATAAATAAATTTCACAATTAGTTTAATATGCTCTTAAACAATCAAGTCAAAGGACTGAGAGTAAGTAAGAACACATAGAATAGCTGCTGATAGTTTTCCTTTATTTTCTATAAGGCTTGACTTTTTAATAATCAACCCATTTCTCCCATACATTCTCATGTACTTGAGTGAGTTGGACACAATCCAGGCATTGATTGAGTATGCTTTGCAGATTTTGCTAAGTTTCTTTTTCTTCTAGAGGAAAAAGAAACTCAAGAAAGAGAAACTTAGCGCAATAGTGCCTGAAAAAAAATAAATTACATCATAGGGCCTGAAAATAACTAATATGTGCCTGTTTGTCATGGGTACATTTCCCCTTTCTGTATGGCAGCCATTAGATGAGATGTGTCAGTTCAGCCAGTACAGTAACTTCTTCTCTAAGGATATTTATGCATTTGTATTTGCATATATTTAACTTCTATTCAGGGCTTAGTCTCCATTAGTACCTAACTTGTGGTTGCAACTCACTCCTGTTATTTGGGAATTGGATGCCACTGGACTGATTTATTAGCGCACCTCTGATGCTAGTCCCACAGCACAGTGTTTCGAAAGTAAGAAATCAGAGCAGTGTTTGCCAAATCCCAAATTTAAAATCTTGTTTCCTGAGCTTCTCTATACTCCTTTCTTTACTGCCTATCACAGTCAGAAATTCTGCACTGGACCAGATGCTCCTGAATTGGTATTTCCCTAAGGACAGCACTCTAGAAGATTCCAGACAGTCAAGGAGCAGAGAAGGACAGAGCCATCTCTTTGGAGTTCTTGGCTCCCTTCACAAGGCCTGCTCTGACATCTCATGCAATGTTTTGCTTGTCTGTTGTAGTGGTCTGTGAACAATGTATCTCCTTCAAGCTTTTCATTCTTTTGGTTTGGGTGTTTACAGTGTCATCGAGAAAGATTGAGGCCAATATGTTAATTTTCATACCACTAAGATATAGTTTTCAAAAGAGAAATCAGTCACATGCGGAGAGAAGGAAGGACACATACTGGCTTATTCAAAATGAAATACTTTTGTTTACATGACTAAGACTTAGTCACATACCTGGGACAGGGTTCTGTGTTGGCCTTAAAATTGATATGAAGGGATCATCCTTAATTTTGGCAGGGGTGGGAGTTCAGTGCATTTTTCAGGGATGAAACTCAGAGGAACAGAGAAGGTCAGTTTAACCTTGTGGTTGTGGTTACAAATGAGCAAGGAAGTTTAAATTACACTGGAGGACAGCTCCTTTAGTCACAGGAGCCCATAGTGCACTCTAGATCCTTTATAAATAAATACAAGCAATTTGTGTTTTTACAGCAATAAGCAAACTGCTAAGACACAATGATTAGGTTGTTCCTTTTTAGCTTTGCTGATGGTAAAGTTCCTTATTGGTTGTTCAAGATTACAGCCATGGAGCAGTCTATAAACAGAACAACCATGCATTTTTCACAAGTGAAATACAGTGGTTGTTCAGCAGACCTCTCTCCTGCTTCCTCATCATTTTAAATGATAAGCATCAAGCAAAAGAGAAAGAGTTAATTGCCTTTGTGTTTAATCTAGTCAACAGCTCATTCAAAACCTGATGGATTGTTTTGCTCGTCTGGCTGAATTGAGCTAAAGAATCGGTTTCTTCCATAAGCAACTAATACATCGTGCACAGGATTACTCAGACATTGATCTCTACAATATTTCCTCAGAACTTCACTATATCAGACATGTGAACTCTGATGCCTGAGATTCCTTGCTGTGCTGCTCCTGTTTCACCTTGGGATCAACTGCACTTGTGATTGTTCCTGCTGTTTTCAAAACCCATCTCCCGTAACCACAGTCGACACTGCAGTTCTGTCTCACAGAATGCCTGCTCACAGAAATCTCCAGATGTGGTTTAGAGCTCCTCCCTGCCACTAATGTGCCCCAGCATTTTGCTGGCCAGTGCTGGCTGACTGTACGTGCTTGCTCAGCGACACTGGGTCCATCCCAACCTCCCCAGGTTCCTCAATCAACTTTTTCTAAATTGTTCCAGGAGCGGCGGCCTTTGACTGACTCACTGAAGCCCTGTTAACTGTTAACAGGACATCTCCCACTGCTTTACCTGGCATCTGCTTTCATCAAGTAATATTAAAGTTTTCATTAGTAATATAATAGAAGTAAATAAAAGCCCGAAATCAGTAACGCTCCTGCTGATTTATGTCACCAGTTATAAGAAAGATCTGAATCAGACATCTAATCTTTATTAGCCAGGTAATTAAGCACAAAACGATGCTGGGAGTGAGAACAGATGCCCAAGATACATCTACTAAAACTTAGGTAGAAAACGCACTCCTGTTTCAAATGGCACTTCATATTAGGTGGCATTTACAAAAACACGTAACTGTACAATGTCGAATGGATGAGGCAGGCCTTTAATAAATCATGTGCAAAAAAGGGCCTTTTGTGAAGAGAAGCTGCACTTCAGGCATATTCTTATTATTACTTAAACCTGAAGTCAACCAAAAGGGAAAACTCTCGTTGCCAACTGTGACAGACTGCAGCACTGCACTAACAGGAAAGCTATTTTAGTTCTGAATTGGGAACTGGATTACTTATTCAAACAGTAGTTTTCAAAACTGCAAAACTGTGTTCTTGTTCCCTTTGCAGTATGTTCCTAACTATATCCTTTTCACTGCATAGTTTCAAAGGGTTGTGCCATTGCTATCTACACACATAGCACCTTGGTTTCTGAAATTGGGTTCCCCCATTTTCTGGCTGGTTTGAACAACTGTAACTTGTTTCCCATACTATTTCAACCTATTTCCACTATTCCTACCTATTTTAATAACATCCCAGCAGCTGACAACAGGCAGCTTGGACTGGGCTTCACATCAGCCTTCAGAACAGCTGCCGGGAAAACGACAATATTGCTGAGCTACAGACGGGTACACGTGCCATGGATGTTACAGTTTAGTTTCATGCCACTGCACCACAGATACCTGCAGTGATTTGCATGTGCTTTGGGTTTCATTCTTTGGTGTGCTAAAGCCACTGGGAGTTGTGCTACCAACTTCCTAATAAGTGCTATGTCTTTAACTGCCAGTACAGTTAGCCTTCCTTTTCTGCTGCTGAAGAAAATGCATTCACTACAGGAAACAAACAAAAACCATTGCAATAGCATGTAAGATAATCAATAGAGAAATAGCTCCTGAGGTATCTCAGTGTGAGGGTAGGGAGACTGAGTTTTCTTTAAACCTCTCAGATGGGAAGGGCAGTCAGCCGGTTCTTCCCAACTGCCGGAGAGCAGTAGGTGCTTTCTCTCCATAGGGAGAATGTGTTCTCTCACATCAGGAGAAACATGATTGTGCCCTTGAAGAGCAACAGAAAAAAATCCACCCATGTTTCACTGTGGTGGCTTCTTCCAGTGAAGGCTACTGTCACGTGAATTTCAGTATCTCTAGGACAATTGGTGCTGAACCGGGACAGCCTCAGTATCATGAAAATTGTCTGCTTGAGGGGTCCACAGAAGCTGATCCAAAGCTCTCATCAGCCTCCCGCTGCCCTGCCTTGTGAACACAATCCTTGGGGGAAAGTTCTGCCGCACTTAAATGAAACTTGACTTGCACATTACTTGTTCAGACAAGCTATGAGTACATATGACTCATCATTTCCCTACTTTGTTTTGCCTGTTAAGCAGCCATCAGCATTTACATCACAATTGATCATAAAAGAGCAAAAACGATGTAGCAGTTCCAGCCTCACCCCTTGTGAGTTACTACAGGAAATTTGCAGTCCTCCCCTGAATGTCCTCACTTTGAATATCCAATGGAGAAAAAATTCTCAGAGCTCTACATTTCTTGACTGTGATTTTTTATCTGATCAATAATATCCTTTGACTTACCAGTACTTACTCTCATGGTTTTGGGGGAAAACCAAACATAATGATCTGTTGTGATGGGCAGACTTGAACAAACCAAATAATAGAATCACAGAATCATATGGGGTTGGAAGGGACCTCTGGAGATCATCTAGCCCAACCCCCCCACCAGAGCGGGTCTACCTGGAGCAGGTTGCACAGGAACTTGTCCAGGTGGGTTTTTAATGTCTCCAGAGAAGGAGACTCCACCACCTCTCTGGGAAGTCTGTTCCAGTGCTCCACCACTCTCACAGTAAAGAAGTTCCTCCTCATGTTTAGGTGGAACTTCTTCTACTCAAGTTTGTGCCCATTTCCTCTTGTCCTGTCACTGGGCACCACTGAGAAAAGACCAGCCCCATCCTCCTGACACCCTCCCTTTAAGTATTTCTAAGCATTGATCAGATCCCCCTAATAGAGTTTATCAAACTTAAAACAACCTAGACCAAAGCATGAATGCACATGCACAAGGGCTATTTCTTGCTCCTTCAGGCTGACCCAAAAGCTTCAACTACAGCATCACTCTGTAGCCATGTAGCATCATAATACAAAGATGGCACACTGAGATGGGCCATCAAATTAGCTTTAACTCCAGCAGTTTACCTAGGTCAGCTGTGTAACTCCAGGTGCATTTCGCCTTGGTTTTATCCTATCTACTAGACCCATCCTGCCCCGTGGACTGCAGCAACTGCACCACGAGGCCACAATAAGGCTGAGTCAGGAGAGAGCCTGACGGAGCTTTGGCGCAGCACTAGAGCTGGCCCTGCAGAATGCTCTGCCCTTCCTGGCGAGTACAGACCGCCATTGCTCTCCTCTTTTGGGGGTGGTGGGAAAGTTTTGCTGTCAAATACAACCTAAGCAATTTGGATGCAAACACAATTTGAAATGGCAGGAGGGAGGGTATGAGGGACTGATTTGCCACCACAGCCCCGAGGAGCTCTGTATACATTTCATGCTGTGCAGTACAAATGGTCTGACTGCAGCCTTTCAGCATTGCAGGGAGCTCTGCAAAAATCTTGTCTCATGTCTTTGCCTCCCTGTGCTTCTCAATACACTTTTAAATAAGTTATTATAGTTTGAAGGGCTTTTTATTTCATGTCTCAGAAGGAAAAAAAGGGCTCGTTCGTGCTTTAAAATCCCAAGGGCCCAAAGTATGTTTTTCTTTAAAAGTTTCACTTGAGAGAAAATCTAATGTTAAGAAGACTACAGATGCTGGGATTTTAAGGCACGTACTTTATAGAACTTGAGTGCTAGCTATCCTGGGCAGATGTTCCTCAGTTTCATCTTGTCACATAGTCCACATACATCAGTGGTAGCTGGTTGGATAAATACGTGCACACCCACACCCGCACAATTGGAGCACTGCACTTGATTTTTCTGAAAACACCCAATTTGTCAAGGAACCCAGGAGAAGCAGGCAGAAAGTGCCAGCATCTTGCTATAAACAGCAGCTGGGGAGGGAAAGAGAAATTCCAGTCATGAAGGAGAAATTCCAGCAGCAGCTTCACTTTCTGTTTTGATGACAATAAGTGTCTTAAGAGTATCCCTGTGTGGGGAAGGCACAAGAGAAAGATTACAAGGGGCAGAAAGTGGCAGATCTGAAAGCAGAGAAATAGATGTCATGGAAACAGGAGGTGTCTGGAAAGCATGTAATTTATAAATGATGTTAATTAAAGCCAGGTCTGAAGCAGGGTTTAGGTGGACTACAAATCCCTGTGACGTTATGGACTGTCCAAGCCATGACTTAGTAAGCCTTGCTTGGTGGTTACCTATTTTGGGAGGCAGCTGTCTTGGTAGGTCCTACAGTTCTAAGACTGTCCATGCTCACCTCTTCCCTGCCTTCCACCCCAGCCACAAGCCAGCATCCCTCTCTCCCAGAGTGGCTGGTTGGGTGGGTATCTCCTGCGCATAGTCACTACCAGCGCTCTCTGCTGCAGTACCAAAAGGTTAGGGAGCTACTGAACAACACAGATGTGCAAATGAAATATGAAGAACATGTCCTGGACTTCACTGACTGTGAGCAGTAAAATACTATAATGCTACCATTGACAGTACATTTCTGCTGATGTGCTATTGTAATTTTTCCTAATCAAACAAAACCAGTTAAGTAAATATACAGAAAAGGCAATTCACTCCTTTTCCATCAAAAATGATCATTGGCTGTGCTGAGTGTCTTTTGGATGAAAGCCACAAAAGAAAAGAAAAAAGTTTGCGTGTGGGCAACACTTTAATATTCCATCCCTGGTTTTGCTTCCTTTTTTTTTTTCCCTCTGAACAGCAAAAATTTAGCATTTTCTTTTTCTTTAAATAATCCTTCTTGCTGTTGGGACAACTCCCTTTTAAGGACAGTTTCTTGCTCAGAGGGAATGTTGACTGCACTTATAAACACCCACTTCCTAGGGTTTATAATAGTAACAGCAACAAAACCTGAACTATAGTTTCAGCAACATGCGGCACACACATTCAGACTAAGGCTGGCCTACCAGCTTTTCCAGAAATGCTTCAGAAGCGTTGGCAATGCCACCAAGTTTTATTTGCTATCCTCACAAAGTCACATCTTTGAAAACCTCCTGTCTTTCTCCTTTCTTCTTTGAAAGTAGCACTCTGTGCTTCTTCCAGCTCCAAAATGCAGTATGAGTATTTGGATGGGGCAGTAAACACTGAAGCAAGAAAATGCTGCCCACTTTATAACTTAGGAATTTTAGGTGGGTGCAAACTGTCATCATGGAGAGAATTTCCAAGAACTACAGTGAAGACCAGATTTCACCATATGTGTTATTCCGCCCAAAATATCCACTTTAACTCCAGGGAAGGTTGCAAAAATGCCTAATGACTTTTCAGCTGTTAGACTGCCACCCCTAGTGTAACTTACTGTAATCTGGTTAATTAGTTTGGTACATTGGAAAAAGATCTGGTGTAATAGGGCAAAAATAATTTCCACTTCAAAAGTATGCATTGCGGTTAAAAAAGTCCAAAAAGATTAGACATATGAACTACAACCTCCAGAAGTACCACTGACTTCCAAACATACCCTGCACTAACATGCCATCAGCGCTGAGCCAGGGAACGATACTGGTCTCTGATCTTTACTGGCCTCACTGGAGACCGCAGACACATCAGCCTTTCCAGTCACATGGGTTTGGAGTTTCTACCTTGCTCTTAAGCTATTGTCTATGCATTCGTGTCACCTTCTCCATATTTCATATGACCCTCCCCGCCTTGCCTGGAGCGGGATGTGTAATTTCAGCGCAGTCCCAGCTGAGCAGATCTGAAGGGCCTGATGCTGAACTTGTTTGCGCGGTCATAAATTAGGAGCAACTCCACTGCTGGTGGTGACACTGAAACACACAAGCCTGGACTTGGGTTTTTCATACCTATTTCATGGTTTGTACACGGATGGCTGGGAGGCTAAACGTAAAATGATCCACCCCCACCCTCCTGAGGGGGGGAAAAAAAAAAAAGCATCAAAAAACCAAAACAAAACCCCAACACATGGAAACACATCAAAAAATGTGTAGGGAGGGGGAATCCTTGCTAAAAACAAAACAATCTTGTGCCAAATGAGTTGTCATGGCTTTACTATAACATTCCCACAAAGAAGAACAGAATTTTCTTTATTGTGAAATCTTCGTTGTGAGCCTTGCTGCTCCTGGGAAAAGTCATATGTCAGAATAGAACAGTGTTTCCAAATATGACTAGTCTGAGCAGATAAACAATGAATGTCAACACAGCATTCAAGGAAGTCTCTATCTGTGGTTAAATCCCTTTCTGAAGGAGTTTGTATTCTTTTTCTGATAGTACTACGTAACATGAATACCTGTAGAGGTGCTTGCCTTTGTACAACGGACCCTATTAAACTCCAACTAGCTTTCCTGGGGTCCCAGTTATGGGCAGCCAAAGCATCAGCTGCAGCTGAGAACACTCTGCAGCATTATCTGTTGAGTTCAAAACTTTATATTACATTTTCTAGAGACTCTACAATGCATAAGAAACTGACAAAATTAATACTCTTGTTCATTTAGGTTTTTTAACTGACTAAAATCCTGATAAATTTTCAGATTCAGTTTCTCATATCTCCCAAATCTGTGTGTGTGTCATACTCCCACTTTGGTTGTTTTGGGGCTGGGAATAGCAAAGTTCAGAGGACCATGAGGCAGCAAAAGACAAGAAAGATTCGAATCCTGTGCCTGCTCTCATTACAAACACTGGCACCAAGCTCATCTTGTCCTCCAACAGAGGTGAAAACAAAACGTACTGTTAGGAGGAGCAGCAAAACACCATTGCAACAGCCCTGCTCCCAGGGCTGCTGCATCCAATAGCTTTGTAATGCAACATGCCTAGGAGTCTTTGAGAGAAGATTTTCTACATCAAGCCACCCTCTATTTCAGTCATGTATGCTTTGACGACCAAATCACAGTTGTGTTTCTACTCTTTGGATGTATGAACTTCCATTTCTTTGCAGCAGACCAACATTACTTTAATAAATAAATGCATCCCTCTGCTGACAAGCAGTCTAAAACTTCAGGGTCAGAGCAATCTGCAGGTAATAAATTTGGGTCTCCCACTTCCTTGGGTTATATTCTAATTTACACAGGTCATGGCAGCAACAGCAAGAGCTCTCTCTTCTCATCAACATCCAAAACCTTCCAAAACTCAGACCCTCTCCTTCCAATTTCTTTTAAACATAGACAAAAACCTCATTTTCAGTTCTCTGGAGGTTTTGTAGAGGTGCCTTCCTTTCCTTGGGGCTGAGAAGCCACTCAAGAGACACAGCAATTCAGAGAATTCCATCCAAACCTGATTTTCACTTGGGGAGGGACGAGAAAGGAAAGGCTGGCCCTTAATTTCACTATGCTTCAACTCCTCGTCCACCAACAGGGACATTACAGAAGAGATGAAGATCCCCCACGCTTAGAACATGTATTCTGGACAGCAACTTTCTTTTGTGGCCCCATAACACAGCAGAAGTTTCAATCCAAGAAAGCACATTAAATCACACTGTCCTTGTTGTTAGGGAAGAACTGAAGGAAGTTTGGCCACTGGAAGGGTTTTGTTTTTCGTAACACTACTAAACACAAAGAAACCCAGAAGCTTGGCAGCTTATTGTACCATGTAAATCCATGTCTTTCTAAATTACCAGAAAGTTCACTTGAGGTGAAAATCCTCTATGAAAATTTGGCTTCTGAAATACCTTCTAACCAGTACCTCAAATCCCTTTTTCATCGTCTACCATAGTTGAAGAAAAAAAATGGGCTACCACTAGCCTTTGAGAATGGCATAAAAGTTTCAGTACACTGATAACAATGGAATATATATTGCACGATATATATATTGGAATATATATTGCACGATTAACATCCTTTATAGTTTGGGAAGCTCCAGTGACTTCCATGTTACTGCCACATAGAGCAACCATCCCAGGACTTCATTCGTATCTCTCTTATGGCATCAGGTAAGCCATGGGCTGCTAACCAATGTGATTAAGTACCTACGCTAGTTTAGTTTAACAACTTAACGCACTTTAGCCTAGAAGCTGATGGCTCCATTTAGCAAGTGAGCAAACTGCACAAAAGAGCACCCAAAACATGTGACGCAGCACGCCAGCTTGAGCTGAGCTGATAGCTGAGAGCAGCTGAACATCTACGGGCAGCAAAGTCACACCCTTTGGAAAGCTGGCAGACCCAGGACTAACCATGTGGCCAAAAGGATCGAGAACCTTCTGCAAAGCACGCAGACATGCCATTCAACAACAGGTATGATTTATTTTCACATCTTAATCTCTCTAGCTAATCTATCTGTAAGTAAATCTTTATCTATCTCGCTAATCTATCTATCTATCTATAAGTAAATAGAGGGAGACATTAGGAAAGGTTGTCGCCATCCCTAATCCTACAGCTCATGAGTCAGTTCTGTGGTAACCATGACAAACACCGCCACCTTGCTTTGCAGCAGTTGCCTGGGCTTACAGAAGCAGACAAAGGCAGTGGCAGGTTTGTTTACTTGTACGTTCGTTCATTTTTTGCTTATTGGAAAGGCTGCAGCTACAAAGCGGAGTTATTCTTGGCTGTGCTGCTGTGATTTTCATGTCCTTTATGGGAATGTTTTACAAAGACTGCAATTATCCAGTTATTTCAGTGCTCTGTGTAAGCCTACAAGACAGACTCTTCTGTGTGCGTTCTGCTCAACTGAACTTCATGGAAAGGAAAAGGTACAGTCACAGAAAGTAATGGCAGCTCCTGGACTTAGCATACGTGATGCCCTGTTCAGATGCCGACACTCTTATCAAAATAAGCAGAGCTCACCTACCTGGGCTACACAACCAACCAGGGAATAAGCACAGGCAAACAGAGAAAGAAAAATACCCAAAGCGGCTGCTAGAGCATGTATGTGGAACAGTACACTGAATTTCTAGAGATGGAGGAAGGGAAGGTATAGATCCTTCTTCCTATGAGGTAACACAAACTGAAAGAAAGTGAAAGTTTCCTATACTCTTCATCAACTCTTCCCCTCGCATCTTTCCAATGCTTGCCCCTCCCTAAAATCCTCAGCACCTACCCATTCAGGTATTGGCTGGCCAGCCTTGGGGCACAAGAAAACTTCCTACCTAGTGATTCAGCCCAGGTCCCTTCGGATCTCTGCTCTTTAAATAACACTAAACTTCAAAGACAAACATTAACACCATAATGAATAAATTGACATGAGTGTGCCCCCTGCAATTTACTTCTCTTTCCAGAATTAGTATGCATTTCAGAAGATACTGTTTTCCTGTAGCTAAAATGAATCTTGAGATATACCATATTAGTTATTCTGCAAGTGTCTTTAGATGGGAGAATTAACACCTACAGCAGGCAACATGATTGACTTGAATCACAGCACCACTACCTTTCAGGAGCTTGACAGACACTAATTTTGGAAAGGTGTTTTGCATGGAAGACTGGCATTCAGATCACATGGAAGATGGAATATGTGCAGGTGTTACTTAGCAACCTACAGAACCAAATTTTAGAAAAATTACCAATGTAAAAGGATAAAGTTTGTTAATGTGTAGGAGCAGCAACTGTTCTTCAAAGCCTTCAAACTAAAACTCACTGCTGTAAATGTAGACAGCCACTATCATATTTGCCAAGCAATAGTATGCCACTTCCTCAAAATTAAGAGCAGTCCTCTCATCTCCTAAAACAATTCAGCATCTCCTTTGAGCCACCACTAGAAGCTGTACGCCACACAGCAAGAGCAAAATGTCAATATTAAACTGGATATGGAAGCTTTTCACAGTTTTGGTCAAGTGCTTTTTTGAGCAGCTGGCTAGCCACAGACAGGACAAATTCAGAAGCTGTGGGGCTCTCCAACATTGAGGACCACTTAAGCTCAACACCTCTTTAGCCGAGCTTTTGCATATACCCACAATCAAGATCTAGTTTTCCAGTTTATTGCAAAAACCAACATGCCTCAGTACAAACAACCCCATGGTAGATGGGCCCTACGAATGCTGTAGCACTGCATGTAAGCACCACTGATACAGGACTTGTGGGATGACCCTACAGGAAAGGCCCAGAGAGATACAATACAGAGGTCCCAGGGCTGTCTATCTTGCCTGAACACCATTCAGAAGAGCAGTTTTCTCTGCTAACTCAGAGGGGTATTTACAGAGTAAAAATGCATAAGCACATCAGACACCAAAGTACGTTTTTAAGAGGGTACTTCTGGTGAGGAGGCCCAGGTGTGTTTATGCCTTCGGAAAACTGCTTGCTCACACTGAGGGAAAGAAGAGGTGCCTGCTGGAAAGCTTCCTGGAGATTGCTCCAAAAACCTCAACACCTTCCTTCTGCCCAAACCTTCCATAGGTAGCTTCTCAGGGAATTCCTTTGAGCTCAGCAGAGCTGGGAAGACAGCCCCAGCCTAGTCAGCCCCCAGAGACCAAACAGCCCCAGAAGGAGTTGCACACAAGCCACAGAATCTGCTCAGTTACTCAGCACAGCAACAGAGGTCCAAATTACAGGTTTCCATAGTTTAACTACAAGCCACCTGCCCAATGGTTAAAGCCCTCCCCATTTGGAATGATTTCTCAACACTTTCACAGTTAAAGCAACCCATTTGCTATTCTGTTCTATTTAAAGCAGTTCTGGATGTTTGTGTCTGTTCCCTGGCGCTCAGGTTTTCAATTTGTTGTTGCCATTTTAGAAGCCTAATGACTCCAGGTTTTTTTTTTTTTTTTTGAAGAAACTTACAGAATGTACTTGTCACTACCACGTACTGATATGTCAGCATGTGCTCTAAGTTTATCAATGCCAGAATAGATGCATCCTCTCAGTTCTGTGAATCTTGATTTGCGCAGGGAGAATAAACATAGCCAAGAAAATACAGTTTAGAGTTCACAGAGGTATTCATCAGAGAATAGAGAAATAGTAGGCAGTGGGGCTTTCCTAGTAGTTATCCGGAGCCAGAAAGCAAAAACATTGCTCTTCCTGGTATTAAGATTTAAATAGATATTCAAGTTAATTCTAAAAGAGTCAGAGGACCGGAAGAAATATCAGTGTGGGAAGGTATTACATAAACTGAGACACAACAGAAAAATATAAGATTATGAAAATGTTATGATCTTCTCCAATCTACTTGTTCAAAGAGATCCAACTGCCACTCTTGTTTTAGTTCCTGTTATTTGCTTCACAAATTGTGCAGGGAAAAAAAAGAAGATCAAGTTTAAATGCCAAACTCTAAGCTCTGCCTTTTGGAGAAGGGATATTGCTGAGTAATTTCGCAGCTGTGTTCTCACTATTTACTTCCTTGGCTTCAGAGATCCTGCGAAGAGAGGGACACCTCTGACCAGGAAAGAGCACTGGCCTCACTGTCCCTTCTGAGAAAGGGCAGGCACCCTACTCAGTCCTCACACTCATTAGCATCACAGTGTAGAAGTGTCATAAAAATACAGCCAAAGCTAGTGTTGGGAGTAAAAGCTCAAAGAACATAGAAACTGAGAACCCTACTAAGAATGAACACGTGGAAAAAGTTATGTCATTGAAATTGAAGGAGGACTTCAGGCTGCTGTTAGCAGCAGTTTAATCAGGAGTAGTACTGGTACCCTCGACCGGGAAGAAGGGATAGGCATTTATATAGGCCAGTTTCACTGAAATCCATACATAAAAGAAGGAACAAAGAACTAAAAAAATAAATATCACAGTAGAAAGTGTAACCACTTTTACATGCATGTATTAGCTATGCTAGACAGCGAAAATAAAGCAAGAACCTCAGAATAAGGTAACACAGAGGAGGGTGTGTACTTTTTTTTTTTTTAAAAAAAAGGTGTCTGTATACAAAAGCAAGTAGCATGACAGAAAAATAAGAGGAACCAGAAGTACCTGCCCACAAAGGGGATTTCAACATCGTAAGTTTAACTGAAACACAGTGGGGAAGTGAAACTTAATAGGACAGGGGCTTGATGCTAAACGTTAGGTTAATCTGCTTTTGAATTGCTTTACGGTGCTTGCCATATAAACAATTGGGGTAGACATACCTACCTTATTCTGACATGAAACCTTAAAAGCTCAGCTGAACAACTATAAACACAGGAACAAAGCAATGCTATAAAAACTGCTGATGTGTTAGTATTGTTGAAGCCAAAGGAGCCACAAAACGAGAGAGTAATATGTTGCCATTTTTATGACTACTGTGCATATGCTGGTCAAGACTCAGGAGGCTATATGAAATGAGAAAGTGCCAGATCATTTAAGATAAAGACTCAGCCATATATATGTCTTCACCAGTTTTGCCAAGTCAGAGAGCTAAATCTCAACATACTGGCATTGAGGAAAACAACACCTAAAGCAAAGGACAAACACTTGTGCAACTTTATCAAGCAGCTTTCAAAGCTATATAGACAATCCACAGTTATTTCAATGGGACCTGATTATTTGCACCAACTACTGGGTGTAGGCAATTGTCTGTATATTTTTACTTAACTAGAAATGTGTAAATGAATGCATATTTCTTGAGCAAAGTCAGGCTAACGCAAGTGCTGTCTACACGAGACACTGTAATGAACAACTTTATATTCCCTAAGTCCTAGAAGACTTGGTGCAAACACAGTTTGATACAATAAACAGGAAAAGACACAGTTTGTTGCATGATAAATTTTATTTGTTTTAACAAAAGCACAGTTTTTAACAGCAGCCCTCACTTAGCAACCCTTCTGTCTTCTCAAGTGTTACCCTTCAAGAGGAAGAGTCCTGGATACCTGCTGATCTAAACTCACCCAGGTACAGTCCAATGGACAGACAAGCTTAGCCAAATCTTACATTCCTTCCCTTTGAGTGGTCATCACAACTCTCCCTGTTTCCACAATGAAAGCACAAATGGCACAGAGCTTGCCAGTGAAGGGTTAAAAGTGCAGACATATGCTGTACAAGCTTCCCCATTTACTACTGTGACTGTAGTCCAGGTCTGAGGACAACAGTCCCTTGCTATTCCAGGCCTAATGTTCTCAAATTGAAACTGCCTGTTTTGTCACTGCGTGGCTGGATATGGTGCACAAATGACGCACACCAGGTTTGGTATGGCTCAAGGAACAAGAGATCCAGGTGGTATTAGCACTTAAGACATTAGCTTGTTCCTCCCCAATTACTTCTAGGCCCTTTTTGTGTGTAAGCCATGCTATGTGCAGCACTTTTTTTTTTTAAAAAAGTCACACCTATAAATATCTCCCCACTCTCTTCCAAAAAAGAATACCCTAACTGTACAGCACACATATACATAGCTCTCCTCCTGAAGTAAAAAAATAAATAAATATTGAAGCACCAAGGCAAACTAATGGTTACACAGGCAGCCGGCATTAGCTTCTGCCTGAGAGCTACTCATGCTCAGGTGTCTGTCTGAACACTTCAATCCCTTGAACTTTTTTTTCTTAATTAGTTTCAGGTCAACCTTGACTCCAAGCTCTAGTTGACACCAGCTGGATCACTTGTGTGAGGACAGAGGGGGAGGCAGCAATTAGACATCAATTGCATTGTCTTCCTCAGAGGTATAATGAAGGTAATTTGACAAAAAAAGAAAAAAAAAAGAAAAATGTAGATAACCCTCCACTTTGTATTTCCAGGCAGCTGGAAACCCAGCAGACAATGTAGCTGTTGCTTAACAAACACAGAAATCTACATTGTATGCCAGGTTCATGCCCCAAACCTGGAGAGTCTTCCCACACCACCGACAAAAAAGAGCTGTGCGCTTGACAGTTCCCAGTACATTTGCTCCCCTAATGTGTGGTATCCATACAATCAGCCAAGGTGCCTGTTTTAATAACTATCCTTTGCAGGAGACATTAAAGATTATTCATTGAAAAGACTGAAGTCCAACTATTTTCTTAGCTCAAACTCACAAATATTCTCACCAGTTTTGACTAATACAAGCCCCAAGACTAGGCTACAGAAAAGACTGCTGCTTTCCAATACACAACATGCAGGTATTTAATCTGATTCCTACTGTGAAGTAAGATCCAATGGATATCCAATCCTTTATTTGGGGCCACACCTCAGACGTCAACTTGTTAGCACTGTGAACTTGCTCTGCACCCAGGAGAGAAGATAAAAATCCAACAACAAGTCTAAATAGAAGATATGAGATGTCATCAGAGACCCAGTAGCCAGATGTAGCTGCTGATTGTAAAGACAGAATCTACACTGACTACTGAGCGATTGATGGGCAACTACAGGCTCTGGGTTGACTGATCCACAGCATTAATCCGACATGACCTGCAGAAACAATTAGAAAAACAGAAATCAGTATATGAAACAGTTCTGTACATAAGCCTTTTCAAAGAAAGAATTTTCTCCAGTTGGTATTACACAGATTTCTTGTAGACAGTAAACAGAAAAGTGTGTTGCCAGAACAGTCACCTCAGGTATGCAGTCATACCTGCAGCTTTTATAATTAAGTACTCACAGTGTTCTTGTATCTTTATTCTGAAATAACCTGTTTCATCCCCATATATGAGTAAAGACCTGCTCCCAAAAGCAGATAATAAACGTTCACAAATATGAAGCGGAATAATAGCAGAACCAAAGTCACCTTAAGTTTCTCTTTAATCCTCAAACAATATTGTACAAGCAGGTGTGAATTATTCAAAACCAGCCTGTTCTTACCCTGTCAGAAAGGGCATTCAGTAAATAAAAGTAAACTCAAAGGCACAGAGGTAATCCTGAAATGAGGAAACTTATCCCACATTGCAATGAGAGAAAGTACTGTTCCTACGTAATTCGGCAGAGAGAAGGAGGGGGGCTGCTTAGAGTTAACTTCTAATAGAAATCAATGCAGCATTTCAAGTCTTTGCATAAAAACCCCCATTCAGGGCAATTTGAAATCCTTTCATCTCTGGTGTTAATGAAGGAATCCCAGCTCCTCTACCAGCTCAGGAACTGCTATTGCATAGTGCAGGGCATCTGAGAAAAACCCTAGTGGATACATGCCTAGCTTGGTCTTCCGATGGTGACTGAAATCTACTCTAGGTAACTCCTTGAAGTCTTTGAGTAAGCGTGTAAGATTTTACATTGCAAGAAATAAGTCAGTATCAGGAAAGACAAAAAAACAGCCATCAAGTTAGAACTGCTCATTAAATGTTTCAAGTATTTGTTTATTTAAAGCACTTATTTGGGAACTGGTGAGACTTTAGTGACAGAGTATTTTAACACTGTCATTGGCCTGACAAGTGGGTTTTTTTTAAAACACAGAACCATAACTGACTGTAAGAGTACTTTTATGTGTTTTTAATCATTTGATTTTCTAGAGCAGTTTAACTAGCTTATAGCAATAGCATCAGTGATTAGAGACCGGTTTATTGGAAGGGAAATAACTGGAACAGCTTGCTATCAAATCCTTCTGGAAAAGAGTGGTTGCTGCTACGCCCCCATTGTGAGAGAAGCACAAGAGGTGCATGCCTGCCCTGCTGAACTTTTCCACAATACAGTTTTCACAAACAGCGTTAATTAAGCATGAATCAACATTATTTAATCCCTATACAGTACCTATGTTAACCTCTGGAGCTTGCATAACTGACAGAAGCTTGCCAGGAATAAGCACGTAACGCTGAAGCACGAGAGCGGCAGCACCGAAGCCGGGAAACAAATACTGCCATTTCTCTGCTGGAGAACTCAGCAATTCGCATGATTCTTCTCGTGCGACCTGTCCACTTCTCCCTCCCCTTGTAGGCAATACCTTTACACTTCCCTGGCTTCAGTCCTCCTCAAGACGAGCTGACATAACCCTCTACTGTATTGCCATCATCCCCAGAGCAAGCAGCACTCCCGGGTAGAGCCTAGGAGCACACAGAGGTAAGGGTCATCCCCACCCTATCCCATCCAGGGAGAGAACTCTCCCACCACAGGCACTTCTGGCTTGTGGCCACTCAGGGAAGTCAGAGGGAATATCTGCTCTCTGATTCTCAGTCAAGCAGGCTCCGGAATAAGCCAGAGAAATCACAGCTTCGAGGGGAAGCCAAGAGGCTCAGACAGCAGATTTACAAGACTTTCGGTGTAACAAATGTTATTTTTAAATTATAAGTTTTTATTTTAATGAAAACACTTTTGAATTATTACATTATCAACTATTCAGGCATTTGTGAGTTTTAGCCAGGCCCCTTGCAACTATATGAGGCGCCAAGTGAAGCGAGGGGAGGAGCAGAACCTGGACCCCAGACACCCCTCAGCCTCTAGGGCAGGCTGTGCTGAGGGGCAGCCACTAAGCCCCATTTCCTAACCACCCTCAAACCACCGAAGCAGTGGGTGTGCATGTGTACCCACTATAGGGAAAGGTCAGAAGACAAAGGGTTCGTCACTCCAAGTTCAGAGCTGGTTTGAGGACACCTCAGAGACAGGTGAGCTTTTTGCATGTATGTAACATGAAGTCTCAAGCTGGACCATAACCCTAGGGCCACAGATCCACAGACCAAGGAGAGCAGTGCCTGGGTTTGATATTTGTGCAGATAGGAGTCTTACTGCTTCATGAAAGCAAGAAATACCAAGTTACTGGGGGGGAATACTACCTACCACCTGTCATCTATAAGACTGACAGGTGAAGCTTTTGATACTGGTGAACTGTACTAACATGAATGTTTATTGTCAAAAACACAAGAGGCAACTGAGCCCATCACCAGATCAAATGAAAATTAGAAAAAACACTTACTGGAGGTCTGTTGCACATTAAAGACAAAGGCAGGTGACTGGAATGTTTGTGAATCACCTCCGAACACACTCCTACCGTTACTTGCTGAATCAAGATATGTTTAATACGATTGAATGATCTTTAAGGAGATCAATCAAGGCAAGAATGGTAACTGATACATACACCACCATATTTTTTCCAGGTTGAATAAAGTCAATAACTCATTTTTTTAATCAAAGGCTTAGGTGTTGAATTAACAGGAAAGAGAACAAACAGGTCCTCATCACAGCTTTGCTGTGGGAGAGAACCACATCATGGGCTAATACATTATAAGAATAGGGATGGCACTGACAAGTATTAAAATCTGTAATGAAAAGTGGGAAAAGCTATTCAGTACAAGGTGGGGAAGAAATAAGAGAAATACAAATGACTTGGGTTTGAACAACAGCTCTTCCCATGAAGTTATTGAATTTGGCAAAATTTTTTTGTTCTGGATGGTGCTGCCACAGGTGTCAAATGAACCGAACAGAAAAAAAAGGTGACATTTTACTAGTTTGCCCAGAATCCATAATTCTGATAGTTAAGTGGGGCAGGGGGCCGCTTTCAATAAAAGAGTCATTACCTGGATGTTGGCTTCAATAACTTCCCAAACAGAAAGCAAGCCAGCATTGCTGCAATTCAGAGCTGACAGTTTCACCGAGATTTAATGAAGCTGTCACCAGGGACAGCCAAAATGCTTATATTTCAGTGCACTGGCACTGCTATTGAAGAAATATTTCTCCATGCTTAATGCACAATACAATGGAATTTCAGTATTTACCAAGCATGCCAAGAACTTCTAATTAGGTAATATGAACTTAGGCAAAGAGCCATTATGTCTTAAGTTCTGAATTCAGTAAAACAGATCAGTGCATTGTTTCACCCGAGTAGGCATACACTTTATAAAGGAAATGCATAATTGCGGAGTTCAGCTATGCGTTGCAATACACACTACTTAATGAAATGGGAAAGTTAACCAATGCAGCAACTACTGTTTTTTTTTTTAAAAAAAAAAAAAACAACACAGTAATGATACAGAATGTGAAACC
Source organism: Gallinago undulata (assembly GCA_026546715.1). Lineage (NCBI taxonomy): Eukaryota > Metazoa > Chordata > Aves > Charadriiformes > Scolopacidae > Gallinago > Gallinago undulata. The sequence continues at coordinate 115,812,477 of JAOTQQ010000001.1, read as the reverse complement.
AACATTAAATACAGGTGTCTAATTAAAACACATTCTTACGCACATGAATTCCTCTGCAGTTACATAATTATGCCAGAACCAGGATATCTCTGCAGCAAAGCATGTTTTCAGTGATCCCAGCTCCTGCATACCTCAGACCCTGTGACTGTAGTGGTCAAACCCATTCAGACCAGCTGATGGTCACTTGACTCTCCGCACTATTTATACATTGCTCCATTAAGTGAAGCCTCTGATTGGGCTGAATAGATTTACAAAAATCCTGCCCAAGACATTTTTTTTTAAATTGCTTTGCCAGAGAACACTAGTAGGAGCAAGCCTAGGGAGGTATAGAGTTGGCACAGCTTTCTAAAACATCTTCCTAAAGGCAAAACCACTTGCATTCTCAGGGGCCAATTGGCTTGTTTTTAAAACTTAATTGCTGATAAACGCAAACACAGTTACCTTTAACCAGGACTTATTTTTGAGTTGACTTCACAGACACAGTCTTTGAAGGACTTGGTACAACTAGATAAGAAGCTTGCTTAGTTGTAAAAATCCATAAAGGATGCTGTAAATAATTATTTATTCTAGCATGCAAAAATCCAACTCCTTCAGATCAACTAAAAATGTTATATAGACATAAATAAAATAGGTTGGATATGAAGTTAAGCAAACTGTTCACCAAAAATGATGGGATAATTAATAACTTAGTCTACAACTTCAAAGAGTGGCACAAAGCGTCTGTGGAAGGGAATAAACATGAGAAGGTTCCTAAGCTGGAGTTTTCTGTATGTTAAGCAGTACCGAACTTGGTCCATAATGCCTGCATCAGGGTCACGCTGTTCTGTGAGTAGCATTCATTTGTTAGCTATTGTTAGTAACTGCTTGTACCCCAACACGTTGTAACTGCCCACTGGATGGTAATATAATATGAGAAACTGAATTAATTTATTCACAATTTTATGAGGAGTAAGGTAATTTTATATATATATATATATATATATATATATATAATGGCAAACAGCTACAGTTAAGTTTCTGTTTAGGTCCATCCACAGGGTTAAATAAACACCTTGTCAGAGGATTCCAGCTCAGTTCTTCACAAGACATATGGAAGGTAGCTTTCTGCATGCTAATGGTATTACAGAAACACCTACAGCTAAAAATCACTTGTGTGGACACAAACCCAGCGTTTCTAAGAATAAGGCAGGGTTGCAGTGCAGGAGATTGCCAAAACAGAAAAGAGGTGGGAAAGTGAAAAAAAAACCAAACAAATAAACCACTCCTCCCACCCAACCTGTGTGCCCCTGGGTTCCTCTCTTTAACCCAGACCTAGGCAGGGTTAAAGACCTGTGCGATGGGCTTGCCAGACCTACTGTGCGGGGGGGGTATTACCGCCGTACATCAGGGCACAGCGCCTATATGGAAGAGGCCCACCCAGCCATCTAAGAGGCAAATAGCTGGTGCTCACAGCGTATTAACTTTGTCATAGTAGGGATGCTAAGCAAGATTCAGTAAGTGTCAAAAAATTTGTTTTATCAGAGTTTTAGATAGCTTAATGTTCTTCTTCTAAACAGGATGCACCTTGCAACAGCACACCCCCAGTATGCCAAATATTAACAGTTTGACTAACAACCCAACGGAAACACGAACAGAAAATAAATGGGTTAAGCACAAAATACTTCATTTTTAGTGCAGATATGATTCAGCTGAGATTAAATACTACTAAATTCCGATGCTGGCTGACGTTACTCAAACAAGCCTACAGCACATAGAAGGACTTTGAGCCCAACCATCAAAGGCTATCTCCTTACTATGCAATTCAAGTCAAGTTACCATGCAGTTCAAGCTTGCATAGTACCCACTCTATATGGAAAACAGGGACCCTCGTCTTTAGCACCCCGACGTTTATTCAAGCTGGATACCTGTGTGCAGGGAATACTAAGGAAAGAATACATCAGTGTGAAATGGCAACCTAGCGAATAAGTGAAAGCATGCCAGTGATGAGACAAGTTTGATCCAGAGTCAGATAACAAGCCGAGTGGCAACAGTTCCTAAGACTATTTCCCAGCACTGACAGCGTGATCCTTCTGTATACTCCTCAAGGACCTACTTTAAAGATAATTAGTCTTCCAAGTGCAGTTAGTACTTACTTCAGAGAACAGCAGCATTTGTATGTTACTTGAACTTTGCAATATAAGGCACTTGATTATTCAATTATGGAGACGATGCTACAAAGCCACCTGGTCCTGAATCACGCCCTAATACGCAGTAGGAAGGTGGTGAATACAAATTTGTTTACTGTCCTGTTCCTCACCTTCTCCTCCTAATTGCCTTCCTGTGAAGTGAACTCAACTGGGGGAGGTAAACAACTCCCCACACTCCACTTACAACCAAGTCCAATCTGGAGTTTACAGCATTTATGCTGTGAGCTTCAACCATTTCTGATCACCTTACTGTTCTATAGGGAAAATAACTTTGTCCTCCAAGCAGCCCTGGTTGAGCCAGGGAAAGAACATACAAAGACTACCTAGATAAGTTTTAAACCAATTAGTTAGTTGTAAACCTGCAGGATGGGGAATGTGGGCTACAGGCATCATTTGGACATTGTTTTGCCTTATGATTCAGAGGGACTTGCTTTCTGGCTCCGAGACACGAAATAATAGGACAGCCACCTTCCTTCCCTTGGTAAATACTAAAACCGTCCTAACAAAAAGGAGAAAAGTCCACCCAAGGTGTCACACTTGTTATCTGAAACAGAAGCAAACCTCACTCTGGAAACACAAGGGGCAAGTTACATGCGCTTGGAAGGTCTGAGCATTATGTTATCCACATATAAATTAAGAAAATGCAGAATCTACAACTTCAACAAAAACACACATCTTAAGAAGTGTTAAGGTAGACACCTGAAAAAAAATTTAAAATCACTAGGGAACATTAAAGCCTTCAGAAGCCTGGAAATCCGAGCTCCCAGATTACAGTACAGATGCAGTTAATGTCTTCATAAAATATGAAATTAAACCAGAATTTGTATTCTAGGTAAGCGTTCTCCGAATTGTTTAGAAGGTGAAGTGCCTCACAGCAACAAGAAATCACAATTGTTTAAGTCTTAAGAAATCTTTACAAGAGGAATCTGAAAGCCAGGGACACATTTTGTCTTGCCTGAAGATTAACACATGACAACAGCATGCTACTATGCCACAGAGACCTAAATGCGTATGTTTACCCCACAGCTCACATGACTGTGCTTCCTTTAGACCATAAATGGTGAAGAAAAATATGCTCAGCAGAAGAGCAACAGGTACTGATATTAAATCTGCATGAAGTAATACACACCAGCAAGTCACACGCAGGTTACAAACACCAATTCACACAGCACTAGATGGGCAATATTCTATATTTAACTTAAGAGAAAGCAGAAATGGTGATGTGTAAAGGACACAGTAGCATTGAAGCTGATAAATGCTTTTAAAGATACTAAATTTATTACTCCAAATTGGTACTCCCAGGCACACTGTGAAGGAAGTCACACAGATCTAGCTTCACAATTTAACTAGCGGAGTTTAAAAATACTGAAGATGACAGAGGGAAACAAGATGGCTGTGTCTTACTGAAACAACCATTTAAATGAAGCTCTCCTGCCCCCTCCCCACATATAAATATATAGACACACACACACACTTGCACTGGAGAGATGAGATTAGGTAAATGTGGACAAACGAGTGCAGTGATGGGAGAGAGATGGCTGTCAGTACTTTACCATCTTTAAGCAGAAAAAACTATTTGGATCTGGGACTGCACTACATGAGCCATCAGCTGAGTTGTTTAATAAGGCTATTAACATTTGAGTAGCACGTGCAAGCCAAAACCAGACCACCCTCTCATGTTTGACACACTTATCATACAAATAGAATCATAGAATCACTGTGGTTGGAAGAGACCTTTAAGATCATCAAGTCCAACCATTAACCCAACACTGCCAAGTTACCACTAAACCATGTCCCTCAGAACTCCATCTACACATCTTTTAAATACCCCCAGAGATGGCAACTCAACCATCTCCCTGGGCAACTGGTTCTAATGCTTTGATAACCCTTTCAGTGAAGAAGTTTTTCCTTACATCAAATCTAAATCTTCTCCAATTGAGAGGTAGGCAAAAGAAGTGACCGCATCCATCAGCGCAAAAGCACTCTGCATGTACTTGACTGCTAATTGGTAAGATTTTAGGAAATGTCACAGTAACTAAGGTATGAAGGCACAAAAGTGGGGTTAAGTCTCAAGGGTGCAAGAGATACTGACAATACTATTAATACTGATAAATTAAAGGCTACTTGTAACAGATGTCTTTGGTGTTTAGCAACCTAATACTGGAAGAGGGAGATAAATGGGATATTGAAGAAAAACTATAAAGCCACAAACTTAATAGGTCAAAAAGTATGTGACCAAATTGTAGTATAAGGATTTAACTTCTACTTTATCCCTTTCTCCAGAAGGGAAATACAGAACCTGGAAGAGAAGACTGAATTTATGGAAATATTTTATGCAACTGACATAACTACCATGAAACAGAATAGAGGAGGCACCAGCTGGAGAAGCATCCTCTCCCATGGTAGTTACAATCTCCAGGCTGTTTTACCCATTCAGAATCTTGCCAAGATTATCTTCTAGTTTTCCCATAACATTAACTGTTTTTAAACCATCTCCAATAAAAAGACAAAAATTAGCCAAGGACTGTTGTTGTACTAAATATAACTGGAAAGAACCAAAAGGTAACTCACTTGAATATCTAATTCGTTGGGACGAGAAACCCCAACAATCTTAGGAATATTCAGATATTCAAAAGTATATGCATGGCAGACAAATGGGAAACCTTAGAATGAAAGTGGCAAATTTATTCAAGGCAGGCAGAGACTATGGTGACAAAGTCACAATACTGGGCTGGGGGGGAAAGACTAACATACCAGTGAGCTTGGAAAAGGACCCTTGAAGGGAAATCCTGAATAGTACAAAATATCAGTAGTACTTAATCTCATATGGACTCCTAATAGGCTCAGGTTATGACAGAACAGTAGACTATAGGAGTCACAAGGTGGTCTCAGTTTTGACCTGTATATTAAGCAATATATGTTACCAAAACTTTGAGATTAACACTCTACCACTAGTGTCTAGTAATGGACAGTGATTAAACTAATTCTGAAATTTAAGAAGCTGCTCTGGGAGAATTATGAGCACTGCATTATAACAGTGGATCTTAACTGAAGCTTCTCATGGGGAATCCTGACCTGGTCCAAATAAGCACTACTTCAAGGGTGTGTGAAGTGCCCATGATATACACAGAAAGGATTTCCGTCTTCAAGTGGAAAACTCTGCTGAGAAACCATTATTCCTGGTTCCTAACATATACTTAAGAAAAAAAACTACAAACCACAACAGACTGTGACTACAGGCTATGTTACAGAAACATAAGATACACCTGATATATTTCATCCAACTTAATTTACTGCAATGCCCATTCGTTAGTTATTGTTAAATTCAGCTGCTTAATAGGACATCTTATCTTAAATGCAAGTAGTATCTATTCCTACTTCTAAGAATACTACTGCAGAGCACAAGCAAGTCCTAGGTATACGCCTGGGAAATTTTATGAGTTCTGTGGGATTGTTTGCTTTTTTTATTCCAAGCATTTTTAAGGTATTCAAATACTTCATTATCCACGGTATGCTAGAGTAAACAAGAAAGCCTTTTTGAATCAGGCCTACTACAACTCAGTAACTTTCTACCCAAAAGGTTTTTTTTTGGCACCAAAGAGACAGTATAAAGAAGTGATGGCAATGTATACTTTCAAGGTAAGAAGGACATAGACCTGATGGAACGGGTCCAGAGGAGGGCCACTAAAATGATTAGGGGGTTGGAGCACCTCTGCT
>JAOTQQ010000001.1:115794841-115806474 GCA_026546715.1 Gallinago undulata | reverse complement strand
AGTTGGAGGTGTCCCTGTGACTGCAGGGGGGCCAGACTAGATGACCTTTGAAGGTCCCTTCCGGCCCAGATGATTCTGTGATTCTGTGATTGAGTTTTAAAGACCAAGCATCCAAGCACAACAATGAGGATGACCAACCAACCCAAAAACTTATTGTACATCTGAACAGTATAAACATTTTTAAAAGCACAAACCTCAAAACTGTCTTGAGTAAATATGAATTAGCAAGCAGAGGATGCAGACCAACCATTTCACATGGTCTTTTGCATCAGTATTGTGAATGAAGGTTGCGCTTCAGAACAGAGATGGTTTAACGAGTGAAGTGTTCTCTATCTCTCTACAGCTGCAAGACATACTGACATAAGTATGTCAGTACACATTTTGTTTGTTTAAATAAAACCTAATCAGTAGCTATCTCTGTAAGAAGAACAGAAGACAAGTGGCAGAGAGTTCTATATTCATTCACAGTAGTTCATCTAAAAGCAAGGTCACCTGAAGAAAGAAAATTACATTCACTGCAAAATAAACTGCACAACAGTCAGGAATGTGTCAGATCCAGTCCTGCAATTAAATTTAATCTTTGACGCAAAGCCTTTAGAACTAGATTTCTATTACAGGTCAAGATGACATGAAGAAAACTTTAATATGGCCATATTAAATTCAGATCTCACACTGTATATTTTCATTCTTAATATCAGATGAAGAGAAAAAAAAAGCAAAGATGTCTTTGTAGTATAAGAGTGGTTTAAAATTCTATTATTTAAGCATTTAAAAATACCAGGTAGGTTTCTCCTGATAAACCATTTTGTAAAGTCCAGATACACTTGATATTTTTTAATGCACAGCAGTAACACAGGAACCAGTATCAAATAGCCAGTCTCATTAATTCTCACTCTTTTCTAAAAGTATGGGGGGAAACACAAAACAAAAACATGCACATGAACACTTCTGATAGGCAGCAAGGACAAGAGGCACTCTTGACTTTCCATTCTATGTCTGCTAATGACATGATCAGCTTCAGCATTTTATCTCTGTGGCCACAAGAGATTCGCAACTACTGCTGTGAACATGTGAAGTAAGGCATGAAACAATTCCTTTTTCCCTGTCAAAAACTGTAAGGAAGGATAAACACGTTACTAATATGGCTAACACAGCTTTTCCACTCTAATTGTTTTCTACTTACACAGCACAGTTAGCACTGTATATAATGCACACGTTACCAGATAAGAGACCTGGGAGTTACATTTTCCAACACACGTTCAAAATTTTATCCCAATCATCTGCGTAGTAGCATTTTCTTCTAAATGAAGTGTATGTTGCCATTTTGAGACTTGCTTTACCATCCCACTGTAGTAGCCTTCTAAAGGCTCTCAGGGGAAACATCTCCCTTTTGTTGGCAGAATGCCTCATGCAGCATCACTGGGTAACCGATGGGGAAATCCAGTGCACTATGCGAATACAAACATCAGCACAAGATAACAATTAGATGGCAGAGTTGCACATATCCGTAAACTAGAGGAAGTGTATTAAAACAGTCATTCTGGAGATAATGCCATTCAGAGCCTAGATCCTGGTATCTTCATAGCTTGCATAATATGTACATAATGACAAGTAATCTACGCACAAAAAATCCACTGCATAAATCAGGAAGACTATTGTAAAGTTGTTTAAAAATAAGCCATTCTAAATAGGCAAAGATTCAGAGTACAAGACAAACACTTTCAGTGAAAGTAATCCATCTGACACCTCAAAAAAAGAGACTTCCTTTTAATAATTGATGCCTTCAAGAGAACTTACTCAGCTAAAACTATACATTAAGTCCTAGGAGGTATAGTACAAGTAAACAAGATGTGTTTTTGTACCACATCTTGACATAGTAACTGGGAAATAACACTACAGGTTCTAGTGGGTTTAACTGCTTACAGTATCACTTAAGTGTGCTGAACAACTAAACGGGGCCTAAAATTTGTCAGAAGCTGCTTCAAGCTACATGTCTAGCTGACATACCACCAGTGGAGCAGTGAATCAGTCGTACACAGACGCATCATTGGAAGGTCTCCTGAAAAGTAACTGGGCACGTAATCTAAAGGGAAAGATTGGCAAACAATGAGGGAAGACAGACTGAAGCTAACAAACATTACCATCCACAGCCCTGCTCAAGTACTGTTAGTGGCATGACAGAGGAGTTCAAAGTTCACTTTCACAGTTGATGTGGGTTTCCTTTAAGATGCCTGGAAAATTACTATGTTGACCACATCCACATTCTGAAATACTTTTTTGAGAACTCCTAACGAAGCTTCAGCCAAAGGAACAGGAACTGACTCATTTGTACAGTACCCATCCACTGCACAGTCACTCTTAGATGTGTGCCCAAGATGCACGCGTGCAGGGATAAAGCAGGCAACGTTCACATTGTATTTAAGAGACTTCAGCTAGGGATTTTGTATTGACATGCCAGTGCTCCGCATGAAGCCGTGCTCACAACACATCTTTATCACTACAGGCTGCCACTCACTGTCAGCTCTGCTATTTCTGTTTCTGAACATAAATTTATGCACAGAACAGAAAAATGTGAGCTTAGCTCAAGACTGTGAGCTCTCTGCTGTCTATTTTACTTGTTGCAACTCAAACTGGCCACAAACAAAGAGATAAATGAGCTAGCATGCTATTACAACCTGTGTTTAGAGTGCAAAAAAACTCCAAGTGTACTATTTCAAGTGGATTTGAATGTACATACCATGTGTGAATCAACTCATTCCTAGGTCTGTTTTACTGCAAAATAAAACAGTTCTGCAAAAGAAACTTGAAGGATCCAACAAATCATTCCAGTGTTGCCAATTCGCTTGGCAATCTCCAGTGCATGGGAAAATAGTATGCAATGAAGGAGGCTCTGTACAGGACATGTACTACCAAGCATCACCTTGTGGCTGTTAGCTATGTATAGACTTGTAGAAAACAGGCATCCCATTTAAAAGTCAGCTTTCTACAAAATAGGTGTGCCACTAAGCCATTGTTTAAACCCACCGAAACTGCACTGAATCATTTCCCTGAATAGCATCACAATGAAGTGGGTGTGTTGTTTTTACATCAAGGTGTCTGCTAAGCAAGTTCTTTTAACAATTTTGATTATCAACACATCCCTGAAGCATAGGACGTATCCCTAAATTCCATAAAAATTGCCTTTATAAACACAAGATGCCAAAGAAGCAGCTCTGCACCAAACCAATAAGGGGAAGTAAATGCCGGATTCCAAGAAGAAAACACCTTTAGTCTGACTACAGAACTACGCTGCTCAGGACATCCATTAGAGCCTTTGCTGCTCTTACCTAGCTGGGCTTCTGAATGTAACCCTTGTGAAAAAAAAAAAAGTTAACCTGACAGCCCAGGAGTAGTTTTTCCAATGATTTTGACTCTCCAGGCTGTCACAAAGAAGCAGCTTTACCTACAACATACAAGTGTTTTGTTTTGGGTTTTTTTTTTTCCCCCTAAAGGAATATTTGACTAAGCTTCCCTGCCCATATCTAGGCACTTTTTAATTGATGCGTACTTATGTGGTATTGAATTGCATACTGCTCCTCCACCACAGAATTACATGCTCTTAACCTCAGCCAAGAATTTAGAAAGTTCCAGTAGGTCAATTTATCAGGCAGCAAAAGTACATTGAAAGCACCCAAACCAAACCGGTCATAAACTCTGAAGTTACACATTATCAAGGGGCATTTTGGCTATAACATACAACTCTTTGGGCCGAAACTCCTGAGGAAAATAGAGCACTCTGCTTGTCAATAGAGCTTTTTTTCCCCCTCCCAACCAGATCAGATAATCTAGCAGATGTGTTCAGTGTGTAACAGGAGAGCAAGACGTGTCATGGTACTTCACAGTTATGAGTCTATTAGAGGTTTCTTATTCAAATGTAATGCCACCTTCTGTACTCATTTTCTACTATATTATCCACTATCCTTTTCAGAGGAATTTTTGCTATATAACAGTGCTACTAAAATACATAATTTCCAAGAAGGAGACATCTACATAGGGTAACAGTCATTAAGAGGTTTCTTTTGTAGCATAAGAAACAAGTGCTACATGTCAGTTTTTCTTACACAAAGCTATCTCCTTCAGCAGCCTCGCTGCTATTAGTAATGTAGCTACTAGGAGACAAGGCATCGCCTTTCAGATTCAGAAGTGAACATTTCTCCCCATCGCTCTGCCTACTGAAAAACAGCTGAGCAAACCTAGCAAGGCCATTGCAACTTGGAGCATCATATGATATCAGTGTACTTTCACTAAGATGGCATATGGCTTTCAGAGTCCCAGAGGCTCTTTCTTCCCAAAGCCATAAACCAGTTGTGAGAAAGCACCCTTTGGCTTTCTGAATGCAAAGTGAGATTTTTCTTCCTCTAGGTGCAGCTGCTCTATTACAGTGAGACCCATTTGATGTTCCTCAACTAAGAGTTTCTAAGCAATTCCAGAGAGGCAGGTGATCACCCAGCTAAAGCAGTACCACTATTAAGAGGTCTCACTCATATTGCATCTCTTTAACCAAAGGCAGTATTTTTACCTTCTATGTGTTAAGACAGAGCTTGGCTGTCATCAGTCATTTCAAACCTCTCAGACATCCAAGCATTACAAAACCAAGATAGACTCCTGGAGCTGACAACAGTGCAGAAGACAGGACAATCAGTAGCATTCAAATAAGCAATTCCCTTAAAAGATAAAAAGGCAAATAAACCGTAGACATCACCCACCAAAGGGCTGCCTACACTGAGCAGCAGAGTGGAAACAAACCAGTCACTTGACTTCCAGTCCCTCACCCCAGCCACAGGGCACATCCTCTTGTCTACCTGCACTAACAGTTACACGAGTGCTAACGACCCTGCACTGCAGCAGGGTTTTAGCTGGCACCTACTAACCAGAGGTCAAAACCCTTTTAAGGATGCTCAGAAACCAGAAGAAAAACTCCCTTAAGCAAGGATCAGGGCAGCTCCCTGATAGAGCAGTTTAATGCTTTCATACCCCGCGAGCATCAGAAGTTCCCAACACCTCACTCTCCTCGCGCCCTGCTGGGGCTCTCCCTGCCACAACTGCATGTACTGTTATGCAACTTACACGAGCACTACATTTCCTATAGTTTCCGGAAGAAAGAATAAACATTGGATTTCATCCTCATTCCACAGCTGCTTGTGGGGAGGAGAGGCCTCCCATCCACTCCTTCCTTCCCCGAGGAATTTCAGCGGAGGGGCAGAGCTCTCCCAGCCAGGGCTCTGGCTCCAGCAGCAGCAGCCTGCCCACTGCCACCCCCACCTCAAGCCCCACCAGGCACTTCATCCTCCTGGCACTTCATACGACAAAATACCTGTCCCACATAGGGAGCTGGCATCCTAAAGGCTGGTTTTGCTATTGGTAGATGTAAGCTGTGAAACGTCAATTCTTGATGATAAAGTTCTTTCCATTCACTAGGGACTACATCAAGCACAGACTTCATTTTTGAGGCTCATTAGTAACCCCAGTGCCAACTGATTACTGCTAGCACATATACCCAAAGCACAAACAGTATCTGGCAGAACACTCTAACTCTCATTTACTTATTGAGAAGTCATTGCTTTATCAAGCACCTAAAGAAATACGCTGAAGCTTTTGAAGAGACATATTCAACTGATTTAGAAAGAATTATGCACTGATAAGTGATTAGTAGTACTACAAATGTAGCCATTAATGAGGAGCATTCACATGTTACAACTCTCATGAACTCATTCAGAAGCTTAACTAAGCTTGAAGAGTTACATATCTGTTGATGCTACATGGGGATCTCCCCCATGCAAAGGTTGTCGTCTTACTAACTAGTGAATTTGGTTAGAACTTTTCCAACTTGCAAGATTTGCCTGAAAGTTTAATCTTCCCATGTGTTAACTAATTTAAGGAAATAGCTCAAAAAAAAAAAAGACAATTCTCAATTCTTTAAATTTCTTTAGATTCTGAAACAATCAGGATTGTCAAGTATCACATCATATTCCTGAATTTTTCACCTTTTTTTTTGCCAATTTGCTAGCACAAAAACTTGCCCTTTGTGCTTACAAGGTGCATGCTGGCAAACAGGAATGCTATCATATGTTCACACTCACATGATCATCTCCCATTCAAAGCAACCGAATCCCATTCTGTAAAGCACACTTCCAAATGCCAGACCGTCCTTATCACAATACCATACCTTTTAACTAAGCCTTAAGTTTAAAGAGAGATTGTGTACCAATATTACAGAAGTATATATCTGTTCTTTTAAATATTTTCAGTGGTGTTATTCGGGGTTTTGTTTAACATCTGTTCCACCCCCAATACAAATCAAAAAGACAACACAAAACAGGCCCCTCAAAACCACAGCTACTCAAAGTATTTTCAGTGAAGATAGAGACAACATTTGCTAATAGAAACCATTTGATGTTCATTGCCCAACCACACACTCGTTAGGCAAGGGCAGCAAAAGATTAGCAAAATACAAATATTTAATTATTCACAAATCATCCAGACCTGTGACATTTTCCTTAAGGTGTGAACAGCTGGCTACAAAATTTAGACCAGATGTTGCTCTTAAAATGAGCACTGATTTATAAATGCGGTTTCACCATGACCAAGACAGTTCCAGAACTGCACAGCACTATGCACCTATTAATAGTAGATATTTCTGACGATGAAGAAAAGTGAAACATATGGTTCAAGATGATTATGAAACAGATAAATCTATCACGTACTAACTACAGAACATAACTTCTCAATAGCACAAGCCAATGGGCAAGAATTAATCCAAATTTTGGAGAAAGATACACATGCATTAGTGTAGTTATTGTTAAAGATGTAGTATTTTAGAATGACTATTAGAAGCCCGACAATTATTTTCAAGTTGGTGATTTCAACTTCACATTATGTAGAGAATAACTCCAGTCTACAGATTCACTGGGAAAGTTGCATCACTGTCTGGTACTAAAAGCAATATATTGTTGCAACAAATAAGAATTCCCACATTCAGAATTAAGGGGCTTTTTACTCCCTCATTTACATGTCATCTTTGGAGACACCAAGAAATTATCAATGTGGATGTATGCACTAATAAGAGCTTGCATGGCTGGATGTCATGCAGAAAAATTAATTATGCACATATGACACTAGGGTAAAAGCACGGCTTTTTACTGTGATCAGTAAGATAATAGCAAAAGTCTGTAAAGCAACTACTCTGGGTCTAGAAAACTTATTTTATTTCTTGAATGAAACATTAGAACAGATGAGATGTTATGTGCTCTAACAGAAAAATAAAGCACATTTTAGGTGCAGGCAAGAATCTGAACAAGGGTATACAAAAAGTAGGCGAATATTTCCATTTCAGAAAAATCCTGCCTGCTCAGGGTTTCTAGGCAATAATTCTGTCAGATCATCAGCTTCCCTTGTTCAATACCCTGTTTTATAACATGTAGTATGAGCTGTGCCGATATGGTATATTTTTCTAAAAGAACACCTACAACTTCTTCCCTGAACTTAAATGAATGTTATTCAGTTGTTGTATACTACAGTCAAAGACAAAAAATTTCACCTTTAAAAGGAAATCAGGCTCTCTAGAAACAGAAAAATTTCTAGGAAATTACAGACAGCACTTTCCTGTCAACCATACCCAGTCCCACCTTTCCCAAGCTCTATTTACGCAACAAGATGATCTGATTCTTTGAGACAGTGGGGAGATATAACAGTGCACAAGAACATCAGCATGAAAATGAGGTATAAACTGTTCTTCTTGGGAAAATAGTTGAAGTTCAAACTTACCAACTAGGAGTAGCCAGGTTAGGCAGTATCTTTATCATTAGGCAAGCCTACAGAAGGCAAGCTTTCCCTCAGGGAATTACACAATATGCCTGTGTCAGATATCTTTAAGAACTGGTCAGAAATACAACCAACAGGATTTGATTAAAAAAAAAAAAAAAAAAAGAAGTTAACCCTTCAGACAGGATTATAGTCTAGAGATCCTCTTATGTGCCATATAGTTCTTTCATTTTCACACCTTCTATTTGTAGGTCATCACTCCATCATCAGGTTCAAAGCCACGCAGCAACTCTGCAAGGTTTTTTGAGTCAATTCATTCTTAAACTTTGTTTCATCCATCTGAGTCATAAAAGCAGATTTTCTGTCCTGTGACTGTTAACTTCTAAGATACTGCAATTTGTACCAGTAAATCACTCATTTAAATCTTTACTGCTCATCAGCTTTTATGAGCAATACAAGATATTCACAGAAATGAGTTGATGATGATGTTTTGGCATTATAAACTAAAGCCACTATAATTACATTTATCATGTGTGTAGGAGACAGAAGTATTTAGATACATACTTTACCTCAGTCTGCCCATCCACTACTTAGGCATAACTTTTTTTTTTTGATGCCAAGAATTTTCAACACGGTACTTAAAGCAATACTAACAGCCTATCGCGAGCCTATACAGGTACCTCGTCTCTTACGCATCTATTTTGAGAGGCGTTTCCTCTTTCTCACAAATCCCAAGTAACATCAGTTCAACTTTTCAGCTCTTGTTGTGATAAGTAATTTGCAAGAGCAAATCAAGTCAGGCACCAAAGCCTGATCACCCTTTTCAGGAAAACTGCTTCAGTCATATTACACTGAATTTGTAACAGGTATAAGTGCAGAAGAACTATCTGCAACACGAGAGTTACAGACTGGTGAACAGAATATTTCTGCATTGATACAGACTGGCTTTCACATAAAGAATCCAGTTTTCAAACCTCAGCACGGGAAGAATATAAAAGGGAAAAAATGCCTTACTGCTCAAAGACCTGCAGTCAAGGTAAGTGAACTAAGGGGCAACTCCTCCTTCTCTTTACTATGTTATAATAAACGTAACATTCTCAGAGTTGGAAACAAGTATCCTTGCCTATTAAAAGCTTTCCTTAAGTTAAGACTGTGTAGAGGTGTAACAGCTAACGCAAAAAACAAGTCCTGGGTGTGGGAAAGAGAACGTTCCAAGACACAGTGAACCACAGTACCACCAGAGCAAACCACCCACCACCACCACACTTTAGGAGGGGGGGATCTATTCAGACATTGAAATGACCTATGTAATCTAATAGTTCAAGATGCCATGGGGCAAGGGGGCACACACCATGCATTGGAAGCTTCCATAGGTCACTGTAGCTATTAGAATGATTGCTGATCTCCCTCACTTGAAAATCCATTTGGTTGAAACCTCCCCCCCCAACACACACAACTATCTGGATCCAGGAGGTAGGCAAGTGTATGTGTGAAACAGGAGAGAAGTGCAACACGCACCAGCACATTGTCTAAGAATATAAAAATTGATAAGGAGTCTGGAATTTGCTATTACCTGACAATTCTGGGTAACAATATTCAGCACTGTTTTATCACACAGGCAAGCAGCTCGATACATACATCTTGCCATCCACACAATCAAAATATTTTACAGAATCTGTCCACCACTGAAGTGCTGCTAAAAAAACTGAATAAAGCAGGGGCAGAAGTGAGCCAGCCACGTAACTCTTTCAGCATCTAAGACGCCAGCTGACACAGACTACAACTGTCACTGTAAAAAAAAAAAAAAAAAACACAAAAAGCTGGCTTTATACATTTCTCATGTCTGCCCTTCTCTACACAAGTCATCAAGCACCACCACTTGCGACAATAAAAACAGCCATTAAGATACATAGCAAAATTTACTTGTGGCAATTCTAATGTCAGATTTTTCCACCCCTCCCAGCATTTTGTAATTCCAAATATTTTCTTTTTAGAACAAATATTTTCATTACATATGCTTACAAAAAAATCAAACAGCAAAACATACTAACAGAATAAGCGTGAAATGTGGTTTTGCCTGAGATCATATACTACAAAATGTAAGGGCTTTTTTAATGAATAAACTGAAACAGTCAACAGTATTACACAAACCAAAATACAAGCAACAGACATGATCTAAACAGAATTAGACTGCAACATGTTTATTTAATTCACAAAATTTCGCTTTATGCTTCAGTCAGCTAGCTTTTACCTCATACAAGTATTTCAAAACAGGTGAGTGGAACCCAGAGGGAGGTGGCTGATCATTTTATTAATAGAGAGCAAATCAACTACAGTTACATTTTTTCAAGCTTTGACTATTTAAGCAGAGTAGTATGTGCTTCTTATTTTCAGGAGAGTGGGGGGAAGGGAGCAGGGGGGACCTCTGGCAAGAATGCTAACCTTACGAATTCTTCCTCTGGAATTTTAATTGGTAAATCTATAAGTAAAAACGTACCCAGCTGCAGGGAGCTGCTCCCCAGCCCCACCACAATCACAGAACCTCGGAGCTGTTTGCTGAAGCCTGAAAACAGGGCACTTTCCTTAGGTGGTGCCCAGTCACACCTGAGCTAAGACTCCAATAGCAGAAGTTGGGCTACAATCATCCCGATTCGCAAAGGCATAGTGCCTCCAGAAGACATGCTTATCTTGAAATCTACTCTTTTTATTGCTTCTCTTATTAGACATTTCCTACTCACTTTTTGCAATAAATTTAGCTACACAACAACCTTGAGCTCTATTTTTACATACAGCATTGTTCAAAGAGCTTCCGAAAATTGTATTAGGAAAGAGAGAAAGGCCTTTGAACAATTAAGACAAGCTTCATAACAGAAATGTAATCTCAACGCTAGCTAGTTTCTTTATTTCCTTTTCAGAAAAACCTTCATATGGGGTAATTGAGACAAATGAAAGCAAGAGATTTAAAAATAAGAAAACCAGTGTTTTATGCATCAGAACCAACTGAGAAGAGTATACTCTGGCTGACACCTTTAGACCTGTAACCAAAATGTTTTCCAAATGCATCTTGGAGAAGTTACAGCTCAAAGAGAAAGTAAAAATAAAGCTCACAAAGTTGAACAGCAGTCTTCGAAACTGAAGTTACAACTGCCACATAATATATCCGCTCTTTACCTTATGGACCAATACGCAAGGTCTACAATATGTTACTGGCACTGCTCTTTCCCATCTGACTTGCAGGCAGTTTTCACAGCAACAATTAGTGTACCATAATCAAATATAAAAATGGTTCTTTCAATTATATGCACTCACATGGTAGCTTGGTTTCTTTAGAGTTTCTAGCATCACGCTGTATTCAAGAGTCTAGTAAAAAGCCAACATTCTGAATACCAGTAAATTTGTACCTTGAGGAGAGTAACGTCTGTGAAGTATATATATATATACACACACACACACATATATATTATTTTTTTTCCCCTAAATACTGAAGAGGAAATTAAGTAACAGGCACGTGGGAAGCCACATCGAGTTTTAACACGCCGAAAAGCCAGAGGGTTTTGCCACCGATGCACCCGGGGCGGGGGGGGCAGCGACTTGAAAAGCCACTTTCAGCTTCCAAGAAAGGAAAAAAAAAAAACAAAAAACCAACACACACACAAAAAAAAACCAAAACCAAACAGAAGACCCCACCAATACAATAGCTGGGCAAACTTCGCACAGCCCGCCGCGCCAGCCTTTCCCCCTTTCGGACCCCCCGCAACGCAGGAGAAGGTTTATTTCCCCATCCCACTCCCCCCCCCCCCTTTTTTTTTTTTTTTTTTTACGATATACACCTG
>JAOTQQ010000001.1:115716745-115794315 GCA_026546715.1 Gallinago undulata | reverse complement strand
GAGGGGAGGGCAGGGAAGGGGAGGGGGGGGGGGGGAAGGAGGGAGGGAAGCGGGAACGCCCAGCCGGAGCCTGCTGCTGGTGATTTAAAGCAGGAAACTCCCTCGCCTCACACAGACACGGCCGCATTCAGCACCGGCCAGCATCTCCGCGGGAAAGGAATGTCTGGCGCACATTAAGGCTTAATCCTCGCCCCCGAGGTTGGGTTTACACGGCCATCGCCTCGCTTCTCTTCCCCCCCCCCACTACTCCCCACCTCATCCTCCCCCCTCCCTCTCCGGTGGCGGGGAGGAGGGAGAAAAAAAAAAAAAATAAAAAAGCGAAAAAACAGCACCTAACGGCGGAAAGACGCCTCGTTTCTTAAATACATCTTTATATTTTCAAGCGTAAGCAATGGCTTTGCAAAGCAAAGGTTGGTGGTGACCGGTGTGACGGCACCGCTCGGGAAAACTTTTGCGTGCACAGCAGAGCACGCAAATCAATTTAAACAAACAAAAACAAAAAAAAATAAGGGGGGTGGAGGGGGAAATTATGGAATTACTGAAAGGCGTTGAACAATTAGCAATTACCGGCTCCCCCTGCCAGAAAAGGCTGCCGCGAGAAAAATGCACCCGTGCTAACCAGCGCTTGACGTTTTTATTTTGAGGAATGGCTCTGCGAGGAGAGGTGAGCAGTATATAAGGCGCAGTCCGTCACTTAAAAGCAATACTGAAAGCCTCACCTGCCCGCAAACCCTCAAGGAACACGAGGTCAACACCTCCGAGCGCCTTCAACGCCTTCATCTCCATTTTCCTACCCCCCCTCAAGAAACGCGTGTGGCCGCGAACATCTCACCGGCGCGTCCGTGGCACGACCGGAACAACGGCCAGGCTGCCTGCCACCGGTAAACCTCGCCAATCCCAATTTCTGGGCAGGAAACGTATGCCAGGACAAACCAGTCGAGATGACTCAAATCGCCTCCCCCCCCCACCCTCCTGTTCCCCAGAACAACAGCCCTCTTTAGCAACGGGGAGTAGGACCTCTTGGAGACATGACTCAAAGCTGCTCTCGGGGGTAGGGAAAAAAAAACCACCAACCAACCCAGTAGAAGAGAAACCACCCCCATCCCCCTTTTCACGTTATATTAATTAAACACACAACAACTGTCTTGAGGTAATAAATGCAATAAAGGCAAAGAAATCTAGTTTTACCGCAAGATAAGTTTACTGAGGTCAAACCCAAGGGAAAATTAATCTAACCACATTTTCAAATTGTTTGGAATATTCCATAGCCCAATGAAACCATAAAATGACAAAAACATCCTATCCTAGAATAGCATGAGGATAACAAAAAAAAATGTTATGTTTAATTAAAAGCAGATGACCTAATAAAAATTTCACACTCACACTGTTTGCATATAAAACTCAGTATCGGTTTTTCATCTATTGCAATTTTTTTTATAAGAAAATGATCATAGGTTTTAACCTTTAGATGGTATTTTTTATCTTTGATTGAAGTTCTTTCGTTAGAATAAAGATATCAGAATAATTCAAAATTTTAGTCTTTATCCTGTCATGAGCAGTAAACCAGTAAGTGATTTTAAGTAACATAGTCATATTAGCTTATGGAGAGTCACATACTTCATCTTCTTGAGGGACAGTGAATAAACCTCTCTCAAAATGGCCATGGGTTTTCTATTAACATAGAAAATGTTAATAGTACAATAATAACTTCCACTCTTATTGGAAGCTTAATGATAGCAGAATTGAAGAAGAGACCAATGAGAACAGGTGTAGCTGAAGAAATGGGACTGAATGCAAACCAGATTTTTCTGAACATGGGTTTTTTAAATGTGACCATATCTCCATCTTCAAAAAAGCTGCAGCTTCTCCTTAGCTCCTGCAATGGAAAGGTTGTTCCAGAAGTCGTTTCTGAATAGTTAGGACCTTTTTTTCAAAATTTCCATCTTAAACTTACTCAGGGCCAGCTGTTGGCACAGCATCAAATGATCAGCATTGTCCTCTCTCTGCTAAAACAGTTTTTTTTCCTTTTCCTGTGCTATACCACAAATGCCCCCATTCTTCCATTCTGCAGCTTGTTGGTAGACAGTAGTCACATCTGCCTTTGACCCTGATGAGATATTTAAGCCTAACGATTTTATCATGCGTTGTCTCTGAGTTCTTCCCAAAGCATTTATTATGAGGTTCTTCATGAAAAATATTTTAGATTAAAACAATCAAATTATTTTACTGTTCATTTTGAATGGAAACTGTGACTCAGATGAGCCAAACACAAAATATTCCACCAAAGTTTTCTATGTATAGCATTTGTGTGAATTCATGTGGCTGAAGCCAGCCAAATAACATAAGTACTCCATAATGGAAAAGCTGATTAACCATTATAAATACCTCAGAACTACATTTTAAGGTAAATCCTCATAATATCCCTGTGAAATGGTAGACTTTAGAAAATGAGAACGCAGAGGCCAGGAATACTTAAAATGACTTGACCAACATCACAGAAGTTTCCATCAGGAACTGAGCTGCATCTAAGGAGCTCTTGGCTGCCTCTCCCATGCCACATCTCTCAGAGCATGCTGTGCATCTCATTCCAACCTAGCGCTGAGCTGGATGATCTGCAGTCACCTTCTACATGGCTAAAACGTAACATTCAAAAATGATGATAGCAGCTGGTGTCTAATGGCATAAGCCGTGCTTGCATCGTAGACCTCATTGTTGAGAAAGACTGTTTTTTGGTAGAAGTCAGTATATTTTATGGTGAAAACATTTTAGCCTTCATTAGAGGCATTAAGGTCAGAGGCTGAGACTTTTGTCCTCCTCCAGAAAAGGGAACGCTAAAAGGTGCATCACTGAATTGCTGGCAGTCATGGTCTAATTGCAGCAACCTGGCCACGCAAACATGACTGAAGTTCAGCTGGATTCCATCTGTTGTACTTTCTGGGAGAGAAGTACTTAATTTTAACACAGAAACCCAATTAGAGTAGGAATGGAGAGAACGAGGAATGTGAGAGAGAAGGCACTGTTCTCTTCATCCCACTCCATCCACCCTCACAGACAAAAGTGCCCACCGATTGTCCTACGTTTTTCTCTGTTGACTATTTTCTCAGGAGACCTGGGTTTCCTTATTGTTCCAGCAGAGCCAATTTCCTGCCATACTCAGCAATTCTCCTCTCCCAATAGGGAAGTTTCCTTATTTTTCCCTATTGACTTTCTCACCTTTATGGGGGTGAATTGCCTGATGCTTTCGTAGATGCTCGTCATTAGTACTGGGCACCACTTGGGCCATCTAGTTGACAACACAGGCAAGAGAGCCTGATCCAGCAGAGGTTCCAGAGCTCCAGGAAGGGAGTGAACTCCGCAGTAAACTGACACCACCCTTAATGCTAATTGCACTGAAGGCCCTCCTCTGCCAGAGGGGAAGAGCCCAGCCCACAGGGAAGCACCCAGCATCACTGGGAAGTACTTACATAGTCACAGTCCATAGGCATGTGTGTATGCGTCCACAGTTACCTACACAGAAGCAGAGGATGTTAGGGAGAGGAGGAAGAAATGACTTTTCTCTTTTCTCCCTGATATACCAAGGAAAGGAAAGGGAGTCTAACTCATGCCTTTACTGAAAAAATAAAGCTTGTAAGCACACACCTAATGAAACACGCATCATTTAACTAGGAAGTTAGTAAGTTAATCTTTTCTGAGTAAACAAGTGATCTAGTCTCTGAGAATCTTTTTTTATTATTATTATTTTTCTATTATTATTTTTTCCCTCCCATAAATCCCCTTTGATTTCTACCTTAAGGTATCACCCATTTGTCTCTTTTACTAAGACTGGAAGGGCTGTGTTAGCATGCTCGGTTAAAAATACACTTTCCCACCAACTTATGCAAGTTGTGGTACCTACTGTGACTGATTCATACCATCAGTGTGCATGAAGTCCTTTGTGCTCAGTGTTATATACATAAACACACGTGTCAGTTTTCAGAGGCACTGAGCTGCTTCTAATTTCCACTGGGATTGTTGGACTGCATCACCTCTACATACCAGATCTCTGTAAACATCTCTTTTTCATGTATAAAACATCTCCTTTGAATGCTTCTAGTGTCCAATCACAGAACTTGAGTTGTGTTTAGCCTTCAGCTCTTAGGAACACAGTTTGTCAGCTACAATGGCAAGCAGAACCATAACCTTTGTACTTCCAGTGGTAGGTGAGGACAGAAGATTGCCATCACCCCACACAGAGGTATCTGACACAAGCTGTAGTAAACGTGACACATTGCTATATGTTTCTATAATGAGAGCAGTGCAGCTTTCACCTCTTCTTAGGGAAAAGCCTTCTAAGGTCTAAAAATGAGATCATTAAGACTAATTAATAAAAAGACAAAATTAACATTAAGGTAAGCTCTTCTGATACTTCTGATACTCCATTTCAACAAGAATCCCTATATACAGTTTCCTCAAACATCTATCTTTTTTTTTTTGGAAAGAGACTCACAAATGCAAGAACTTGAGCAATTTTAGCATCGCTTGCTGTAGCTTTGCTAAACTGCTAAAAGCAAGCACGTCTCAAGACCAATGCAGTACTGTTGTCTCTTAAAGTAGCATGGGAAACAGGGTACTGCTGCTGCCTCCATAGCACTTGTGAAAAGGAAATCTTATTAGACTCATATCAACATAAGTAATATGGCAGCTTGAAGAAGGATTCATTTGCTCTGTTTTTAAAGAGCTACTCAACTTTTTCAGGCTACAGTGACATAAATATACAGTGGGTGAGGGTGGGGGTGGTTTGGGTGGGAGAAGGGGAGGATGGAGGAGGACAGGGTTTTATGCCAAGAGCTGAATCATAACCATGTGAGTAATTTTGCCTTTTTTTTTTTTTTCTTAAGGGTATGAATCAAATTAAATTTGTTTTGCTGTGGGTGAAGGAAGAGAGAATATAATAGCATGAATCAGAGCTATCATCAAATATGTGGCACAGACTAAAAATTAATTACAATTACTGCCTTCTCCTAAAAAGTTTCTGCCATAAGATGCAGCAATTCTATTAATCAATATAATCCATTTTAAAAATTATCAGGAATTAAATAAAACCTTTCAATTACTTTCCTCTTCCTTTCAATTTTTCCCTATTATAACAGGAAAAGATTAGCATCTTTAAACAAAATTTGGCTTAATCTATTAGATGCCCTTTTGCAAAAGAACTGCTGCTAATAATGAAAAGTAGATATTAGACCACATGTAATCACATCAGTCAGGACAAGCTTGAGGATGAAAGTCCATAGAGTACATGCTTTACCGCTTTAGCATGTACACTTTATTAGGCATTGTAATAAAGACAACTTATTTAATGAAAAATGCAAACAGAAAAACACTCAATATCCTTTTGTCTTTTCCTGTAAGAGTGAGATAAAGTTGTGGAAAAGTGTATGGTAGCAACTGGATTTTTTTGCACTTGGGAATAGTCATTTAAGTGGCAATACTGGGAAAACTGTAAGGGGATCAGGACACAAAACTTCTCTCTAAAGAGGCCAAGAGAGATACTTGGAAACAAAACCATGCATTATTAACTATTGGCTAGATAGATAACCAAGGACATATGGGGTTTTTTTGCACTAGGTAAGAAACCACCAACTTTGATAACTAAAAAGGTAGAGTCTTTGCATCCAAGCTCCTAGTATGGAGAAAATGATATTTAATTCATTGTCTGAAAAACACAATAAAGCTACAGCAAGGCATCATTTGGAATCAATTCCTCCCCCTAAACAGCTCCAGATCTTTCCCATAGTAATTCTCTTGCACGTGCCCAGCAAAAATCTCTGTAGAAAGGACTGGTATACAGCGTGTTCGGGAAGTCAGCTGAACCACAAGCCTTAAAGACACGATTCCCAGACAGACAGAGAACTTCTGTGGAGACCTCCACAGCTGCTGTGACTTTCCAGAGGCGTATGTGGGGGGAAGGAATAAAATGGAAGATCGCTTGGGTAACCTGAGCCAAGCCCCAAGAAGAATAACGTGTGCGTGCGTGTGTTTTACAATCCCCATTCAAACTGGTCTGTGAACAGGAAGCCAACACCCGCTCAGGAGAGGGGTCTTGCCCTCACCCTGCTCCTGCACCAGCTGAAGGTCACAAGCCCTGGCAGAAGCGGTGGCTGGGGTTCCTGCCTGCTGCCAGCTGATGCCACCCCACTGATGTTCATGCCAATGTGCATGAACAGCTTCATTCCTGTTGATGTCTCCTAGTGGTCTTCAAGAAAAGTCAATCTATCCCTTAAAAAACAAAACTAAATGGGT
The DNA here is from genome assembly GCA_026546715.1 of Gallinago undulata. NCBI lineage: Eukaryota > Metazoa > Chordata > Aves > Charadriiformes > Scolopacidae > Gallinago > Gallinago undulata. The sequence continues at coordinate 115,788,033 of JAOTQQ010000001.1, read as the reverse complement.
GCTTTAGAGTCCTGGTGGACAGATGGTCTTGCCCACCATTGGTCAAAAAGTTTTATGGCCAACAGCATGTGAGAATTCCCTTGACTCTCCTGCTGGAAGGCCCCCTTTGACTGCGACAAACATTAAGTTTACTAGCCAGACAACCTCCTCGCTACCTTGTGGAAGTTGTGCCTCCCTTTTTTCAGTATCATCACTCAATGCCTGGTTTCATCCAAGCCTGTCAGTTGCCAGATAGTAGAAAAGCCCAGCCAGCTTATCACAGTGCTTGGTGAGAGGCATATTTAAACATATCTCACATGGATTATCACAGCCTTAAAAGCATTTCACAGTCTTACCTCACATGCTGGACATATGCGCAGGGGAATGAAATAACTGAGAAGACCACTTTGCAATAGAACACCCAGGACTCAAGCCTTATTAGACAACAGCATCCACTGGACTTACCAGCACAGCAATAGAAACTCATAGAAACTCTCCAACAAACCTTCAAAGCCCCTCAAAACATAACTATAGAAACTCTACTACAATCAGTTCCACTGTGTAGCCACCAGTACTTCGAGATGGCTTACCGGTGCGGTAGTATAATAATAAGCATATAAAGAAAATTTTTCTTTACATTCACAGTGTCAAGGAAGGTCAATTCTCCTCTACTTCCCCCAAGACAAAAATCACTGATATTTCCCAAATATAGTTTTTACTTGCGATGAAGAGTAAGTTCCATGTAGCAACAAAATGAAAGTTGTTAGAAGTCAACCAGAGAAGATGCTGACTATCTCTTATTCAAGCATAAACCAGCAGCAACTTTCCCACTCTCTGTGCTTCGTCACTGGTCATCGTTATTTATAACCCAACAGTACATGTTACCACAGGTGGGCGTCTTTTACATTTTTGGTTAAATAATTTCTCAGCTACCGTGCATAAACCAAAGTCCTCAAATACTCCCGCTCCTTATTTTGGCATACAACAGCAGAGCTTAACAGGGCTGCTAACTTTCCACCAGAAGACATATGCCGCTTGGTAGAGTTAATTTCCAGTTTTCCATAGCAAATAGCTGGCATTTCTTGCAGTAGTTAGACAGATATCTTCAGAAAGGAAAAGAACACTTTTCTTTGGCAAAAATTCGTTCTGTATCAGTATAGTTCAGAGCAGTACCATTCCCAGCTACTAAGCACAAAGCTCTCACACTCTGGTCCCAGACACTAAGCATGTTTTGGGGTTTTTTATTATTATTATTATTATATATAACATATTTTTGTACATTTTAACTATGATGCTTTATACTAGTTGCTAGATGGTATCTTTGCTACCTGCTCTTCTCAACTGCCTTGGCATCAAATTCAAAAGGAAGCCTGCTATCTAGCCACTTTGGCTATAAAAACAGATTAAGGGTAGAGAGTAATTTTTATCCAAGTACAGAAAAAAAATATACTTGTGCACTTGGCAAAATCATTAAGGATTTATCTAAACACCACAGATTTTGGCAGAAAACCTCCTGTAAACTCAATGGCTTTAAATTAGTAGAGACATTACTACTACTTATTTACTTCAATGACTCAAGAGGTATTTCTGAAAGTAGTTACTGAAAACTGAAATTTTGTTTTGCTTTCAAAAAAGTCACACATCCTGTACATTTCTAGAATTGCTGAAACAGTTCAAGAAAAACTGATGGGAAATTCCATTTGAAAATGCCAACATTTGCAAATACAATTTTAAGCATGGGGTGGGAACATGATCAAAAACAAAGTGCGAATCATTCTCCATGATTCTGTATTTTGTTTCTCCAGTCCTATGAAGGAAAACTATAGGAAGGTTGGGGTGGACTGTGTGAATGATTGTGAGAAAATTGCAGTTGTAGTCAAGAACATAATACAGCTCTGAAGTCATAATAAAATATAGAGCTTTTTTCCTTCAAAAGTCATAGACACAGTACAGCTTTGTACACATACTGCTTTTCCTCCACTGCAAATTTTTCTTCTGACCTGTTAAATTTAAAAGGCAGCCCAGGAGTATGACTTTTTTGGTGATTTAGGAATCAATGCCCATGTGAGTATTTAAATTAGCCTCTGATTCCTGAAACCTGTCATTTGAAAATTGTTTTAAGGCATGTTCCAGAGGAGTTCTTAAAATGGAAGAGAGGCAATTCTGATCTTGCACCTTATACACAGCTAACAGGAGGCTTTTGATTTGCATGGATTAGTGAAACCACTGCAGGGTGATTCACATGCGTATGGTGGCTTCTGCAGCCCAGAATCACATCCAGAGGAGGGTCACAATACTAATAAACACAAAATTAATTTCACAGCTCCTAAATTACCAGGCAAGTCTTATCAGCATTAGACTGTAAGCTTCTTGGGGCTGAGACAGTCCTGTCTGTCTCTCTTGGGGAGCATTAATCATGTTGTGGGTGCTTACGGCTAACAAGACGCATGTAAATCTATTCTGATGTGGTTTTTTACCACTTCAGACTAGAGAAGAGTTACACACACAGGCACACTCTTACCTCTCTACCTAATGGTACACTAATATGCCTAATTGAAAAAAGCGAGTCCTGATAGGAACAGAAAGACTTTGTTTTTGTTTATGCTACCCAGACAGAGTCTGTGGCTATACATTGCAAATAGTTGGCAAAACCTAACCCGCAAGTATGCAGCAGCACTGTGAGTAATAAAGATAATGTTTGTATTTTGTTTATGAAGAGCCCTAACCAACGCACTAAAGCAAGCATACTGAAACCAAACAATACTCAGATCTTTAGAAAAACTTCAGAGGATCCAAATCATGTAATTTAATCACTTTGTTCTTTAACAATCTAAACATCACTTAAAATTTACAAGCAGTAATTCCATGTAAGTTCTCTAAGCTGAAAAATGGGATGTAACCAGTTGCCCCTGTCTATCCCTACTACTCAACTATTAGAGTTCAAACAAATCAAGCTCTATTACCAAGGGAAAAATTACCAAAAAAAAACCCCAACCAAACCAAACCAAAACTTAAAGAATTCCCTTGCCCCCAAAGGTTGAGAAACATTATATTGCTTGTCCAACATGGAAATTCTCTGTATTCGGAGTCTCGTGAAATGTATAGATAATCTAATAGTTACTTCATTGTGGCTTTGACAACACACTGGTACTTTTGCATGGAATGCATGGATAAAAAATGTATTTTATACTTTTCATAAAAACTAGAATTCAAAAGATTTTCACCGGGCCTGGGGGGAAGACTAATTAGAAAGAAAGAGCTGCTGAAGTAAGACCTCTTGCTAAAAGACAGATTTCCAATTTGTCTCGGTATTGGATGCTAGATCAAAATGTTATTATTGTCAAATATATTACTTTTATTTAGGAAAATATAGATAATTTCTATTTCCAGATTTACACTGTGTTCTCACTTGCCAAGAGCTGGTGAGAAAGAGCTTCATGTCACATCAAAAATAAAAGCAGGTTTCCTGTCTTTCTCTTCATCCATCCTTCTACTTACTGCACTAGATAACTCTGGAGCCCTTTTGAGAACAGGGATGTATCCAAGTCTCAGGGACTGATGCTCTTGCTGCCCATACCAGGCTCAGCTGACAGGGACTTCAGTAGGGAATCTCCGTCCTGCATGCAGAATTTGCAGGACTATAGCTCTCCCCAAGTAATATGTCAGTTCACTCGTTCAACAGCTTATTTCGGACCGTGAGCAGATTGCATTACAGAGTAACTTCAGGGTGGCAGAGCGTTGTTCACTATGACCAGTTAACTCACAACAGGCACATTCTGCTAAGTAGGGCTGCATTTTCACTACCCTGTTAACATGCTCCCAGCCACTCTGTCAAGGCTGAATTACTTGACCATACACAATCAGAGTCATTTTGAGAGTGCCCCAACTGGAAGTCAGATGGAAAGTTAAGGATCCAACTGGTTCCTGGACAGCACAGACGGTCCCTGAAAAATGTTGACCAAAACTACCAACACACACTTTACAAGGCAGTGAAGCAGAGCCTGGTCTATAACACTGCCCTCTGCAACCCCTAGGTGCCATATAAGTCTTCAAAAGAGCCAGCTTCATCATCCATGCAAGAAGTTGCCCAACCAAATGCGGTGAGCCTGGCTTGGAGAACTCCCAGCCAGACTTCACCCAGCAGAGAAGGGTGTACAGCTTTAATCCAACCACAGCCAGCCACCTCCAGCACAGAGCTGACATGCTTAGTTTCCCAATCCATGGTCCTTAGGTTCTACAAGCAGCCCAGACCCCTCCGCGGATGCTGCCAAACAAAATCCAGCTGACCCAGATCTACCCTGCAATCAGGAACTTAACCAGGGACTACACTGACCTACTGTTATCTGCCTGAACAGCCAGCTCTGCATACATCTCCCCCTTCTATACCTTGACTGCTATGATACATGACTGTGGCTAAAAATCTGCTCTGGTAGAACGTCTTTGCTAGCAAAAAATGACCACAAATGGCAGCTTGAAGAGCTACTTCACACACATGCAGAAATGCCCAACAGGAATCTTCACTCCAAACAAAAAGCACTGTAGTAATACTATATCTTCCACTCAAATCCAGCTGTCTTGCCCTGAGGAAAATCTTCTGGAGATCTGGCTAGGAAGGACTTGCAGCAAGAGCAGAGATTGCCTTACCCTCATGACGCCTCCTCTGCAAACACCACTGTATGGGAGGTTGGGTTGGCTGGGTCCTTTCTTACTGGTTTTCTCAGGGCAAGCCTTGACAAATATGGCACTAGAAGGTAACATCCCATAACCTCCCTTGTCTGATTATCACCTGCATGCACAGGAACAACTTGAAATGCTCCTGTGGAAATCCTACCAACCTCTAGCTGGAGAGGAAGGACCAGCACAGGATGGGCGTGCATGGAGAAAACGTGAATGGCACAGAAGCAACAAAAGACAAAAAAGAAAGATCAAGGAGTAAATAACAGGTTCTCTTCCATAGCCCTAACTTTTCCTTTCTCTTATGCACCCACTGCCTTTTTAAAGGGAGCCCCGCCACAACCTTTATTGCAATTAAACTGGGAAACCTGAATAATTCCCTAAGCCACTGGGAACTCTGTACAATCTTTGAAGCGTTTGTCTGCCCAGTACTCCCAAAAGCACCACCTCGGTAACTTCTCATCAAAGCTCTTTAAGTTCCCTGTTTGCTCAACTGCCTAAAGATCTCATTCGCAGACCTCCACTGGGAGAACGCGTGCAAACAGTTACTAAACCCTTCAAAAGCAGACTAAAAGCAACCAGCATATCTTCTTCCCTTCATGTTGAGGACATTGTCGGTTCTGTTACTGAACACCCCCTCTGCCCCCAATGCCCAGATCACTCTCTTTCAGGAGGGAAATCCTTCAGTTAAATCCCTCCCAAAGGCAACTCCAGGCATCTTTGCACATGAACTGCACAACTCTCGGTCCTCACTCACGCCGGTGGCCAAGGAGGGCATGCTGGCTTACAGATTCAAAGCCTACACGTAAAGAAAGGTTGCACATTTAGGTAGACCATGAGCTCTGCTTCCACCACCCTGCCTGGCAGACAGCCCTCCCATGACACAGATGCAGCGAAGTTTGGCGAGAGCATATATCCCCCACGCCCAGGAATCTTTTGATTTCCTGCAAGCTCTGACCGTCCTGCATTTAAGTCTGGGACAGCTAACCACTGACACGCCTCCACAAATAAATGTTCTCGGAAGCTGGTTAGATTAAAAATATACTTTAACAAACTTTTTCTAAAATACGTCAGCTCAGTCAGGTCTGAAAGACAAGTGGTGCTGGTACGTTAAAGGATTTATGTTCACACAGTACCTTAAAAATGCCCAATACATCATTATTTTGCAATATTGTGTCTAGAGCCAATGCCGATCACATTTACCTTTCAGACACTGAATGGACTCTACAATACTGTTCTCAGAGAAAGAATACTTCATTTTTAGGATTGGGTTGGGGTTTTTTTTAGTCTAATTCAAAGCATGAATGATTAGGTTATTTTCTCATCTTAATAAATGATGTAAAACCTCCAGACATATGGTAGCATTTGTATATTTCCAGGCAAGCGGTGATAACTTTCAAATGTTACTTCCCCTCCTCCTCCACGACATGAAACAAATATACTGGAGCCCATTTAAATCTTAGTGACAAACACATTTAAGAGAAACTAATTTCAGTTAAAGTTTCCAAATGTCAGATGTGTGTATTAAGAAATTATATTAAAAAATAAAGAGCAGATTAATTCTCATTCTCCTCACTGGTTGATAAAGTGCCTATATTTTTCCAATAAGGATTAAGCAATTTTACAATACAATGTTTGTGCTTAAATTAGCAAATGTCAGCTCATACTTATAGGGACATATGACAAGTATCATTTGTACTAACTCGACAGCTACGAGATTGGAGGATTGCCACTGCCTTGTTCAGTTTTCTAAGTATCATAGAATGATTCGGATTGGAAGAGACCTTAAAGATCACCTAGTTCCAATCCTCCTGGCCCTGGGGAGGGACACATTCCACTAGACCAGGTTACGCAAAGCTCTATCCATATCAATCCACAACCGCTTCACTTTTCTTTTTCTTGTTTAAGATCCACAGCAGTACTCAATTTTTCAATAATGTAATGGCTATAAAATGGCTGAGGATTAAGGATGTGATTTTTCAGGAGCAGAAAGCCAGCAAATCTCAAAATAAAGGTATAGCATCACACATATTGAGGTACTTAATCAGGAGGAGAAGCCATCTCTTAAGACTTTGCCTGTCTTTTTTTCCCCTGGAAAAACAAGGCTGCATTCCCCCAGCAGCTTTTTGCATTTACCAGATTCTTTCCTATTTTTGAGAAATGCGTATGTCCTCCCCAAAAGTACATAGCAGAGTTGTACTGGAATGGTTCAGGCATCCTCTCTGATTGAACATTATACTGTCATCCATTATTACTCAAGGCTGGTCATAATGTGCATTAACATTTATAAAGTTGGAATCTATTCAACATGTCCACCCAGTAGCTGACTAACTGGACATTATTACTTGAAGAATAAGCCTAATAAAAAGGGAAAACAAAATAACCTGAGTACTGTAACCCACTCTATGCCTGCATTTTCTCAAACCCAAGCAGTACTAATACTGAAAAAATTGACAAGTATTTAATCTATAACAGATTATAAGCTTTTTACAGAACAAAAAGAGCGAAGAGTAGCCAATTAATATTACTTTGCACTCTCATAACCGAAAGGAGAACTTTAAATAGGCAAATGTTTTCTACTAGTTAAAGGCAAATTCTTGTTATTCCTTTAAATTGAAAAAATGCGATGTGCTTCAGGGGGAAACAGGCACCAGTAACAACAAGCTGTTCGCTACTTTTGAGCCAAATGCTTGCAAAAATAGCGAACACAGAATACATTCAGAGCTGCAGCAAGGCAGAAGAAGAGCTAAGAAAATCAAAAGGGAAAGAAACGCGTCTTTCTCCACCTTGGCCGAGACTAAAGAGAGCAAGTCTTACCCCCAAGACGTTACTTACAAGGCTCTGCTTCCAGAAAGTGCTTTGACACAAATTTGTATGAAGTTAACGGGGAATCAAAGCGTTCCGCTCCTGCATGGGAGCTGGGGGGGGTGTGTGGGTGTAGGGGGTGGGTGGCGGTGGGTTAGTGCGGAGAACCTTTAGATTTCTGCCCAGAATGACTCCTATTTTTACAGCGAGGCGAGCTATAAATTTTAAGAGCTCGGCTGCGGGCTGGGATGACTCTCGCAAGCGCTTGGCAGCAGCTCCCGGAGCGGCGCCGTGGGCTGTATCTTTAAAAGGTGTCGGAGGAGAAGCAGATGAGATGCCGCACTCCCCACCCACCGCCGTGTCACAGACGCCGCCGCCCACGCACACCCCGCACACCCGCCCTCCCGAAACACGCCCGGCCCCGCCGATGGAAACCGGGGCTGCCCTCCGGGCCGCGGCCCACCCCCGCCATCCTGTGAGGGACCGCCCGGACCCCCCGCCCCGCTTCCCGGTGCCACCCGTGGGCCCCCCCGCCCCGCGCCGGGGCCGTCCCGCTGGCACTGGGCTGGCGGGGGCAGCGTGGAAGTTCCCTTCCATAACCTGCCCGAAAGCCTCTCGCAGAAGGGACCAAATAATCCCCCCAAACGCCCTGACAGCCACCACCCCCAACCAGTGAATTCCCAACTCAAACCTGCTGGGCTGAACTCTTTTTCCGACCGGGTAGTTGGTTTGGTTTTTTTTTTTTTTGTTTTTTGGGGGGGAGGGGGGGGGGGGGAGGGCTGTGGAGGGGGGTGTGGATTCCACCCCTATTTCTCAGGAAACATTTACATCAGTATCTACAAAGCATTTTTCAGAGACCAATGAGAAGTTCTGAAAAGAGCTTTGTCTTCAATTAAGGAGAGTATTCAGCTTTAGCACGTAACAGAGATCCTGTATCAGACAACGGTTTGCACGACAACTACCCCCAGTGCAAAATGTTCAGTGAAAACTCAGCTTTAACTCTACGGCTCATTTTTCTTCAAAGGAAGAGGAATTCAGTGAGCAGGTGAACAGGTTGGGCCGTTTCATTACAGCTTCAGTGTTCTCAGAACAGCACTCAATAAAGAATTCATCTTATAGAAGACCTTTTAAACATATTGAACCACTGAAAGTAACTTCTTCAATATTCTTTGGAAAAAATACACAGTCCTAAAAATTTTTCATATGGAGTGGTCAGTAAGAGATCCTGTGTAGCCACAGAACCAACTGTACAGCCTAAACATGTATGGATTAAAATACAATTTAACCCATAATTTCCTATTTGCAAGATTTATTATATCACTTGAGATCTGGCCTCTCCTCATGAGCAAACTTCCTGTAGATTTAGAGAGAACAAGGCTGGGTATCCTGCTCCGAAGAGCAGCAATTCCTACCCAGTAGCTACTAAGCAGTGGGCAGTCTCACTGGGAAGAGAGTAATGAATTTGTACCACAGATGAAAGGTAGAGGTTAGAGGATGAAAACTTTTCTATCGTGCAGTGCATGCTCAGATACTTCATAATCACATAAATGAGGAGAAAACATTTAGTGGCTCTTGAGCTTCTATTACTATGACAGAAGAGGCATAAAAAAACAGGCCTCTATATTTTTAAGGAAAAAAAAATCCTCAGGAAAACAACATCTTGAGCAGTGGCACTGCACAGTACAAACTATATTAACTTGTCATAATATGTTGCTTCTGTTGGTATGAATTTTGATTGAATAACAAACTAAGTAGGAGCTTCAGAATATACAGTAATACTAAAGAGCTTGGAATACAGCCCTTGGGAAAGCACCTCTAATGGGGATTTTCTGATTACTCTTGTTAAGATGTAAAATGATTGCCAAGCTCAGTTGCAGGTCACCATTTTGAGGCTCACCCCTATCCTCCTCTTATAAATTACAAAGCATAACGCTATTTTTAAAAAAGGGCACACATAAATTAATCAGAAATGGCAATTTATCGTAAAGTTAGTTATGATCTGAATGAAGAGGGAAAAATAAAAAAAGACTTATCAAGATCTAGTTTGCTTCATTTAAATTGCACCATTTTTTTTTCTTTATCTCAGTCTTAGTTTGCTTTTCGTGAGCAAGTACTGCGCCCTGATTTTTCTGAAGAATTTTGCACATCATTAGCATCACTTGCTAACTCTTGTCGTACTTCCCCAGCTTCAGTAATTTTATAATATGGGACATTTATGATGCTTGTTATGGCACCTTCTGTGTTCAGGCTCAGAAAAATCCTTCTCATCAGCTTCCACAGAGTGCAATCTGCTATCGCTGGTCAAAGTGGTACATGTGGTGGCAGAGGGGAAAAATGGCAAGCTGCCAGCAACAAGTCCCATGCAAGCAGCTCCATACATCTCGCTCTTGCATTTTATAGAGTATCCACTTTATTCTTAGGAGGCTTCAAAAGTGCAGCGGCATTTTAATATCAAGTGGAGTTTCTCACTTATTGCTTTCCCGTGGTGAACTGACTGGATATTCAGTCCATGTAACTGAGGTTTAGAGCATGTGCTGCAATGACAGCTTTCAATTGAAATACAAGCGTGTTGTGGCAGGACTTTCACTTCTGAATAATCATTCGTCAGAAACAGTGATTAAGTGTCAGAGCTCATGACTATTTTAGAAGCCTATTACTTCTATCAATGCATATAGTCATAAGAGATTTTTATTTTTTTTATTCTCAACTACTAAGAGGGAAAGCAAAATTGATTTGGGAAATAGCTCACGTATACTGATGTTAAATATTAAGATGAAACACTTGATTTAGGAAGCTTCTAACATTTCTATTCTAACATTTTGTTACAGTCCAACAGATTCTGCGTAGTTGACAAACAGCAGTTCCCAGTTATCCCGCCATATGAAGAATGATTCTGCTGGTATGCTTCTGCATCCAGACTAGACTTGGTTTGCTAACAGTCACGTAGCATTTCAGTAAATACAGAGACTTCATAATTCAGAGACTTCTTTCATCATTTCAGGGTAATATCAGTTTTCATGAAGGTGGATTTTTATTTATTTATTTATTTAGTAATTCTTTGCACACAATCACCGCTTGCGGTATATTATATATCATGTAATCTGCACTAATACAGGAAAACACGCATAAAATACCGGGTGGAAAGGGAGAAACTAGAGCAACATTGAACTTGCTCGAGCTCTGCCTCTAGCAGCTTCTTTTTTGCATTTTCTGGGGAAAAAAAAAAAAAAAAAAAGGCGTCAAGCTCAGCCCACGGCTCTCCAGTTGTAAAGCCCACCACCGCTGGTGGGAAGCTGCCGTCTGTGGGGGCCGCGGGAGGTGCGGAGGGGTGCAGTACCGCCGGCCCTCCGCCGGGTGGCGACCCCCCCGGCTGCGCCGCAAGCCCCGGGGTAACGGCGAGCGCTGCGGGAGGCTCAGGGCCATTAGGGAAAGCCAGTAATTGCCCTGCTCAGCTTGCTGTAATAACACCGACTTAAAGCAGTAAGCCGTCGGGCTATTTTAAAATTAAAACAGCGCGATAAACTATCAAATAATACCTCTAAGAGGATCCTAAAGACACGAGAAGGATTTTGCCTGGCGATAGTAAAATTTCACGAGGTTATTTGAGTTTTAGTGTGCAACTGAAATCTTAAAGAGATTCATGTGAATAATACCAAAAAGGTCTAAGCTTCTTAGTTCCTCAGAAGCAGAAAATCCTACTGCAGATTTCTGGTGTCTGCGCTCGCAAGGCTGCTCATAACTAGGAAAGAGGGGAAGGAAGAGTTTTGGTTTTAAGCAACTCGAACACTGTCCAACTGAAACAGAGGTGGGATATAACACTTAAGTAATGACTAGGTGTCAAATTAAGCCCCGAAATACGTCTAGAGATCTTTCTAAAATGACTAACTGCAGGGTCTGCCCTTTTTCTAGTAATAAAAAAGAAAAAAAACATAACTCTGTGGTCTTCACTCTCCAAAGTTAATAAAAACAAACTATGAGAAAACATATAGTAAACCACTTAATTATAATAAATACTTCATTAAAATAACATGATTCAGCTATTCTTTCTTGAGAGTTTTCTTGGGATTCTAAAACTGATTTTATTTATGAAAGTAAGCGTTTCTGTATTTAAAGGCGTTAAGAGCTCATGTTCTTGCAAGTTTACTCAGTACAGCTGTTGAACTCTTAATTCTTCTTCCACGACTCTTATGTAAAATTAAATAGTGCAGATGTTATCCTTTACAATGCCATATACACAGAATCAGTTTCTCATTTGCAGGCAAGTTATTTATTTTTTCCTACTTAGCTTCAAGGCAATCATAATCATTAGGCAATGCCAGGTTTAAATAAACATGACCTAAAGTGATCACAAGTCTGAAGTTATTTGAAAGAGATATTCTCACATCAGTAAGTGGAAATCTGGGAACTGCACTTGAAATAGTTCAAACTAACCCCTCTTTTTAGATGCAAACATATTAAAAACACAAATGAAAAGACAAGAATATACCTGAAATTAAAATATTTCCTATCTTTGAGACATATTTGAACTAGACAGGCTACCTTGCCAAGAGTTCAGAGATGCTAGTGCTCATCGACAATCAAAGAAACTCCATGGATTAAAAAGATTAAAAAAAAACCCAAACAAACAGCCACAACAACAACAAAAAATGCTAGACCAAAAAGAATTGAGGAAAAGAAATCAGTACTCTCTGAAAGAGTTTTATATTTACCCATTCTAGTTTTAGATGTCCAATCCCCTCTCACGGCACAGCAGCATCCATATATAAAACTATGAACTGTCTTGTTTATGCGTGTGTACCAACAGCATTTCTGCAGCACGCAGCCCAGACAAGCCCACCTGCCAGGAATTCCCCTAAGGACAACTGCACCAACCACAAGAAGATTTGCATCCATTCATAAAAGATCCCTTTGCTTAAGGTGAAGCCAATGTGGAACAGCTTACTGGAACTTGGGGTGCTTTCAGACTTGATACCTAATTCCTCCAGAGTCCCAACCAAGCCTACACAATTCCCAATTCTCCGACAGAAGAGTGCACTGAAGAGCAAGTACCTCCTCCTTGGTCCTTATGGTAAGCACACCAGTGTCTTCAGAGCAATCTCTGTTAACCAGTCGTTATTGTCTGACACTGTTTCACTTCACTAATCTTTCCTCCCTGCATGAAACCTCTCCTCCTCCCATCCCATAAAAAGGGAAAAAGACATCTCGAAATCCTTCAGTAGAGCACTATTGCCAAAGACTATTTGAAACATAAGAACACTCTCTGCACCATCATCTAGTACAAAAGCCAACTTCACAGCTCCTATCTCTTTCTGTAAATACACTGTTACCACTATCAACCTATTTGATGCTTCCTTGCTTCTTGCAATTATCCTCCCAATCTGCCATCAAAGCTGGGTGTCTCCTCAAGCTTGCATGTGATAAAGGTCCACTGAGGCCAACAGAAACAGTCCTCCACCCATGCCACTACCCCATTCCAGAATCTCCTTCCTTCATATTAAGCCTCAGTTCATCTGAGCATCTGAGCATTTTCTGTTGTTATAAGACAATAACAACAACCCACAGCCAGCTTGTCACAACTAGAGATGTTTTCAACAATGAGAAAAGAGAAACATCATGAAATTAAAAGGAATTGTGTACAGCACCAGCATCTTATGAAACACTGCATATACTGATAGGAAAAAGTATGTCTCAAATAGTTTTTATTTAAATACTGCAAAATGGTAGACACAAATAAGGTTGCCAGTAAAATATGGAAATTTGCATGACAGCTTTTCAAAATAAAGTCTTCTTCAAGCCTAGACCATGAGGAGTTTTTGAGAGCTACAGGTGGAAGATGGGAACACTTGTCTGTCTTTTTTCATCTTAAAAACTCTTGAACGCATCTTTCAGTATGAGTCATTCAAAATTTCAGAGAGTGTCTGAGATCTTTAAGTAAAGAGAAGTAATGGGAAGAAAGGACACATTCCATAGTTACGTTTAAAGAGAAAGGAGTGTGGCACAACAGCCAGGCATACAACCAGCTGGAAACCACTTTTATCTGTCACACTTACTAGCTATTTTTAATTTTTCACTTACAGTAAAAGTGTCCTTATTACTGGTTTTCTAGTTTGTTTTCTGAGACATTATATAAAAGGAATTAGGGAGTCAGAGCCCTTTGAAGCACCCTCAGCATGTGAGAAGACTCTTTCACTAGGATCTTAGATACAGACAATGAAAGTAAAGATGCATGAAACTGAGAACCCTCGAACAATCCTCCTCCCCAGTCATCTGTTTGGCCTCTGCTATGTATGTTTTGGGTTCTGGTCAGCAGAGTTGTAACTGCTTCAGCTTTTCACATCTCTAGGTTTTCTTAAGACATATTTAACTACCAACACACACAAAAGCAGCTGCCCAAGGCTGAATGGAGTTTTTATCGTGAACTGTTGTACTGGTCCTTTAACTTTTTATGAGTCATAGTTCAAGTATTTGGGAATTCCCCTCTAAATATGAGTTTGACACACTTGCATTATGGAAAGTTATTTTATTCAAAAAGTAACAGAATGCAACATTCATGCAATACCCAGGACTATATTTAGCAGCACACAATTGCTCTTTTTTTTCCAAAAAAGCTTCTAATTAAAGACAGATTTAAAGAAAAAAAAACAAAACACAACAAAAAACAAAAATGCAAGAACAAGACTGAATAGCAAAAGTAGCAGCATTGAAAGACACAATCACAGTGCTATGCACCCAAGCAAGTCAGGAGTATTTTTTTTAAACTATGCAAACAACATTAGGGCTGTTTACCTCCCCACCCCGGATCCCCCAGCTGCAAGTAAGAGTACACAGCTTCTCTCTTACCTGTGTGCTGAACTCCCTTCTTGGTGGGCTGACTAGTCATCAGTGATCACCTGACTAAAGCCTGGAAAAAAAAAAAAAATTAAAATAAAATCAGCTGACCACCCCTGCTTGCTGGCTTCCAGCTTAAATACTCCTCTCCACAGCACTTTGTCATGTGAGGCAGGACAGAACCAGCTGTCATTGCTTCAGAAAAAGGGAAACGGGCCCCTCCGTTTCCACCTCCTTCCTTCCTCCTCTCTCACTCTTTCCTATCTGTCCCTGCCTCCAACCTCCTCCCTTTCTCATTCTTCCACTTTGCTCATTCACTGCGCGCCCGGCCAGGGTCTCCCAGGGGAAGTTGCATTCCACAACGTACAAGCATTTCCCCTGCATCTTGAGGTTTCTCAACAAGCTGCCTACACACTTCTACTAAAAAAAAAAAAAAAAAAAAAAGGGAGGGGGGGAATAAAAAAAAAATATATTCGGAGAGAAACAGAGAAAAGGCACCACATTCCACAACCCTCAGTCAGCCCTGGCAGACTACGAGGCATTTTCAGTCACACAGCACAAAATGCATTAGTCAGAGCTGAAAGACCACACACTTTGTACCACTACCATGCTAACAGAGAATGGTCTGAGCAGAGCTGCAGGAAAAAGGAAAGGAGGGGTTCCTATCGGTGCTTCCATTTTATGTGGGGTAGCTACCTAAGTACACTAAAAATCTGCAGGAAAAGGCCCAAAGTTGACATTCCCAGCAGAAACAATGTGGACGTGGGCAGGGGGGAAAGCTCTCCACTCACGGAGTGCGACCTTTGCCAAAAGGACTCCCCCTCCAGCAGAATGTGTTATTCCAAAGACTGCAAGACATTATCTAAATCAGAACTTCTATCTCCCCGATGGTTTGTTCGTAGGAAATACAAGCCTAGAAAAAGTGAAAGTAATACTGCATGATTCAGATTCCCCGAAACCACATATACTTTCAATTCAAACTTTTCTCTTCAGTGCTCCTTACAGTTCTGCAGCTATATCCATCTAGGGAGTTTTCTTTTCTCTACTTACGCAGTTTCAACCCTCCGTGTACGCGGAGAATCTGATCAGCGAGGAACGAGAAGAGAGTTCAGCGTAAAAAAACCCCTCCGTCCTAATCCAAATGACCTAATCGCTCATCTATCTGCTCACTGCTTCCGTCCCCCACGCGCACTTATCTATCGCTTGAAGGCATTTTAGGAGTACGTACACGGCTGAGGAGAAAACACCCCCTTTTAAAATCAGATCAGAGAGAGCACGACGGTGCACTGTACTGGAGCACATGCTTCTGTCCACTGAAACCAGTACCACGGAGTCTTCAGCCCCAAATTCCCCGTCTGCACGGGGACCGTCCCTAATGCCCCCTGCCAGGCTCGGGGGCTTAAGTCAGCGTCAGAAAAGGGTAGGAAGGCGGTGGGAGGGGGGGAGAAGGGGGAGAACCCTGAACCGTCTGCGCTGGAATTTCTCTTTAGGAAAGTCCACGCTTTAATGAAAGACTGATACTAGATACCACAAAGAAACTTTTATTTCTGTACGCACATGACTCAGATGCATTTTCTGTGTGGGTTATGTGGTTATGTTATGTTTCATCTTAAAAAACTGTTTCAAAGAGACCTTTAAACATTAGTTTTAAGAAAAAATTGATGTGTTTATGTACAGTGAGTGTTTTTTAAACTGCCTTTATTGCATATTGCCATACAGAGCAGCGACACTGATGTCTATTTTCATTATAGATATAATTTGCATCTAATACTAAGCACAATAATCTGTAAAAATATTTATTTTAAATTATTTCCCTAAATAGTTCCCAGAAAAGTAAACAAACTGAACCCTTCAACAAAACAGACCCTCTTAGTTATAATATTGTTATTCTTCCCCGTTTCTCCTTTTCTTGATCATGAAAATACATTTACTCACTATGTTATTGACTTCGATGCATTAGTTTATAAAACAAATGGTAGCTGCTGCTGTGTGGTATTTCAGCAGAGGAAAGCTATCCAGAACTGCCTCAGAGACTGAACACTGTCGCCATTATAACAAAAGCATTAAAATGAATAATTCATGAGCAGAGGGAGTACCCTACCATTAAAAGGCACCAACTATTTAATGAATTGTCCAAAAGCTACCCCTTTTACTGCCCAGTTCCTCTAACTACTTAATTATTCTTCATTTTTCTAAAATGGCATAGAGTAGTAATTAGCAGGAACACATGGACCAGTTTTAGGAGATTTTCCTGAGGAGTAAGAAATGAAAGCTGAAAAGTGAGCTAGAGAGGAAAAAAAAAGGCATTTATGTCTGATGACAGATATATTGGATATATTAAGGAAACAGGACTTCAAACTTCAAGAGGCCTTTCCAAATTGCACTTTTAAATCTTTAAAAGGAAGAACATAGCAACCTGTCCTTAGCCTTTATCTGGTACATTCCCTTTCAGGATCCCAAAGCATCATGAACATGCTCAGGAATTAAAAGGCTTCATTAGCAAGTACTTGCAGAACTTGTCTCTTTTTCATAGGTGCAGAACATAAGGACTCAAGAAAACTAAATTATAGTCACACAGGAAGGCTTAGAGACTGAGGCAAGAACAGAGCTTCATCCCCTGGTTACTAGTCAAAATTCAACAAGATAGCTAACTTCCATGCTTTATACTAACAAGCACCACAAGGTTCAATAGTCCTGCAAGTTTTAACCCAATAAAATGAATCATGTGGTGTACACATATTTTCTGCAGGGACAGGGAAACAGTGTGATCCACTAGCCCAACTTTACATCAGAGTAATTGACAAACTTAGGTTTAGAGTACCATTTTTCAAGGCATTCATAGCAAAGTACATCTGTTCATGTTTCACTGCTGCAGGAAAAGCACATACTGTCCTTGGAAAGAGATTTATTTATAACATACATTTTCAAACTTTTCAAGACAGTAGAATTTGGTACACTAACATCAACAAAGTTCTCAGCTTTCATTTGAAGTAAAGTCTAATTCTTAAAAACAGAAATTCAAGAAATTGCATCTCTAAGTCAGTTTGCCAAAGGGACAGCATTCTATGATGTTGAGCAAAAGCCATCCTGATCATCTTTACATACGTGGGTCCCTTATAGGTGTCCTGCTGTCTTGCACTGTTGGGATGAACCCAAATGCAATTCTTACTCCAAGGCTTTTGCTGCAACAAGTTCACAGATTATGTGGTAGCAAGCCTATTAATACTGAGATAAAAAAGCATGTTCCCAAGGTAGAAGATTGAGTGGAATCGTAACATTAGGTGTAATTTTGCAAGACCAGATACTGTCACTGGTCAAGTTACTGGTTGTGGGCTTTTTAAACCAATCAGCCTGTTTGCAGAGCCTTGGCTACCACTTCTCTGATTGTGACTTTCAAATTTCTAATTCTGAAAAGGACTTTTTTTTTTTATTCCAATAGCATCTATTTGAGAAAGATGGTCTCCTGGTCTGTTATTAGATGGAAGGCTCTTGTTGTGCCAAAAATTTGCCCTTCAGTCAACTCAGAGCTGCTCCCACAGCAAGCCCTTACAGAAATAAGGAAATGCTCTTTAGCAACTAGAACAATCTGTACAGTTAAACATATTTTTAGTTTGCAGTCCCCAAGGAACTGTGAGGAGAACTGAACTATAAAACACATATAAAAAACCCCACACTCAGCTGTTAGATATAATGAATATAGCACAGCTCACAGCAAGCAGGTTTACTGTAACTAATAGACTATTTCAGCACAAATGACCATTAATGGTTTGATAACTTGTAGCAGGAAGAAAGAGGAGGAAAACCACAAAATATTTATGAAAACTCTTCCAAAGATGGCACGAGAGTTCACTTCTTAAAAAAAAATTGCACCCAAAAAAAAACCAGTTAAAGAAAGAAGAAAAGTTCTGAACATTTCGAAGTTTATCTTCTTCAAAATAGTTGTTTTGAATCAACATGCAGGAAAAATTCTTTGTTGATGTAAACTATCAGGAGTATGTCCACCAAACTAGCAGCCTTCACCAGGGCATCCAGACTAGTGAGTCACTACCTAAACACAGGTGTTCTGGAGAACAAACAGTATCACATAAATTATTTCAGAGAAAGCAGTGTCAGAAGAGAAAGATTACCACTACTTCTGCATGGAGGTAGGTAAACCTAGAAAGAGATCAAAAAAGCTTCATGTCTTTGAGCAGGACAAAATTTCCAAGTGCAAGGAACTTAATCAGCATTTTGCTACTTAGACAAGAAAGGAAAGTTGGGTGGGAAAAGAGAGCAGTAGTGTTGTTCTAAAGGAGACTTTGGTACAGTAATAACAATCAGATTGGTACATTGTTCAGTATGCATGACTGACTCAAAACTACATTATGGCCCTAAGCAAGAATGAATGGAATTATATATAAATACACGTCAAAGTAGTGGTAAGGTAACAATCAAGCACAAAAGAAAAATTTAAAGTTAGAAGGAAAAGAACTGTCCCACTATCCAAGAATAATAATCCATCTGATCACTGCATGCCAAAAGTCTGGTCAGAAGATGTATACAAATTTCTATCTACAAGCTTAGATATATTTTGAGAGTTTTGATATTTGTTTTTCCTCCAATCATAGTTGTTTTCTAAGAGTTTATAAATGGAGTAGGCTTATGTTCTACAGAGCAGTGGTGTTCTGCCATACTAGCTGTTGGTTACTTGTATCAGCCAGCATCGGAGTCATGTAGACTGTACAATGCAGCACAAATACGGGAACTATTCATAGACCATTCAGTATTGCAGAGGAACAGTCAAACAATTAACTAGGAATTTTGAAAGAAATATTAACTTTTGGACATTAATATAAATTAATACTATTAATTAAGAATAATTTTTAGAAGATATTTTCATGGCTAAATAAACATAAGCAGACACAACAGTACCGAAGGGCGCCAGAATGATAATTTCCACCTCCTTAATTGTTAAAGAAATAGAGTAGAGGAAGCATCTCAACACAACTACAAGATCACAGAATGCATGAGGTTGGACGGGACCTCTGGAGGTCTTCTGGTCCAACCTCCCTGCTCAAGCAGGACCACCTAGAGTGCACTGTTGAGGATTGGGTCCGGGCAGCTTTTGAATACCTCCAAGGATGGAGGCTCCACAAGCTCTCTGGGCACTGTGCCAGTGGTTAGTTACCCCCCACAGTGGAAAAAGTGTATTCTGATGTTCAGATGGAGCCTCCTGTGTTTCAGTTTGTGCCCATTGCCTCTTGACCTGTCACCGGGCACCACTGAAAAGAGCCTGGCTTTGCCCTCTTTGCACTTTCCCTTCAGGTGTTGAATGCTTTGATGAGATCCCCCCCTAAGCCTTCTCTTGTCCAGGCTGAACAGTCCAGGTCTCTCAGCCTTTGTTCACAGGAGAGATGCGCCAGTCCCTCCATCATCTTTGTGGCCCTTCACTTGACTCTCTCCAGTAGCTCCATGTCTCTCTCTTGTACTGGGAGCCCACAACTGGAGGAAGCACACCAGGCATGGCCTCACCAGTGCCGAGAAGAAAGGAAGGATCACCTTCTTTGACCTGTTAGCAGCACTTGATGCAGCCCAGAGTATGCGTCTTCAAGGCAAGGGCACATTGCTAGCTCATCTT
This sequence comes from Gallinago undulata, assembly GCA_026546715.1. Classification (NCBI taxonomy): domain Eukaryota; kingdom Metazoa; phylum Chordata; class Aves; order Charadriiformes; family Scolopacidae; genus Gallinago; species Gallinago undulata. The sequence continues at coordinate 115,768,130 of JAOTQQ010000001.1, read as the reverse complement.
CAGCTTGGTGTCCACCAGAATTCCTGGACCTTTTCTGCCGAGCTCCTTTCCAGCCAGGCAGCCCCCGTCAAGTACTGGTGCATGGGCTTCCTCCTCCCCAGGTCCAGGACTTGGCACTTGCTCATGTAGGTCTTTCAGATGTCCAGATCTTTCAAGAGGTTATGAAAAGTTGTATACTTTGACTAAGGTGCATGCTGCTTTCATTAACACCATTATTTCTTACTTTCAACTACAGTCTGGACTTCATGCAAGGTATTACTTTCCTTCCCTCCTTGACAAGGAATCCCTCAGGCTCATTACACTCCCCTTCTCTCTCTCAAATCCCAGAGTTATTCCCTGAAGTAGATGAGGTAAGATTTTAGTGACAGATCATTTTTGATACCTTGACATTTTCTGTGTCTTACTTCTCACATTTTGGGAGAATAGGCTTAGAATAGTGAGCTTAGAGAGAAAAAAAGCAAGTAGTAAAGTTGTTCAGGCATATGTTTCTAGAATGATCTTGTGGTACTTTAAAACATAAAAGAATCAACAAGAGCAGTCTCTTTGAGTTTGACTGATGAACTAGTAGCATTCCATTGCAGTCTCTGAAGTGTCAAACTATCAAAAGTAACTAAAGAGAACAGAAAATGTTTTCTTTTGGGTCTCATTATCAGGCAATCTACTGCTAAACAGGCTGGCTGGTTACAGAACAAACAACTTCCCTGATACAAGAACAGTAATAACAAACTTTCTTCCGATTTTATGAGTGCGATTCAGGTCCAACAGTCCAGGTCTCTGGTGCCGTGTCTCCCCTGGCCTCCTGCAGCCAGTCTTCCAAACTCCAAACAGCTCAAGATCTGTGCCAGAACTGCGCACCCCATGCAAAGGCCTAGGACACACTGCAGCACCTCAAAGAGCACTGGGCAAGGATGCATGGGCAACCAAAACTTACCTGAAGCACCCAAATGACAACATGACTCTTGTTCATGCACATAGTTCAAAAAGTTGTGTGAGACGCATGTGTAAAGTGACACTCAGTCCTCTGTGCTGCTAATCAACAATAAAACAGTCAAGAGCAATAGCGAATAAGAATTCCCTGACTCAAGCTTTGTGCCCCAATTTGCAACCAACTTCCTCCTTTCCTCCTTACTGCAGTAACCCTTCCCTTCATAAAAGACAATAAAATCTTTTTCTTCACACAAGCTTATACATTGCCTGTCCAAAAGCAAGACCAATTCTGTTCAGCAATGAACTAGAAACTACTTCTAATCAAACAAGGAATAGGGGCAAATCTAGGCCATATTACTACTACATAAAAAGGGACATAAACGAGGAGACCTAGTGTCTTTTCTTATAGCACAAAGTTCACAAAGAACCCTTCAGATACTGGCATCACAAGCAAAACAGCCAAAATATAACAGGCACCTGTGCTTCATATCACCAATGACATTACATAGAATCTGTCATACAAAAATAATTACATCGCCAGTGATTACATTTTCCTCACTCACATATTTTCCAGTGTTCTCCATGTTTTCATTCCCATTTCACACTCTGAAATATTTATATACCTATGACCTTTTCAATTTAAAAAAAAAAAAAAGAGGGAAAGGTATCCTCAAATATTTGTTCTTTACCATCAATGCATTAAAAAATACAATACAAAACCAATGAAAAGCAGCTCCAGACCAACACATCAAAGGAAAATACAAACTTGACCACTTGGCTCAGAGAGATGCAGGGATATCGGAGCTCTGAACTGATTCCTCAGGGACTAGCAGCAACGCAAGTACATTGGCATGTACTCTGCTTGTCAGAAAGTCCAGTCAAGGACCATAGTACCAAAGATTATTCTCATTTCTTCTGCAGTGTTATCATGGCATTCTGTCTCTTGGTGTTGTGATCTTCTGTTTGTTACACAATATTAATTTTGTGATTGCAGCTTGAATGGATATCCTTAAAGCCTCCTTTTGGGGCTTAATGGCCATTACATGACATGCCTGTGAATAATCTCATTCTGCTATATGTAAGCACACAAACAGAAGGACAAAAATATCTTTTTTGTACCTAGACTGTTCCGATGCAAGTGACTATTGTTTCCATGTATATAAAACCAGGAAGAATATTTGTCTTGTATTTGTCTGTAGGAACACCTGCTCGGTATTTTTCAGCACACTAGTATCTTGTTATGAAATCTCAAGCAATGATTATACTCAAAATTAAAAGTCCTGCAGTGGTGGATGAGCAGCTCAAGATGACCCCTCACAGCCCAGAAAGCTGACTGCACCCTGGGCTGCATCCCCAGCATCATGGCCAGCAGGCCAAGGGAGATGATTCTGCCCCTCTACTCCACTCTCATGAGACACCACCTGTGTCCAGCTCTGGGGCCCTCAGCACAGGAAAGACATGGACCTGTTGGAATGAGTCCAGCAGAGGGCCACGAAAATGATTAAAGGGATGGAGCATCTCCCCTATGAAGACAGACTGAGACAGTTGGGGTTGTTCAGCCTGGAGAAGAGAAGTCTTTGGGGAGACTTCATAGTGGCCTTCCAGTACCTGAAGGGGGCCTACAGGAGAGATGGGGAAGGACTCTTTATCAGGGAGTGGAGCAATAGGACAAGGGGGAATGGTTTTAAACTGAAAGAGAGGAGATTTAAATTAGATGCTAGGAAGAAATTCTTTACTGTGAGGGTGGTGAGACACTGGAACAGGTTGCCCAGAGAAGCTGTGGATGCCCCATCACTGGAAGTGTTCAAGACCAGGCTGGATGGGGCTTTGAGCAACCTGGTCTAGTGGAAGGCGGCCCTGCGCATGACAGGGCAGCTGGGACTAGATGATCTTTAAAGTTCCTTCCAACTCAATCTATTCTATGATTCCCAGTAGACGAGAAGGTGGAGGATTTCAGGGGCTCCCTATCTATTGTTCTTGTTCAGTGTTATCTCACCAGGATTATTCAGGACTTAAAAACTTAACAGCATGTACACATACTGATGACCAGCAATCAAGCACCCTACTCTCTGGACTCATTAGACTAAGCTGTCTTATAGCTATTCAATGCTATTATTAATAAGCAGTGATGTTCTGTACAAGACCTACACTTTCTTTTACTGGTGCTGTATCAAAAAATTAAGAAATGTTACACAATATGAAAAAGGTTGTCTTTTAAAAAAAAAAATTTAAAAAGAGAGTTGAAATTCTTTGGTCTTTGAGAAACTGCCATCATTTTTTTCCCCTCTAAAAAGTTTCAACAGCTTATTTCAGAAACTTATCCTCTACAAATGTGAAGCATTAATTAAAATTCAAATAGCCTGTTCACAGTTTTCATGGCTAGAAGCCTAACTTTTTCAATAGCATGTCACCAGTTAAATCAAGTCCTGTTTAATTTGAGAATCACAAGAAAACAAAAGAAGGGGAGGACCTTGGCAAACAGAATGAAAGCTAGCTTTCAAGCAAGGGTGTAGAAGAAGAACAGGAGAGAGAGAAGGAAGAAGAGTTTTCAGTCCTACCAAATGTAAAGTTTGGTTATGCTAGGCTTCCATTGCATCTAATAATAGAATCAAAATTCGTGATTTTTACAGATATTATCTCAATCACTCTCTAAATCTGTCTTTCAGGTTGTTAGCCAGACGAAGGTACATGTGGACTGGCATGATGAGCAGCTTTTAAGAACTCATTTAAATAAGTTATATCATGTAAAATTTATCACTGAATTAGCATTTCCGGTTACTTAATGTTTTTATGAAATCATTAACAAGGTAAAAAGGCATACAGGTCTGCAAAATACTGGTACGTCTAAATATGTATAATGCACAAAAAACTATCTTAAACAGTATGAAGCTGAGCGCTCAGCAGGCACATGCGGCCAGACTGAAGGACCCTTGTGCAACCTTAAGTCCATCTTCCTTTATGTGTGCACACACCATGATAACAATCCTCAGTTATTGCTCAAAACTTAGGGTTATTTTTCTTTTAGAGGTCCATGCCCTTCAGTGCACAAGATCATGAGCTGTTTGCTCAACGAGCAAAACCATATTTTCAATTTACTCTGCCATTCACCACATGGCCATAGGCTCTGCTGCTGTATCCTATTCAACTCCAGCTTTGAGACAGAGAGTACAAATTTCTTTATGAGTTTATGTATACCACTGTGTGTATGTTATGAAAATGACTTCCATAATATTTATAAGAATCATATCCCTAGGAAAAAAAGGAACAAGAATTAGCTTCATTTCGCACCTGGAGAATTGAGTGGTCATTCAGTTTAAGCTATAGGAAAGAAAATGAGAAATGGTGCCAGGTCATCTACCGGGCTGAGCTGTAAATTCAGCAGCTGCTTCAGCTATCCCCACAGCAAGACACTCCAATGGTTCTTGGCTAGGGGGCAATCATCTGTGAGTAAGTTGTCACCAGCCAGGAGTCAGAGATCTTCAAAATATACCTACCACTGATTTCACTGAAGGAAAAGACTGCTCAGCACTGCCAACAATCAAATAGTCAGAAACTCTGAAAATAGCATAAATGAGAAGGGAAACCAGCTTTTCAACAGCAGTGAAGGACTTGATGGAGGATGTCTTTCAGACCTCTATGAAAGAAGTAGGAACAGAGACCCAGGGCACCACTCAGTTGCCCAGCCCTTAAGTGATTCTTTCTTTGCAAATTCTCTTTCATCAGACATTTTCAGGGTCTGTAGCTATCAAATTTGATGCAGCCCCAGGTAAATCCACCTGAACTTGTGAGTGGAGGAAGAAGTCCCTTGGAAAAGCCTTATGTGAATGTATAATTAGCTCCTCTATCACGACTATACAGTCAGAATTACAGTGAGCTAAGACAGCATTGCCAAAGCTAATTCCAACCTTGGTGAATTTTTAGCACCTGATTTAACTGTCTTATTATTCAATATTTTTTTTATTCAGTATATTTTTAAAGCCCTAGGAAAAAAAGGTAGAACAAATACTTTCATAGGAAAGTGGCCTGACCACAGAGAGTGGTCAGGCCACTATCAGACCTCTATCATTTGTACTAATCGAGGGATTAGCCACAGCAGTAAGATGCTCTCTTTCATGAGCCATTATTTTGACAATGAGTCAAATGGCATCTGACAAATAAGAAAAGATTGTAGGTCACATTCAGAAATCTTTGGCTCTTCACAGCAGAGAACAGTGTATTTGAGTTACACACTTTTGACCCATTTCCTCAGCCTTGATGACTTGTGCGTTTTTACCCTTTGTTTTTTCCTTACAAGACTTACTCTTCCCTTCATTCTTAAGCTTCCAAGCACTGGTCCTCAGCACTATTATGCTGTTCCACTGTCTCCAGTTCCTCATTTCATGCCAGTCTCAAGACCATCAGGTTTCCAAATGCCAGTTCCTATATCCCTCTTGGGACTTCTTACTTAAATTCTCTAGTCTCCCTGCTCAAGTGGACAGCCCCCATCTCCCCAGCTGATCTCAGTTCCCTTGCTTCTTCTCCTTCTCAGGTCTTTGTCCTAGACTTCTCTCCTCAGGGCCCTCGCCTCAGTGTTCTTAACAGATGAACTCCAGCCCCAGTACACTTAGTCCCAGTCAGGATCATTCTTACTTCACAGTCCATCTTATGTATTCACTGCATAAAAGCCAGGATTTCTCCAGCAAAGCTATAAGATTATCTTAAAGAGCCTCTTTGATCTCAGTTGAAATAGCCAGGGTCTGCACTACTAGGTACAGCAGGTTATTTCCATGTTTGGGTATACCTGTCAAGAGCAAATAAAAGGGTAGAGCCTCACATCCAAGTTTCAAATGCCTATCTCATAGTACAGGCAAACCAGCAATAAAACTAAGGAAAATATTCACAAATAGCCAAACATATTTCACATCACAATTTAAATCCTCACTCTTCTTACCTTCAAGAAAACGTGCCCAAGGCAGAGATGTGACATGGACAATTTATGTGGAGTGGTGGAGTCCTGTTCTGAAAAAGAACAGGCTTCTGTGAGCCTCTTTCTATCTTTACCCTCCAGCACAATCAATTCTCTCCATGCCCTCCAGCATGGACCAGGAATGAAGGTGGCACATTAGCCAGGGTCAGGTGTAGACCATCAGTACAGTTATGCAGCTCAGGAGTTTTGTGTTGTACGTCTGGTTCCATCAACCAGGTGGACTCAAGTGAACTACAGTGATGGGCCTCAAAGCAGTTAAGCAATGCAGCTTTCAGAAGCATGGCTATTAGAGAGTGATAGATAAATGCACTACAGTAGCCATGAAAAAGAAAAAGCCACTTCTTAGTTTCCCTTTTCTTAGTCCTAGAGCACAGATCTGTCCTGTCCCTCCCACAGGACTGCTTGGTCCCCAGCCCCACCTTTCCCAGCAGAACCCTTCTGTATGGCTGGTGGAGCATGATGAGCTGGGCATGGTCCAGTCTCTGCCATCTAGATACTTCACACGGGACCTCTTGATAAAGATGGCAGAAGAGAACAGACAATCTTCCCAAATACCAAAGATGGAACAATGAGCTGTACAATGGTCTTCTACTTCCTAATTTTCAGGATCAAACCAGAGGTGATTACAACTAAATCCTAGAGGATGTTTATAAGCGAAAAAGGATGTTTCCAAGCTGAAGTTCAAAGTTCAGATTTACAGCAACACTTAAAGCAGGCTTTTATTATTTTTTACATTTTTTATTGTATTTTGTAATTATTATGTATTACATGCATTATTGCAAAATGTAGTTATTTTACAGGTTTGAATGTACTGGAAAACTGACTTAAAAGTTCACATGAATTAAATTATTTGGGTATAATTACACTTTTATTCTTTTTAGAAGAAGTCTTAATCCACTTGACAAAAAAAAATAAATCTTTTTGTTTTGAAAAACAAAGAGACGCAGCCAAAATATGCAAGATATTGTGTTGGCATTCCACTTTTACAAAATAAAAGCTAAGTATATTTTTCTAACAAAGCTTTCACAAATGATTCCTACTTTAATTAAATCCCTCTTTGCTGGAAACTAACAAAATGCCATTAAGAACACAAGACAGTTATTATCTTTCATTCTTTTTGCTTCTTGTATAATACAGTATTACCTAAGTTTCAGCAATTCTTGCTGTGTTATCCACCTCTCCTTTAAAGAAAATACTCTGTAACCATAGCAATACTTTCCCACCCTGGTATTATTTCCCGCTGGCTTGTTCTAGGCTTTTGCACATAGCAACCACAGCAATCCTTGGTCCAAACTGTCAACTACTTCTTGGCAACTCTTGGCAAAATTAGCATATCTGTAAACTACCAAGGATGTGGTTTTACATTTGCAAAACAAGTTTGATACATATGTTCTGAATAAATCGAGTATCTAAAACCATAACGCTACTGTGTCTGATATTCTAGTATCACAAATACAAATGTTGATATTCTAGATGCTATCTTCTAGATGCTATCTTCTAGTTTTATCATTTTCTACAGAGCAATGCATCAATCTCTGCTTAGATAAAAAGCAATAAGCAGCTTTGTAGCATCTCACTACTATTCACTGAACTCACAACAAAGTATTCGGTTAATGCTTCAAAACTACCCCATTTTTAACTTAAGTCATGTAGAGGAACACTAGCTGTATCATCTACGCTTCACCAGTTGGACTTCAAGCTCACAAAGGCAGCACAGATTCTGCAAAGCCTGAGAGGCTTAAGGTTGCTTTAATTTTGACATCTAAGCACTCACATAGCCACAGAAGTCACAGTATGCACCAAAGGATTTGATGACTATGCTACAGAGGGCTGACCTTAGCCATGTGTATAACTTTTTTGATGCTACACACATAAGAAGCCATAGTAGCGTGACTTATGTCACTTGCAGAAAGAGGTGCATCAGAAGTACAGCACATCCAAGTCAAACGGCCCCATATTATTTCATTAGCCTTCATCATTAAGTTTCACCATTAAGTTTCTCAAGTCTGAGTTGACTTATTAATGCTCTTGATCATTATTTTACTGTAGCATCTGTAAATGAAGGGAAATACATTTTTTTTGCAAAACAGTAAAAGCACATGACAGAACAAGGTCCTAAAAAAAACCCAAAAGCCAACCACACTTAAAACTACCAGAGGTGATACTGTTGAACACCTTTTTAATATCATGTTAACTTGCTATTAATCACAACAAAAGCACTAGTATATCTTGAAATTCATCTGAATTTTGCTACTAATTCAGTTAGTTTTCGTAAGCTAAAGAGTACAGTCAGTGAATCATGGTGAAGCAGCACAAAGTCCATTCAGGGGTAACAGTGATTTCGTATGCCTAGTGGATTACTGTGCATCCCCTCCCCACATGTCCTCATCCCACTGGAGTCAATAGGGCTTTTGCCATTGACTTCTGCATCAAAACGTTATGCCCACTCTTTATTTGTTGATATGAAGCACACAGCAATAGTCCCTTAACATGTTCTCTGTATGGGTAGTTCCAGAAGAGGAGTAAGATACATACGACAACTACATTTACAAATCACCTACTGAGAAAGGTGTTACCATTGAAGAAAAAACATTTTGTCTCAGTCACAATGATAGAAACAACCAGAGGAAGTTGGATAAGTATCATATATATGAATCTATATATGTATACACACACCTGACATATTAATATATATACACACATATATGAAACATATGGAATATATAGCAAGCAAATATTCAAATGGCCTAATACATTTGTGAGAGCTGGTAAAAAACAAAAGTGAAAGCTTACTCTCTAAGCCAATATCAGTTACCCAGCCTGAAATGCTAAAAGAGAAAACAATTGTGAAAAATAATTTTTATAGAACAATTATTTCAGGAAGAAGGGAGACTACAGATTAGCCTTCCATGCCTATTGTTTTCAATGTTGTTGGGTTAAAGCAAATTCTATTTTATAGACACGTCACCTATCTGTACACATGCAATTCCTCTACAACTTTGAGCCAGTTGAGGCTACACACTAGAGGAATATATGTTAGCCAGATGGGCCAATATAGGAATATAGGAATATAGGATCATGTTCCTGATGAAAACATGTCATTGTTGCCTCTTTGGGGTTTTTTTTGTTAGTTTCTTTGTTTAAATAATTAGGTAAATAATACAGAAAAAACAGAGTCTAGATTTGGAAGAGGAAAAAAAAAGTAATATAATTACTTTTATGATAACAGCTAAAAAAAAAAAGACAAAAGGAAGTTATACTTTATTATTTTGGTATTTTGCCTAGCAGAGACATAGTAGTAATATTCATAAAATTTACTTAGGCTTTCCTTTTAAAGAAAAAGGTGAAAATTTGAAATTAGCATTTCCTATGATTTAGCTATGATCACTAAAAGATTAGTTGAAATTCAGAAAAGAAATGGTAATTTTGTCCCCAGAGAGCCTCAAAATTAAGATTGGTATAACTAGAGGAGTAGAAAAGTGCCCTATCAATGTACAGTAAAATACTACTTTGTCAGGTGTTATGCTCAATTTGTGGGTGGATTTCCAGACAGAATCCTTCAGCTGAGGATCACAAGTTATAAGCGAAAAGGAAGAGTCCATTTTCTTTTTCCATAAATTAAGAAGGTAATAGATTTATTAAGTTTTCCATAAATGAAGGATAAATATTTGTCCCAATTTTTCCCTTTCCAGTTTTCTGAAGTCTCAGAACACTCTTTCAGAAAATCTGCTGTAACCAGATTTTGTGTAGGGACAGCAATGATCAGTAACCACTGAAAAACTGAAGAAGTGCTCAAGGTATCAAAACAAGAGTGAGGTCTGTGACTGACAGCAGTTATCTGGAGAAATTAGAAAATACTCTTTGATTATAAACCTATAACTTCAAAAAAAAATTCCTTGTTATCCCATTCTTACCGGAAATGTGTGAACCAAACCCACAAATTAATCAGCTTTGGAACTTGTGATGGGGAATCTCAGCAGAAGGAAGATAGAGCCCTGTTTGGGACATACACATTAACCATTATGGATGCAGTGTTCCTATTGCAACGTATTATCACACTGTATCCAAGTTTATCAATCCTGGCCTCAATTCAAATATGCAGTTAGATGCCTTACTAAGTGCTTCGCTAAACTGAGCCTTTAATGCTATTTAAAACTAACTTAATATAGAAATGAGCTATAGATTAGCTGACAGATCTATTGCCTTCTATTTATGTTCATTGCTTTCTGGGGAATATGAAAATTGGGGGAGGGGGAAAGGAGGCAAAATCCCAGTAAGTTCTGTTTGACCTGAAATTGTGAATTCAAACAGTAGACTATTCCAGATCCCAAGCTGTCCAATACCTCCAGTCACATGTAATCTATCCAATAGTTAAGTCTCACTCCCTATTACTCCTTCAATAGGGGTTGTGCCTTTTATTGAATTCCTCACGGCAAATCATCTAAAACTGGCTTTGAATGACCATGTGGCTCCTGGAGTTGATTTGGAAATCCAGAAACCAAGACACGCACCAGCATTTGAGCAGCTGGCCACAAAATGACAGATTCATGCAGGAACTCTGTGGTACAGGCAGCGGTGCCAGAATTCAGCACGACCTCATACCATCTGATGTCTTAGCCGTGAGACCCTCCTCTGTCCTTGCCTCATGCCCTATGTCATTCACACTTTCCCACTCTCGTGACAAGAAGAAATTTAGAGATGAGATGTTCCCAAAGTACAGCACACGCACCATTAGTGGGATGCTGGCTACTTCAAAATGATAAATGAAGGCTGCCCGCACAGCCCAGCACCTCCTTTGAAGCACACGGGAAGCCTGTATGAAGCCAGGGAACCGCTGCCACACTGCTGGCTTGCTGCAAGGGTACAAGAAACCAAACCCTCTACCTCTAGGGATTTTCTAAGGGAAGGCATTAAGCTCATGTAAGCTCCAGAGGTTGTTGTTGCCATGAGTGCTGCTGCCCAGAAGAGGGGAGTTGCAGATCAAGGCACCTGGCAGGAACCCCTGTGAAGGGAAGGTTGCTTAGGGCAGCTGGATGTCTGCTACAGTTATGTGCAAGCAAACCATCTCAGGAACGTCTGTGATCATCTCCTCTACTCCATATCCCCTATTCATCCCATGAACTAAACCCTTTCATCACAGGCATGTTTCTTCTTCCAATACTTAACATTTATTAGAAGATTTTGCACCAACGCATACATCCAAGCAAGCAGAATGAAAGTAACCCACACAACCTCAATTTCAGCATTTCCCAGTTCTGGCAGCCTGGCCTCACTCCCTTAACATGTCTTTGAAAATGCATTGTGTACATGCAAACTTTCTTCAACTTTAGAGGGAAAAAATAATCAAGCCAGGCAGTCAAATTCCTTTTTTGTGGCAATCTAGTGATAACTGCACACCTGAGAGACAGAGCATTAATGCTCAGCTCTGTTGTTTGAGTCAATCAAAAAACCATGTGTGGGTATCATCTTTTACAGTGCCCCAGATTAGGGGAAAAAAGAGGAATCCACGTATCTTGTGTTCCCGGCAGCGTACTGGAAAGCAGCAACATCCAACAGCTAACGACCTCCCTCTGGCTGTCCCTCACCTACTGCCGTCTTGTCCTCACTACCAGTCTGTCTTAATGCTTCCCTTCTTTGTCTTCACAACAAGTCCGATCCTGGTTCTTGGCTGTTTTGCTTCTTCTGCTTGACATGTGAATCCGAACTTCACCCATCTTCCTCTGCTGCACGGTGCTTAGAAGCCGGTCAGGGCCATGCATGACCATGAGAGGGTCTACCTTATTCATGCATCCCTTACTCCAAATGGGACACACTGGTGCACTTAAGATTAGACATGCTAATACACAGTAGTATGCAAAATATACCCACATACCCAGTCTTTCTTCAGCCTCCATTTTTCTACATTTAAAGAGGCTTACCTCCCCTTTATTTTTACCCTATTTACTGCCTCTCTCACAATCAGAAGACACTTTCACAATCAAGTAACTCCACAATCCCCAACATACAGATTGGTTTTTGGTTTTGGTTTGTTTTTTTTTTCTGAGGCAGAACAAAAGAAATAACTTATTCCAAGTGGTGCACAGTGCAGTTCAGGAGTTGGGGCAACTAGGTCTACATCTGACAAAAGAAAATGACTTCACATCCCAACTGAGGAGAGCACATCGAACAAATTGTAATGCAAGAATGACACAGCTGAAAACAAAACAAAGACATGCCATTTTTCATAGCAATGCAGATGTTAAGATATTGAAAATATTTTTAGTATGTACTAAGGAACACAGAAAATAAAAAAAACCTATTGGGAATAGAAGTTCAGACCTATATTGTTCCCCTATTTTTCATGACATGTACAATAGTGTGATTCCCCCTCTTCTCTGAATTGAAACACTTTGCTCAGAAACAAACTCTTCATTTTTCCAGAAAAATATCAACATGGTCACTATTTTTAAATATATAAGGACTGACTACAGAATTTTACCTGAAGCAACCCATTCTGCTTTTAGAGGCCTGAATAATCTGTAGGATGGACCTCACCTCAGTCAAAACAACTTCTGAGCTTTCACACCCCCAGTACATTTTTAGGTTTGAGTTCTAGAATGCTCACACTTAACACTCAAAGTAACATAACTCTATTTTAACACATCTTTATTTTTAAGTCAGTTTAACACTGCAGGAGTTGATCATGTATGCTTCATAGTTCATTATCATCCTGCTCTGCATTTAGCTTTGGCCCTTCCCAGCTCCCAATGACAGGATCAGTTTCTTGCTTTGCAACTCTGCTGCTTTTCCCCAAAGGGCAAAAACAAAGTACGAATACAGGGGTTCTGAATTCCCCCACCCACCCATTGGTTTGCTAGGGTAAGCAACTTGATATCCCAGGGGGACATATAAAAGAGTCCCACTATTTTCACTATGACTGGATTCTCCAGTTTCCAGTACTTCCTCAAAAGCTTGTGTTCACGGCCACTTAAACTGGACTAGCTGAGGAGCACAGACAACGCCCCCAGCCTCTCAAACCTTTGCTCCAGACTCAAAGAGATGTGATGGCACGGCACTGCCAAACACCATTCCTCTATGCCTCCTGCCCCAGACCTCTGAATGTCTTGTGAGACCCCAGCAGCATCATCCTTCATTCACACAACGGAGCTCTGTACATCTTAGCAGCACAAATTCACATGAGCACAACACAGTCTGTGCAAACTTTGGATGCTCCCTCAAAGCATCAGACTTCCTGGATATACATTACAGAACATAGTCTATATCCTCACCTACCCTCTGGGATGGCAAGACAACTGCCAGGAAAGGGCAATTACTGCTTCAATAATTCACACTGCTTATAAAAGGCCTCAGTTATTCCCAGCAACAACTCACATAGAGATAAGGAAAGGACCCACACAAACTGAATGATGCTGGTGGTGACAACCCATATGCAGACATAGTGTTTCCTGAGGAGTAGTATGTGGAGTGACAACAGAGTGGCTGCAGGAAAAACAGTGGCAGTAACAGGCTGCTATCTCCAAATCCATGGTCTGCATTGAAGAAGCTATTGGAAAAGAGGAATACATGGACATTACTGTCAAGCCATGTATAGACTTCAGAAGCTGAGCAGCCCTAGTCTAGGATAGCCCTATCCTAGGCTATTACATAGGAATACAGAATATGTTTTTGTATGAAAAAAAAAAAAAGAAAGAAAAGTCTTTAGGCTGAAGCTCTACAGTGCTGTTTCTTGGAGTATAACTTGTTCCAGGCAACCACCACACACCGGGAATACTTAGTGTCTGCTAAAGTCGATCATTATTGCAACATGTAATAAGCTGATAAAAAAGGGTTTTAAGAGCACTAAAAGCATGCGTGGAGGGGAAGCTGAACAGCTCTGTCCTGATCCTGACTTGTCAGTTGTCCAAAACAGATCAATAGTTCCAACTATTATTTATTATATTTATTATTTATTATATTCCAACAGTTATTTGACTTATAAGCAGCTCTAAGCAGGTTTTGAAAGGCTCCAGAAAATGGTTCTATAAACACAGAGAATAACCTGAAAAACCTTGTTTTCGTACACCATGGAATTACTTCCTAAGACAGCATCCCCAATCATAGCTTACGTATCACATATGAATAGAAGGCATGAAATGTCAAACAGGCATTTTAATTCTTCCCCTTCCACAGTTGGGAGTTCACCAGCCAGGCTAGGACCTGTACCCTCTAACAAAGGCACCCCAGATATGTGACTGCAGGTGCTCAGGATCACAGAAGAAGAAAATGACAATAGCCTCCATGGGTATCCTCTAGTTTGGGGGGGGGGAGGGGGGAATGGGAAGAAAAAAAAAAAATAAAAAAGAAATCAAGCAAACCCCCCAACTTCAGAGAAAGATGGAAACAGACTGCAAAGGGGCAAACTGGGAGCAAGGGAGTTCTCAAGAGCTCCTAGAGTAAGTAGGGAAAAGTACAATTTTTCAAGTTTTTCTCTATGTAAGAGGAAGGTACAGTTTGACTTAATTGCCAAGTGTAATATTAAATGGGACTGAGCATAGATGTAGATGACTCATTTTTAAATAATTAGAAAACACAAGGCGTTAGAGAAAACACAGTTTAGGGCTGTTTTCTTAGTCTTAAGGCTCATTCAGTAGAATGGGATCTAAAGGAGTGCTATAAAACTCAGATATCCTAAATAAGCAGGCTTATCTCAAATCAGGCCCGGCATTTCCCCAAATTCCCAATGCACACACAAATAACGCACCGTGAAGGCAAACTGTAATGCAAATGCAAGGTCATACTCCTCCAAGAACACAGAAAGTTGGTGCACGTCTAAAACCTGGGACTGTAACACGGACAGCAGCTACTTTCATGAAGGTGTTAGATCACTGAAGAAATCGCTTAGCATGTGCCTAGCAGACAGTGTTATGGCAAAAAAAGGCTTAGGTCAATCCCTAGACACCTAACAGAAATAAGCTTGCTGATCTTGATTTTTCTATGTGCGGTGAGATCAATACTAGATTACATAGACATTGGAACTGTATGCAGAAGGTTCTAAAGAAAGTGGAGAAGAAATAGAAAAAGGCCCAGGTGATTTAAGGGATAAAAACAAAGTGTCTTCAAGTGGGACTTAAAGATTTAAGTCTGTATAAATTATCAGTGAGGATAATTTGTTTGAACAGAGTACCATGCCAAGTGATAGATTCTTTGTCATCCCTTTAGGTTTTTGCAAGATACTGAGCACAGCAGAATCACAGCTGAGCACACTGCTGTGCCCTTTGGCACGCAGGAGGTTTTAAAAGATAGTGTAAGGATCTTTTTGGCCTTGACAACAAGATTCTGAGGGCTGTGCTAAAGCTGAAGATGGAAATCTATAGAAAATATTTTAAATATATAACGTATTTCCAATTTAAAGAAAACTATTTTTAAAGACTAAACATTAACAGTGGGAAAGCACAAGCATTTCCAAGGGCCAAGTAAGCATGACAAAAATTATAAGAAATAATTTAATTTCTATGAAATATTTTGTGCTCATTCTGTAATTGGGGAAAATTCATCTGAATGTCAGTCATTTTATGACCAAAATATTGCCTTTTACTTCCCATCAGTGACACATGTACTGGCATTTTTATTTCAAAATTTTTATGTGAGGACAAAGTGAACATATTAGTAAAAGGTTGTGGTTAGTTAGGTAAACTCCCCATGGTAAATTTAGTTATTTCCTGATCTCACCACTTAGTAAGACAGGAAAGTCTTCTGCCAGTCTCTACCTTCTCAGCACATGGCAACTCATTTCAAACCAAAGGGAGATACAAAAAGCTCCCCTTTTGCAATAAAGTAATTAATCACTGCCTGTTAACATTATTTCCTACTTGTGTAACTTTTTAAAGGAATCCCCCACATTATTCTTCCAAACTTAGATTTTAGGTACAGTATTAAGCAAAGTATTAGGATCAAATAAACAATTTAATTCTATGCGTCACAAGGCCATGGTTCTCTGTAGGCCTTCTCATAATTCCACCACCACCAATCCACTCCCATTATATGCAGAAAAAAAAAACATTGAAAATGAAAAAATTCTGTAAAAGAATAGCAAGGTCAAGAAGTGCAAATATTAAACCCACTCACATTAAAACCTAAGAAATGCAATTTAATCTACTTATTGTTCATGTTTCAACAATGGGTTTCCCCAGGAATTACATGAGATACGAATAACAAAAGTATTACAAATGTGAGTTTGGAATTTAGCTTTAAAATACATAAATATATACATTTCAGGTAAACTTTCTGAATGAAACTAGATAGACTAAATACCCATATGATGGGAAAGAGAAAATAATGAATTAAGAGAAAGGAAAAGAGCATATAGCAAAGGCTATATGTTGTCTAACATCTTTCTTATTCTGCAAAAACTATTTTAGAAGAAAACAGTCCCTGCCCAAAAAGTCCCAAAATATATGAATTGCAAAGCATCATGAATATCCTTAGTAGCAAAAAATAATTACTGATTAAAGCAGCCTGGAAGCAGACCTTATGCAACCACGCATAAAGGGATAAGGAGGAAGGCCTCTGATGTCTCAAAGGTAGCCTTGCCTCTGTAGGTCTCAACTCTTTCCAGAACAAAGATGGGGACATACTACAAGAACTACATTCCTTGAGTAAAATAAATTCATTAGTGACAAGTTTGTAACAGCACCATATAATATTTAAGCCATGTACCAGCTTCAAAAGTCTACTCAATTTAGGTAAGATAGAAATACAGTTTTCTACATGGCAAATCAGGACAGATATTTTAGAACTATGATAAAAAGTAATTAGTACATTATGAAGCCAGTGAAACCAGCCATCAAGTGTTTGCAGCCCAATTATATGTAAGGCACCCTGAAAAAATCCCAGATAAACTGCCTGGATTCTTTATTTTCCGTCACTGAAAACAGAAACACAACTCAAGCACTGAAATGCTTGCAGGGTATAGTTTGTATCAAGCGTACGCAGTTTAAGCAAACGTAAAAACCCAGGCCCTGTAGCCTAACAAAAAGGCATAATTCCCAATCATTCATCTTATTTCTTCTTTGGATACCTCCAGCTACCATAGGCAGGGAGATCTAGCTCTTCATTAGTGGCCAAACCCAGCCTTGCTGCAGATACAGGAGTCAGAAAGGAGCCTCTGCCCTTTGCTTACAGGACTCCAGAAACAACAGAAGGGATAATTCAGCCGGCACCATCTGCAAAAGTCATGGCTCTCTCTGGAGGGCAATGTTAGAAAAAAAAAAAAAATCCCTCTAAGTCAGAAACTGAGAATTGCCCTAGAAACCCCAATCATTTTCCACTAGCCAGGGAGGAAACAGTCAGTATTCCCACTAGACTAAAGATAGCCTTCGTGAATGCCCCAAAGTCATCAAAGTTAACACCCTTCAACTAATACTGCAGCAGAAAATAATGCTGTCTAAAAGAGGGGAAAAAAGTCCAGCCTTACAAAGGGGGAGCAAAAAAATGGATTTATCAGAGAAGGGAGCAAAAGGATGATAATAATGAACATTTCAATAAAACCAGCTAGAGAAAAATTAACATTCAGTGTCAAAACCAAAACAAAACAGTAAAGTGAGTGCCTTTGAAGAGAAAGCAAGTGCTAGATTTTCAAGGCATCATACAGGTCAAATGATACTTTATCAGTAAATGTGGTGGAAACCTTAAGTGACTCTAAACTGCAACTTTGTAACCAGCTTCTTAAAGTAAGACAAGACAAGCTTCCTCATAAGGGTCCTGGAGTAGTACAGGCTGGTGATGGAAAACGTAAAAGAACACTTGAGGCAACTAGAGCAGGCAACAAGAACGTCTGTGAACTTTAATAATAAGACAGCAGCATTTCTTTCACTACATAACCGAGAAAACACACAGCTGCCCCTCAAGGAAAGTCCTGTGCTATTTAAGAAATACTTGGACTAAGAGACAAGACTTTTTATCAGTTCTGATACACTTCTGTACAAAATAACAAATCTGACGACTGAAGATCCACAGCATTCTCTAAATAAAATGTTCCCCATTCAAATGTGGACAACTAGATGGACATATTTGGATAGAGCATGACCACTGAAGAAAAATAGGAAAAAGACCTCAGCAAGCAGGCAGCAATCAAAATTCAGTTGAAAAAAAAAATAAAAAAATCACATGTAACAAGACTAATTTAACAAAATGACTGTTAAATGGACCTTTTTAATTTTACCTGTTTAGGTATTCAGTCATTATATCTTTCCCCTGGGCTACCTTTTCCCTCCGCTTTTTATTCCCTGGGCTTTTTGATAAATTTTTGTCACAACCTCTGATTTCATTAAATGTAAAGAACCTGATGGACATGAGATCTAGGCACATGTTCCTCTTTCCCACTACACTACTTAATCTCTACTGCTAGCTTCAAAATTCTTGCCCAAGTATTATCACCCATCAGTTACTTATCAAAGTTACTTAATAGTTGTGCTTTTGATACAGGCTACATTTTTTTCTTTCTAAAACTTCAATTTTTACACCATACCACTGCCCAAAAGCCTCATGGCTAAGTTTGATTTAATTTTAAATTCCTAAGAATTTCTCAGCTTTATTTCATCCATACATTTGATCAGCCTTGCACTATGTTCCAAGACATTACTTAATTAATGAGAAGTAAAACAAAATGAAATTTCTGTGGGACAAAATTTTCTTCTAACTTAAATCATTAAAATGAAATCAAACTCAAAGTAATTATTAAACTAGTCACAGTTTATGAACAGCTTAAAGTACTAAGCAAGAAAGTTGTCCATCTGGCTCCAAATTCTTATGAGCTTTCTAAGTTTGCTGAATCAAAGGACCTATAAACAGACTTTTTGGAATAACTGTTACTTTTTGAAGGTTTCAAAACTCATTACGAGCACTGCTACCACTCTCCCCCATGCCTCAGCCCCACAAATGGAAATCAATACTTCTTTAGGTTTTTCCAAGTCTGTCTCTGAAGAAAAAAAACAAAGGAAAAGAAATTATGGTTCAAATTTTTTTTTAAAGTATTTATTTATTTTCACTGAAAGACTTTGTGAAAGAAAATATTCCAAAGATCTTTTTGCAAGAAACTCTTGCAATTATTTTTTGGCTCTGTAGGACAATGCTGGAGCAATAGTAACTATTTTAAACAGAGATTAAAGATTCTCTCAATAAGAGTTATGTATTTCATCCAAAAGAAACTGTTTTAACAATTTTAAGAGCACTGGGGGAAAAAAAAATGAATGCACACAGCAAATGCTACAGAACTCTTCACAGCAATCACCAAGACTTTGAGCCCTGAAGAGTCTTATCTACATAGTTATCTCCTTCCACATTAGTCATAATGTCCTGCTTCATGCAAATGCTCGATGGCTCTATGCTAAACTGGACCAACTACTGCATGTTGAACTCTTCACATAGAGCTAAAAAGTGATATTTGGCAGAGTTGTGAAACACATCTCCGATTTTACCAGATTCTCTCCCTTCAACTGCCCAGTATTTAAAAAAAAATATTGTTTTTTATTCACAAAATTGCACCTAACCAGTCTTTTTTTTTTCTTTTGAAACATTCACATATAGACCAGGTTCAAACAGAAAGGGAAGTAAGAGTTCTGTTTCCACTCTCAGTCACCATCTACAAGTTGCGATCTATAGTGGAGCTTAAAAAATAATAAAAAAGAGACAGACTGCCACAGTGGAGGCAGCAACAGACAAGGATTTACACAAGATCACTTGGACAATCTTCAGCAGATCTCAACTTTTAGCTGGACACAGCATAGAGATGTGGATTACTAGCAGTGTCTGGGACTTAAAAGTTAGGAAACAAGGCTGATGAACAGGATGAGGAAATGTATTGCCTCAAAACAGCTACTGTCTCTGGATCCTGCAGCTCCTTGAAATCCCACTTTGCAGACACTAATCCAAACACTAAGTAAAATAAAAGGCTCAATACAAACCATGACTAGTGCTCCTAGCTGATAGCAGGTTGGTTCCCAAAGCAGAAGCTCTGCTGTAGATAGACAGGCTCCTGATCTAGGCAGTGGGAAGAGCTAGGTCTCAGAAGGACAACCCAGAGTGCTCAACCAAAGCTGGAAACAATCCAGGCCTAACCAAGTGCAGGCACTGATCCTAAGCCCTACCTTAGCCTGGACCCCATGCTGTAGGTGAGGGACTTACTTCCACCTGCCATCCAGAATCATCTCTAAGGCCAAGTACCTGTGCGCATTCTTTAAGCAGATGAGCAGGAGACTCTTTCCAAATGGCCTGTCAGGTACTTCCCTGAGAGGACAGCCTTGTGACTTCAGCACAATCACAGTCCCGTCCCACGACTCTGAAGTCAGTAACTTAACCCTCAGGTTAGCAGCTCTGTGGGGTGAGCAGCCTGGCTTTTCACTCGCTCCAGAAAACTGCCCAAAGAATCAGACCACAGAAAGCGAGAGCAAGCGGAGTTATGACTGATACAATGTGGATAAATTTGGGGTTTTTTTCCCCAACAACCATGTTCCTGGGAACATTTTAGATTAACTCAAGCATGCAGCAGAGTTTGAGCTACTTATGCTAGTCTCAGAAATCAGAAACCATTCAACAGCCTCTCCATGGTTCAAAAGCATCTTTACTATACTCAATAGGAGCTTACACCTTTTCAGGTTCACGCATCTGCAACACGCAGATGCTCACACTGACAAGTATTTGAGATAACGGTGTTTAAGAAGTTTAAGAAGAGGACTGACTTGGCCTCTGTAATTGGTCATATGCATGTTTCTCTGGTGACATAAAACATGCTAAACTGAATAACCCTCACAAGCACACGACCCCTTAGGATAGTCCACCTCATTCTGACTGAACAAGCAAAACAAAAACTTCTTTAAATTTCATAAAATCACCATATTTGAGTCAATGGAGATACCATTATTATATCTGCCTCTTTAATAAGTGGCTTAATATTCATTTCAATTAGAAATTATTTGTGCATGGAGTGAAAGAAAGAGGGAGATGATATTTACAAGTTTCAGGAAACACTGAGATAGGTCAAAATAAAAAAAAACAAAACAACACAACTATAACATGTGCGCAATTGGGTGATGATTAAAGGTAAAACTGCAGTGAAGCAAAGAAAAAGGAAAAAAAAACCCAACAACAAAAACAGAAAAAAAGGCACATCTAAAAGTAGAAAAAGCAATCTGCAACAATTTCAGTCTCTTAAATTAGAAGACTTGCAATTTCTTTGCATTCTCAGGAACCAGCAGGATGCAAGGCTGTAGGAGGTGATGTCAGAAGTACGCCTGCCCTGGCCAATGGCCTCAGCAGACTTGATAAGCAGGTTTTTTTGTTTTGCTTTGGGCTCCAGTTTCCATTTTATCAAAAGGTTCCACAAGAGCTTACAGCTTTATTTTTAAGCAACACAGACTTCATATAACTGAAATCTGAGTCAAGGACAGCATGTGATTTTCATTTTGACTTCAGAATTATTATTATTTCTATTATAGAGTGCACAACTACCTCAATTATCAGGAACACTAAGAACCATCCAGATAAAAATTAACAAGTACAGTCAACTATTTGTAAGGGATTAGAGAATAACTACAAAGACAGCCACCCTCCCCAAAACAAAGAGAGAAATACACCAAATCTAGTTGATATTAAAAAGGAAAATAAAAAAAACAAACTTGGTACGTCTGTAGAAGTTTCATAACACTGAAAATACACAACCTGTCTTCTCAGAGGATTTTCTGTCAGAAAAGTATAACAACTAGTTTCCAAGTAACTGATTTCATACAATAATAAAAAAAATAAATTATACAGCAGTGTCTACTTCCTGAGATAACACTGGAATAAATATTAGTTGAGAAGTGTGCTTGGCTGGTACATTTTCTTACCTACTTAAGAACATGCATTATGATTTAAAGTATGGTTTTAAACAGATGTGGAAGTCTAACCCCCTGAGTACATTGCTAGTGAAATTCTCTTCTATAGTATCTGGTACCAAATTACTTCTAAGAAAAAAAGAAAAAAACAACTTACTGTCATCTGTGCTGACCAAAATCTCCTTTAATATCACACTGCCAGTGTAGTGTGCAAAGTGCCAAATAAAGAGGAAAACAAGATTTTTCCTACATTTTTTTTTTCCTTTGGTATCATATTCTATAACAGGAAATTAAAATGAAAAAAAGTTACTTTTTGAGATATGTTTCGCTTTTATTGAACAAATAGGAAAACTCTGAAGAGCATTCAAGAAGATCATCAAAATAGCTGAGCTAATGATAAGACTGATTCTTCTTCCATTCTTCAGTAAGAAGAATGTGTTGGGGGTACTTGGTGGTATACATAATTAACCTCTTCTTTAAAACAGACTCTATTGTCTAACTCTTGTAATTTAAAAAATTCCAGAAGGTTTCTTTTTGTATGACTTATTTCAGAAAAATCTTTTATTTTACTTTTTTATTTTCTTAAACAGAAATGTATTTTAGTCTCATTTTTAATATAGCTCTTTGTAGGGCAGTTACAGAAAACTTTGCGGGACAATCTGAACTTTAAGAAGTATGAAATAGACACTTCATGAAACCTTTACAAATGCGTTCGGCTAGTATTGTCTTGCTATGTATTTTTATCCTAGTACTACTGGGAAAAAAAAAGTGACCTACTAAAACATCTAGAAAAATCAGATCTGATGTTAACGTAGAGAACAGGTATATTCAAAGGCCAACTTTGACTTTAGGAGGCCAGTCATCTTTGTCTCCCCTGTCAGTCTGCAGCCAGCATGGACAGAGAAAGCCCCCTCTAAAAAAGGGTAATACCCTCTGAGAAGAAACCAGCACGGGGTGCTCTGTATCACCCACCAGAGAAGCTGATTTATTGCTACAAACAACAGGAACCCAAGACAACTAATTTTCCTGGGTTAGAGTTTGCCTCTGTATATACCCCAACATCCAGTCCTGCAACTCCTTATAGTGCTGTGCTTTGCATTGATTCTGTACCTCACAGGTGGTTGTATTCCCACAAGCTCATAAGCCTTACCTTACTCTTCCCTCATTTTTGGATGACTACACAATTCTTGTTCTTTGGATGGCTACACAATTCCACGTTATTCTTAAGAATAATCCTTTATTCTCAATAACCTATTTCCTCCAAGTCCATATTCAGTCCAACTCTGACATAGCTTTAGTCCTTGTATGTTTGGATAAAGAAAGCTGAAGACTGACCCCTCAGAACAAAGAATCTCAACTCCCCTCTATAGGCACTATGCTGCACGTATCAATATGGTACAATAAGGACTGGTACAGCCTTCAAAGAAAACTGATTTGGTTTTTTTTTCCGCTTTGGGAAGTTATTAGACCCAAGAAAAAAAAAAGTGTGTCCTTCTCCACACGTTTTCTTTACCAATAACTCTGTTATGCATCTGGAGTGGCATATGGTCAGCATTTTCTTTAGGGGACTTCAATGTGTCTTTATTCTACATACTACTAGCCATATTCAGTCAGACCAAAGATACATCTATTCCCTCTATTGTGTCTTTAGAAAGGCTGGGAGCAGAGGTCTGGGAAGAGCACTAAGACAGGAAAAGCTTGCAGGGATGCACCTCAGGATCCTTCCCAAGCCTTCAGGGGCTGGGCTTTGTCTTCTTCCAAGCAAGAGGTGATGCTTTTGCACTGAAAGCCCACACCCAGATAAACTCTTAGTATGTACAGCGACTCATTATTAAACTAGGCACTATAAAAAAATACCTCTTACTTGTTCTGAATCTGTCACTTGATAATTTTATTTGATCTACTTGTACTACAAGAGACAGTTAATGAGCATTCCCTGTTCATTTTTTCCCTTATACTCCTGTATAGATTTTCATCATTTTCATCTTTAGCTATTTCTTCGCCAGGCTGAAGATTCTTAATCTACTTAATTGCTCTTTATCATCATTGCCACCCATTTCTAGTTCTATTATCTATCCTTTTTTTCCTCAGCCTTCCTTGAAATACAGGGATCAGAACTGCACCCAGAGGTTAAGACAAAAGCACAGGCAGCTTATAGACCAGGATAGGAAAGAATGGCCAACAGAATAGAAATCTGCTAATATTTTTTTTTTTCAGACCAGTCCTGAATATTTAATCAATGCTTGGATTTACCATGGTAAGCTTTCTACAACATCACTAATAGTTTGGGGTCTCAGTAATAGCAGGATTGTTCTCCCCTGCGTGCATTACTTCATAGTATCAGCAGTGAGCTTCTTCCCCAGTTACTAAGCACAAGATCCCCCTTTGGCTCTTCATAAATAGCTTTCATTTTTGCCCCTCTCATTAACTTAGAATCACTCTGCATTCACTCTTCCAGGTCACCAATGCATTGCTGACTGGTGGTAAACCTAGCACAGAACCACACACAACTCTAACTGTGACCTCCATCCCCTCTGTGAAAACAGGTCATTGATTCCTACCCCATCTTTTCACCAACCATCATCAGTCTAGGAGAGAACTTTCCTCTTATGTCAGAGCAGTTTCGTTTTGCTCAGCACCCTTGGTGCATAGTTCTCTAACGTCTTCCTGAAACCCAAGGTACTGCATCAGCTAGGTCACACTTAATCACAACCTCAACAGTGTCTTCAAAGAACTCTAACAGGCCCGTGAGGCTGTTCTGACTCTTTCCTTGTCTATCAAATTCATCCATTAATCCATTATTTTTCTTCTTCGTTATATTTACTAGCAAATTAGCTGGTATGAATGCCAGTCACACTTGTCCTGTTCTTTTCTGTAGGCTTTCTGGAAACCTTTTTAAAAATTGGTATCATGTTTGGCATCCTCAACTTCACTGCTACCACAGCAGCATTGTGCTGTTAAACACCAACACTACCAGCTCAGCAACTTTATACAGATAGATCTTCTAGAGGTCTTGAGTGCATCCAGAGGTGGCAATTTGCTTTAACTCATTTTTATCATTTTCTTCTAAAAAAAAATAAATATAAATAATCAGCCTCAGAAGATTGATTTGGAACAGGTGCCTCAATAGGACTTTGTGCTTCTCTCCTCACAGAGAAAGAGAATTTGTTTGGAAATCTGAGCTCCTGCACAGTGAACATGAATATCTCATACTCTTTCAGCTCAGTGCAATCTTCTGTGAGCTCTTTTAGATCTTAGTTATATATTGGCCCAAATATTGGGGTTTGAATGAGTACTTATGACAAGCTTCTCTGCCTTTTACAAATCATATATTAGGTGTTAACTTGTTTGACTGTAAATTTTATGTTTAATTTGCCTGATTTTCACTTTTTTTGACATAAGTTTTTGAAGGATATCTTTCTGTTCCTTACAGCCTGCTCACTCAACTATGCTAATTGTTTTTTAGTTCTTCTTAAAGGGCCATAGAAGTAGTTGGTAGGGAATATGCATTTATTCTGAGCCTCTCCACACTGGCTGCGAGCATGTCACTCTCAAAAGAGTCACAGTCAAAACTGTTCTTCTTAACAGGCTTTCCATAGAAACCCTAATGAGTGTCCTTCTAACTATCTTCTCTAAGGTAGACCTATACTCTCAAGAACTTTAGAAGATAAAATGGAAGGACTGAATGCCTAGATCCAGTCTTCTAGCATTTGCATAGAAACACTTCTATTTTGGTCTGACTGCCTATTCTTCTGTGCTTCTGTCTAAATTTGACTTAATTTATTCAAGCAGTTCTTCACTGTTTTCTACATGAATTTCATCAACTTCTGTCCTACGTACAATGTTAAGGACTTCAACCCCAGAGGCTGTGTCCTCTTGACCTGTGTGCCCTTTCTGCTTGTCCTCATGTAGGCTATTGGGATTACAGTGCAGACTGATGCTGCAGAGGTCTTTTTTACTTAACCTTCTATCTAGCAACTCAGATGCTGCTTCCAGCATGATTTTGATAGCCTTTCTATGTCACCAGCACTTCTCCAGTACTAAAAGATAGTCATGACTCCTTTTGTTGTAAGTCACCTTGGCATGTACTTGGAAGGTTATTATATGCTACCTTCCAGCATTATAAATCCAGTTAGTTGCACTCCATTTAGTTAAGTGGAGCATGACTCCACCGTGGCAGGAGATGTCCTCCTATGATCCAGAACCAACAGCATGCAATGGCAATTTTAGAGCCAACTTACTTGGTCATCACCTGAGAGTAAGGTCTCATCTACAAGATGAGAGGATCATTTCAGGATGATTTCCCCTTTACAGGTATGATGTCCTCCTACATTAGGACTTACTTTTCATAGAAGCCTAGTGGCAGCCTGCCCAAAGATAGCAGTGGGACTACATGCCTGGAAGTTTACTTTCCTCATTTGCTAATTAAAGATACTCTCATTACACATATGCTTACCATGTTGCTACTTTCACAAGAGTCCACTTCAGTTACAGTAATCTACAATGGGCATCTTGCAATGTTGCAACTCTCCCTTTGGTTTAACAGCTGTATTAATTCTGTTGAGATTAAGAAAATTCTCCTTTCTTCTGATATCAAGCTCTAGCCTGAGAAGCCAAAGCACCTAAGCTAAATTCCCTTAGACGCATTCCTTGTGTTTTAGGCTTACTCTCAGGGCATTTCACCTCAAACTTTCTCTTTGTGCCTCCCTCTCTGAAGACTTTGATTCAGACCCTTCTCATCCTCCTGGTAGAGAATCTACTGGTTTTCTAAAAAATCTGCCTTTGATACTGTACTGGTTGGTACCTGTTATTGCACAAAATAAATAAATATAATAAATTACTCTGTCTTCCATTAAGCATCATTAGTCCGTGGGCTTAGTACATTCCCCAGGTTCCCAAAAACCATTTTCAAGACAATCCTATACAAGTACTGAGGAGTGAGAAAATTTAATTTTTCTTGAGTAAAACCCTGGTATCATTAACAGACATTTCCGATAACCACCAGGCAATCACACTTTATGATCTAACAGATTACAGCCATCTTCATGATGGTGTGAAATGACTGATTGTGCAAGTTCTAAAACAGTTTTCTTCAGACAACAGAACATGTAACCAGCCACAACTTTCAGTTCAAAGCAGAAGCGCAAGACAGCTTCTTAAGATGCAACATCTGTCGCATCTAACGGGAGCTGTACTTACAAATACATCCTGCAACAAATCAAATAGCCTTCTAGATAACCAATATTTGCCGATTCAAAATGGGACCTTACAGATTTAGATTTCAAATTTAGATTTCTTACTATGAAATTCTTACTACCCTTCCAAGTCAAACAATTCTATGATTCTATAGCAAGTCTGCTATACTTTATTAGTTATAATGTACACAGCTTTCAATGCAAAAGATGTCTTCAGGGTTTACACACACACACACTGTCACTGCTGTATTTATAGACAATATGATTAAACATTTTAATTTTATTGTAAAAGATAAATTGTCCTATACAGTAAAGAGAAATTCAGTGCTGACTAACTGATTCATTAAACAGGCCTGAATTTTCAGTTGATAGAAAATGGTTCTCCTTCCCTTTCCACCATCAAATCTAATTTAAAAGTAACCCAGTGTAGTGCAAATACATTAGATACTTAGTAATCTCCAGTAATGGCAGGGAAACTCATCACAAATTGCTGAATGTCATGAATCATCTTGTGAACATATAACTGCTATACACTGCAAAAGGCGCTTTAACAAGTAGTTTCATTCATTTATGTCAATACTCCATAATTAGCACAGAGAAGTGTCTGTAAATTGAACTCTTGAGCATCACACTGCTTAGTTACCAGTTTTCTTTTATTTAATATTTTGAACACTTGATATAATGAAAGACCCCATTAAAATTTTGTACCAATGACAAATGACATTTTCATTTTCTGTTCTAAATGTGTTAGCACAAAATAATGAACTCAATGTTCAACAAATCCATAAGTATATGCTGACCTGTACTACATAAACAGTTCAATAGCCTTTATCAGGGCTATTAATTTAAATTTTTAAAGTATGCTTAACTGTTTTCCTCCATAAGAGATTATAATAAAAAACCTCCAGGCCTGTATAAAAATTAGTGCTGATGTTTTTTTCTCCCCAGCTACACCTGAGTAGGTCCCCACTCAGAAGTAGCAGTTGACAAGCAATAACATGATGGTCAGGCAAAGAAAGCTAGAAGAGCTGTGCCCTGCACTGAAGATCTAGATTTATTAATTTGTTTTCCTTTCTTCAATTGAAGTTAAGAAGTGTGATAGTTCTTCAGGGTGCTCTATCCAAGGCACACTGTATTTTGGAAGCATGATGATGGTACCCACAAACCTCACTGGGTTTTACTGTTCACCAACAGAGATACAGTCTGTCCATGGAGAGCTTACAGCTTCAGGGCTTGGGTGTCCAGTGCTATACCTGAAGTATAGTTTCCTGAATGTTTTTTTTAAAGAGTGGGTAGAAAAAAATTATATTTTGACTTTGATTGCAGAATCTCAAGATGCCAAGCTACTATAATTTAATAGTTCATAGGTGACAGCTGGTTGGTTATACCTAATGGGTATATGGGATAATGTGATGTACGCTCTTAGCCCTTTCTAACGGTGAAATAAATCATTCTGTCTGCAACTTGCTTTGCAATGGGGGGATAAATAAAACTGTGCCCAAGGACAGTTAGTGCAGGGTAGCCAACACAAGGCAACTTGGTCATCTGTGGGTATTTGTGGTATAACTACATTATCTCAAAAGCAATTTAAAGGTTTAGACAAAATGCCTTCTTAGACTAGAATAAGAACAGCCAAATGCAAAAGTATAAATATATAAACAAACACAGTGATAAACTGCACTTCAATACTTCTTACCAGGATTATTTCCCACTTATGAGTTCTAAAAAATCCACAAGCTCCAGCTCTGAGTTTTTCCTATCCTCCATGGCTTCCCAGGAATCCTGGAATATAGACCTATGAACTAATTTCTACAGGCTGTGCACACATATGTGTAAACATACAAGAAAAGCTTTGCCTTCCTTTAACATTGCTAATTAATGAGAAAAATTAATTACTAAGGTAATCTAGTACTTCGCTTTGAAATACAAGAGATAATAATGAACTCTTATTATGTACTGCTTATTTTTACTTTTTTATTTTTAATAGAAAAAAAGTGTTGTAAAACTTTTTTTTTAATCTTACAAGATTTAACTCTTAACGTGTGCATCCCCACTAGGTATTTAAAATTACATCATCTTAATTGCATATCTGTAATTCTCCTCATGCTTTCAATTCTTCAGCACTCATAAAAATAGTACTGATAAGACATCCAAAATATCCAGACGAGCAAATCTTTCTATTATATCTAAAGTTTCTCCATTTCAAGTATATTCAGGCCTGCTACAGCCTACTGCTGCTACAATTATCAATATGAGATCTATTTATTTAAGGAGGGAAATATTTTAATCCAACTTAGTGCCATGATTCTTGATAGTTAAAATAAACCATTAAAGAAGTGGGAAAATCCCACCTCTCCTTGTATACTGCTTTCAAAGTATTTTTGCTCTGTTTAGTAATCAAATATAGATTTTTCTATGACATTTTGATTAGGCTCTTACTGTGAATACATTAAGTGATAATTGGTCCAAAAATACCTATTGAGCCAGGAACATCAGAATACAGTAAATACTGGGAGCACCATAGGTAGTTGTATGAATCACTTCACATACCTGTGGTTTTCCAGGTTCCTGTGCTTAGTCATGAGTACACTCTTCATTTTCTCGTACACAGAATATAATTTCTGCCAATTTTTGTTCCTGGCTTCTACACTGCCACCTGTAGTCATAAAGGAGAAATTAGCCATACTTTATGCTGCAAATCCTATTACCACATTTCAGCTCACTTGTTTTTCTATACAACCATTCTAAAGCATTCCCTTTTGTAAAGGTGTGTTAAGATACTCAAACTGGGTTATTTGTAATTTTTTCTTTAATAGATTTCAGGAAGAAAGAAAACCCGCAAGTCCAACTCAGTTTAACCCAAGAGAGCATTTAAAACTCCCAAAGACAGATACAGGCTTTACAGATCATTATGTTATCCTTGTCGCTTAGTGGACACATATAACCTTGATGGAACAAGGTGGCTTCTGAAGTGGGAATACAAAAAACATCTGCACTTAATTACTTGGTAAATACAAAACCTAATTCGATTTGTTCTTCCAGCTGAAAAATAAACATAGTCTTTACAGAAACATAACCTCCATGCTCAGCTTAGTTACCTTACATAGGTTGTAAAGAAATGCATATTTAAAAGAAAAATAAAATGCTAGCGCTTGGAAGAACTAAAAGTGATCTTTAACTTCTTTATGTCATGAAAACTACTTCATTTATTCCAGGCTTACTGCACTTTGAGCAATATGCCACAGATTCTGTCGAATTAACCATTTACTTCAAAATAAGACCTAGACACGCGGTACCCAGAGCCCTCAAATGAATCCTTTCCTGAAAATATGACAAAATAGAAAATTCAAGCCTTCCTGGAAAAAACAAAGCTTTCTGGTGCTCAGAACAGGGCTTTCACCGAATAACGAAGTTTCGGAGTACAAGCTCTGGGGGAACACCGGCTTTCGCCTGCAACTCCCCCTTCTTCCAGTTAAGAATTGCTCACACCATCCCTGGAAGCAGCCGCCCGAACGCTCCCCCTCTAGGGCTCTATCTGCAAAAAAAAACCCCTTTCAAGTCATTAAGGGACAGAAAGTAACTCATTCCACCGCGCCACTGCGAGCGCACGGACGGCTACGGCTTCCCCGGGCACCCGCACCCCTGCGCCGTGACCCGATGTCAACAGTCCCCACAGCCTCCACCAGAAACCTCAAACTGGAGTAGAAACCGAGATTAAACCCGAAATTTTCCCCAAGAAAGAGTGGCTTAAAAAAAAAATTAAAACAAAAATTATTAATCAATAAATAAAATCCCAAGCGCGGGTGAGACTGCCCGCGCCCCCCAAGCACACGAAGTCCAGGTAACCCTCTCGCCCTGCCACCGCCGGCCATCCCCCGGCGGGAACCCCCCGGGGACCTCGCCATCCTCCCAGCCCGGCTACGGCTGCCCCGATGCCCAGCGGACACCCGCCACACTCCCACACGCCCACACCCCACACAGTCTCACATGCACACAGCCCCCCGCCACCCGAACCCTTCACAGCCCCACACCCCGGCCGCCCCTCAGCCCCACCGAGCCCCTCACCGCGACTATCCCCCCCCAGCTCCAAACCACACACGCGGAGCCGCCGGGCGAGCTGCCTCCCGCCGGGACAACGTTGGAGATGGTAGGGAGCGGGAGGGGGGAGAGGGGGTGTCTCCGGTGAACCCGGAGGGCCGAGGGTCCGCCGCTGCGGGGAGCGGGCGCTGCCCACCCACCTGCTCTCGCCGGGCTCCTCACGCCGCCGGCCGGTGCCGCAGGATGAGGCGGCGGCGGCGGCTCCTCCTCAGCAGCGCGGCTCCCGCCCTCCATCCCTCCGCCCCCCCGCCCCCCGCCGCCGCCGCGCAGCCAGGGGGAGCAGCGCGTCCCGGGTGCCGCCGCGCCTCCCGCCCCGGGATTCCTGCGGGAGGCGGCTCATCGCTCGGCACAGCCTCGCCGCTCCTTCCCGGGCACGTTTCTGCCGGTGCCGCCGCACGGCGAACCCGCAGCGTGAGCCTCCTCCCCACCCTCCCTTCCCTTTTTATGGCGGGGCCGGGGCTCCCGCCGCCGCCGCCGCTGCTCCCGCTCCCGTGCGGGGGGCAGCGCCGCTCTGCCAGCCGCACCGCTGCCTACCCACGGCCGGCCCGCCCCCGCCGCGCTCGCACCGCCCGCCCCCCGCCAGCCCACCTGTCCGCGCCCCGCCGCCGCGGCCCACGCACCCGCCCGCCCACGCACCGCCCACGCATCCGCCGCCGTCCCCGTCCCCCCCCGCCGCACCGCAGCGGCCCCCGGCTTGGCGGGGGAGCGGGCTTGGCAAACGCTGGGGGAATCGGTGGCGAGGCGAGAACGGCGGCGTGGGCTGCGCTGCGAGAGCGGGGTCCTCTCCCACCGGTGCTCCTAGCCCCCGAGTGCCCGAGATGCCCACCTCCCCCCCCGGGCAAGGGGGCGTCGGCGAGGCGCTTCAGGAGCTCCGGGTGCCGCCTCGCTCCGACACCCAAGTAAACGCCTCGCCTTGTCCCCTCACAAATAATTTAGAGGTTCAGGAACATGCTGGAAGCCCGGTTCCTGATGTCTCTCTGACAGCTGATGGCGAGAGGTGACCTAGCTGGAGCTCTTAAAAGATAGATTTTGCAATGCTTACAAATTTTGCAAAAGCAGCAGGTAAAATGCGTGAAAGTAAGTGTTGTGCAAAAGTAAGTTACTGTAACTGAAACTGCAGAGAAACTGAAGGTTGCAGACGCTGTCCCAGCTCCCCTGCTAATGGAAGAACAGCCCATCCCTTGCTGATAGTTCTCTCATTCTCTGACTTTTGCCTCATGTATTTGCATTTCGGAAACACAGACGATGTATTGAAATTATTATATCTTTTTTTGTTCAAATGGGTTTCACTGTGATATTGACATTAAAGAATATACTAGAACGTTCCAATAGTTCAACCAAGTTAAAAGAGGGTTGGGAGTAGTTGAGTGCATTGATGCAGTCATACTGACTGATAACTGTTTTCAAATCTGTATAATAAAAATCTGTTGCATTCATTCTTTTCACAGCCATAGACTCCTCTTTGGCTAAGACGATCTTTACCTTTCCCAAACATTTTATTCTAATTCTATATCTTTGGGACCCAACGTTTTCAAGGTAAGCCAGAAGTCCTTGCAGTCATGTTACAAGCTATGATATCACGCTGTAGGCTAGTGATATTAAGTAGTAAGCTAGAAGAATAAAATCACTTGCCTTTGTCTAGTCTTCTGCAGAATTAAGGCTACTTTCAGTTCCTCTTCTTACATCTCATAAGCAAGACACCAGACTTATCCGAATATTTAACGAGTAGTAAACCAGGAGTCTGTATGTAATAAAAGTAGCAAGTATAACACACATATTTTTAATAACAACATAGACAGGTGCTTATCTGAAAGAAGTTTAAACCATTTCATTTCACTAAAATGAAACAATTTCATTTTTAAAATTAATAAATATCAACTATATATAAGCACATCTGCAAGCTATTCATAATGTAAGAAGATCAAAATCAAACAAAGCTGTCACCAAAAAAGTATAAAAAATCCTGCAGAGATGAGGATAAAAATTGATACAAGCATTGAGAAAAAGCATTTTGACTCTACTCCAACCAAAAAAAGGGCTCTGGTCTTTTACTCTGAAACCTAACAACCTAGTGGTACACTGGTGCAATAATTCAGAAAACAATGTGAATATTGAAAATTCAGGTGGCTTAACTCTGGTTATAAAGGCTATCGTTAAACACATAGCACAAGCTTTTACAGATAATAAATAATAAAGAATTCTTTAGATTGAATGTTTATCCTCTTTCTCTTTGAGCTTATAAAGTATGAAACATATTAAAAAATAGGATAGGTTTTCCAGTTTTGCCTCCTCAACTAGCCAGCAGTTATCAAGAGTTACTGACCAGTAAATATCACTCTGAAATTTCATAGTTACCTACAGTAAGGTCTGCCAGTGGCCTCAAGGACTGGCTTTTTCAACTGTGTCTCTTCAAACAGTATATCAGCAATAGAAACTACACCGACCTGCCTCCAGTCTAGAAGAGTTCACTCTTGTTCCACTAACTCCTCCATAAACATACTGGTTTGTCTGCAGGTGTCTTTCCTATAACTGTTACAAATATATTAAATTCTAGCAGAAAGTTCTTGTCTTTTTCATTGAAGCATGTCCACTGCACAGGCTCTTCCCTTTACAAAAAATAGTCATCACTCCTTTAAGGTCTTACACGAAGTTGCTCTTAGACCTAGCCCATTGCAGGAGAAATGCTCTCTTTATTCTGGTTTTCCAACCAAGAAAACAAGAATTTGGTCACTTTGCAATGAATATTAATCACATGCCATCGTATTTGCCTTGAGCTTGTGAGATGCAGAAAATTAGATCAGGCATGCACAGAATCTCTTTCTCCCCCCAATTTCCCACCCACCTCCTAAACAGCTCTGCCTTTTTTCTTCAGCAATTCAGGTTTGGAAGAATAAATTCCATTGTTACAATGATTCAGAGACAAACTGAAAGCCAAGTGAAATATTGTTCTCCCAAATCTGACAGGAAAACTTATAGGATGGAAACACCCAGAAGATAAAACCCACTTCTCTCATAATATGCTCCAAAAAGCATTACTTGTCACTTTCTCTTTGCTCCCAGAATATATACAGCAACTGCTGGGTTGCTGTAGTACTGAAAATTTCCAGTTTTCCAGATGATGAGCTGTGACTCAGTACTCCTACTGATGTACCTCAATGCACCATCCATTTACTTTATGTGGTGGTAAATCACCTCTCACTTTCCTTCCACCAGAACTTATTAAACACCATCTTGTGTCCATGGGTCTAATCTGCCACACGATGTTCTACCTCATCCATCTGAGATCAGATCAGGTAAAAGCTATTCAACTCCAGCATTTTTCTAGACCACCTCCTTATTTCAGTTGCTACCCAAGTGTGCTTACACCTCTGAGAATATGGGCTGTGCAGGTCATCACCTTAAATGCTCCTTTCTCCACTGTCCAGCCTAGACCATATATCTGTTTATTGGCTGAACAAGTCTGAACATTTGGCACAGAGCTTTCATTTTGTGACAAGGTAGTTTCTAGAAACTACTTCTGGGAAAAGTATGTTTTTTTCTCCACGTGCAAAATCCCTTCAAAGAGTCAGTGAGGTGACAAAGCAAATTTTGATCCATTTATAAGCAAAAGAATGACTTCAGTCTATGCTACGGAAACCAGAATTTGGCATAGTAAAGCTAACAGCTGGTTGAAGAAGAATAACAGTGTGGGCTCTCTGATGTTCGCAGATGAACACGCACAATCAAAGACAAAGTTAAGGTAGCACTTGATGGTTCTGAGTAGTAGTAAGGAGTTAAAACATTTTAATTTACATTTAGCAAGAAATTATTAATTATTAAATTACATTTACCAAGAAAAAAATTTCTTATAGGAAAGCCATTTTATTTATTGCCTGTAGTAGCTGTAAAAAATGTCATATAAAACATTTAACATGCAAGAATATTATGCTAATGAGAAATCTGTGTTAAATAGCCCTATGCATTGCAAAAAGTACCAAAAGCAGCTGGAAAGTTATCTTAACTTCAGGCACTCCTTTTGCTTCAATTTGCTATAAACAATGAAAATCAACACAGTGCAATGAGGGGACTTTAATAACTCGAACCTCTGTGAAAGCTCTGTAACATTCCCGAAAGGACATCAGAGACAAAGGATAAATGGTCAGAACTATGGTAGTCAAGAGTAATAATGCCGTTCTAGTTAAAACTATTCATTTAGTATTTACATCTGCTTCGAGACTTTAATTTGTCAGTAAGCACTGAAATTCACCCCAGAGCACTGAAGAAGTGGAGAAGAGATTAAGTTCCCTGACAGGGGATTCAGAAAAGCAAAGGAAATAAGATAGGAGTGGAGAGGAACAGTTCATGGTGGTAGAGGGAGAAGTGTAGCCGGACCTTTGCAAGGGTAAGATGTTATGATCTTTCATCCTACTTCTAAGCAAATGACACCACAAAGGCTGCGTTTCCAGCCAGGGCTAGAAAACCCAGAAGGCAGCAGCTGATGAGCTCCCTTAGAATGGGTTCTTCCTCAAAGAATCTGTTTTCTCTGAAATCACTGGTAATGAATAACAGTTGCCTATAACAACAACTAATATCCTCACGTTACATCTTTCCTCACAGGTTAAATTATCATCCTTCTATTAATAGGACCATCAAAAGCGTTTTTCTCCTTCTTTGGAAAAGAATATCTGAGAGTTATGTTCAGTCATAAAATGTTAAAAAAATCCTGGACAACATTTTAATGCTAGGTGTTAGTGAAATTGACTGTTTCAATTTGATGTTGTTACAATCTTTCCAAACTCATTGTTTCAGAGATACAAACTCTCCAATTGTCAGCTCAAGAAAAAGAGAGACATTTTCCTTCATATCAGTTTCTTCATTACTGACTATTTCCGGTCTCTTCACAATACGTATGATTGTGCTAGCAACCATCCATCTCCAGCAAAGTAAGGCTGGAGTGCCAATTCCATGGAAACACAATCATTTAGTAAAAATCTTCTGTTTCATCCGCTGTCCTTTGAAGTGGTTCCTTTGCACTCCATGTAACAGGTTCACAATCAGTGAATTAAACACAATACTACTTGTGTAGTAGAATCAATATTCTTGCCTAGAATGGTCCTCACCATAGTTCTGCTCAAGCCCTTACCGTGCTTTTTTCCCAGTAAATTTCAGTAGATCTCAAGTCACACTTTTTTTTTTTTCCCACAGAAAAATACATGGGTTTTTCTAGAAACATCTCTAAGAGGAAGCCAAAAAGCAATACAGTTCCTATGTAGATTCCAATACAGCTTTCCAAAAACCTGTATTTTTAATCTAAAAAAGAAGAGCTCAGTTCCAGCAAACTGGGAAACCATTAGATTTTTTTTAATCTACTTTGCAAATGATCATGGCTGACTGTGTATTTACAAATTAGATGGCCATGACCACATAACTCACTTGGAAATATAGTCATTTTTTTGTCCACATCAACAGCTGAAGTCATATTTATTTCTGCATTTATTAATTTGTTTTCTAATGCAACCATTTCCCTGGACGAGACCTCGTTAGAGACACCATTGCTTATTAAAAGCAGTGGCAATAAAACTGACATGTATTTCTAGAAACTGCTGTGCAAATCAATATAATTTCTTAATTGGTTAACCAAATAGCTGCCATACTAATGAGTCACTGCAATTCTCTGTAAACATCTCTTTCTGCCTGGTTATACCTCTTTAGCAGCTCCATAGCCAGATGGAAGAGGAGCTACAGGGCCCCTGTTTCTGCTCTCTGCAGTCATTACAGCTCATAACACTGCAATTTGTGGACTGCTTGTCTTCCACTGGTTTGGATCTCTTTTCAAGGCTTTAGAATATATTCTTAAAATTTATTTCAAATTACTCTGCCTCTAACTCTCCATGCAACACATACATTTCTAAAGTGAGTATTTTATAATAGCAATGAATAGGATAATCACCTGATTAACTGCCTAAGGAAGAATTGTGGAACATCTTGGAGGGAAAGCACTAGAGAAATCCCAAATTTTATATAAGCAAGTGCCAAACTTAATTATAGCCAGTTTGATATAAATAAATCCCAGCTCTTTCTGTGATAGTGCTCTGAACTTGCAGGTTCTGAGTTAATGCCAGTGCAGTGATACCACTTTGTTATGTGGATTTCAGACACTTTTCACCATTCAATAGACATCTTCCAAGATATGGGTATCTGATGGTCCTAAATGATAAGAATAAATATCAAACACTGAGCCAGGACAATCTAATAGAACTCTTACAGCTGGAGTGACATGTCAAATGAAAAAATACAGCCTCTTCACTGCCAATTGTTTCAGTTAGTGGAAACAGTTTTGTCAAATATATGGTGTTTTGCCAAAATAGAAAAGGCACCGATACAGCTTTTTATAGCTTCATGCTGGATAGTTTGCCACTTTTTGAGGTGACACAGTATATATCTGAATTGTCTTTTTGTCTCTGTCAATTCAACCTCATTTGCTGGGGTTTAGATTTTAATTTAGCCCATTTGTGAGGGAAGCATCAGCCACAAAGTTCAGATTGTGACTTGAGTTACAATTTCCCTGGAGTCTTGGATATCTGTATTGTGCTTTTGGTTTAGGATCCTCTTTAGACTTCCTCTTTCCTATTTGCAATCAGAATGGGCCAAAGAGAGAATTAGAATCTCCTATTTTGCTTCTGGTCAGGTCAAGCTGGTGTTGCATTCCATTTCCTTGCTTGCTTGAGAGGGCTGCATCCATGATGAAAATTAGAAGAGCTATGGAAAAACATGTACTAATGGTACCTAATCAGACATGGGACTTTAGATTTAAGAGAGCAGCCCTTTCCTAATCATGGATTTTTTTCCTTTACTTCTCCATGCTGAAGGGTTGTGTCTTAAATATGTTAATACAGAGGGTATTCCTTATGTGAAGTAATTGATTTCATCACTAGGTCTAATACAGGGTTGAAATTATTTTGCCATCTACACTTAATCATAGACTCAAATGCCCCAATTACTTCACAGGTGCACAAGAATATAAAGATGAATGAAATTCCCTACACGTGGTTCAACATCCTTTTCCAACACTTCCACATGCTGAGCTTTCATTTGTTGTTAGCAATGACTGATTTTGAAACAAGCTACAGTAGGAGATGGACCATTTTGTTGCCAATAATAAGATGAATGAATGATTCCTGAAAACAGATTGGTCAAGTTACAAGGCACTAGCTGGCAACCGCTTTATCAAATAAGAAAATCAATCCATTCAAAAAAACACAACAAACCCCCAAAACAGGAAGAGCAACAGCTTGGAATTGCTCTTGGAAATTGTTAGTCTTAAAAGTAAAATCTTCAGGCTCTGTTCCTCTCCTGAGATTAATTTTCATAAAGGTTAAATCAATACCATCAAAGGCAAAAAATGAAAGCCAGACAAAGAATGCCATCACCATTTCCATTCCTTAGAGTTGCTGTGGATCATCTATTTATTGTTTCAAGCAATGTATGAAAAGTAAGATTGTGAATGACATAGGAATATCTAGCAGTCCGTTATGTTCCCTCAACACAATAGGATGCCATTCTCCAATGGTCCTGAGAAATTATTGCAATGAAATTTATTAATATCAACTAATAACGCACATAGATGACCTGTCAAGCTATATATATAGGAACATAATATTGTATGTCAGAATAGAAGATCATGACTGTTCCTTTTTGGTTTTAAACTCGATGGGATAACTTAGGATCTGATTCCATGAGTCTGCCACCATGCAGGTCCTTTGACTAGAATATGTTGGAAATTGGGCATTTACTCATAAGGATTTCCTGAGGAGCCCAGAGAAATAAACTTTTCTGTGGTTGAACCTCACCATTTTCCCAGAGTCACAGAATGTTTGAGGTTGGAAGGGACCTCTGGAAGTTATCTTGTTCAACCACCCTGCTCAAGCAGGACCACCTACAGCCCGCTGCCCAGCACCATCTCCAGACAACTTTTTAGTATCCCTGAGAATGAAGACTCTACAACCTCGCTGGGCAACCTGTGCCAGGGGTCAGTCATCTTCACAGTAAAGAAATGTTTCCTGGTGTCCATACGGGGCCTCTTGTATTTCAGTTTTTGCCCATTTCCTCTAGTCCTGTCACTGGCACCACCAAAAAGACCCTGTCCCCATGCTTTTCCCTTCAGCTATTTAAATATGTTTACTAAATCCCCTCGAGCCTTCTCTTCTCCAGGTTGAGCAGTCCTAGCTCTCTCAATCTTTGTTCATGGGAGAGATGCTCCAGTCTCTCAAATGTCTTTGTAGACCTTCAACAGACTCTTTTCAGTAGCTCCATGTCTCTCTGGTACTGGGGAGCCCAGAGCTGGACCCAGCACCCCAGGTGTGGCCTCACCAGTGCGAGTAGATGGGAAAGATCACCACGCTCCAGCTGCTGGCTTCTGGCTAATGGTGATTTTGCATCAATGTTTTGTGTTCCAAGTATTAAAATTAATTTGGCGGGGTCTTGGTATCTTCTGCTCCTGGGGAAATGTGCAAAACCGAGATATCAGAAATGAACAGGGGTGAACAGTGTCAGGAAAGGGGACATCAGAGACCTGACTTTGTGGAACCTTTTGAATAAATGAGGAGGCACATTCCTGTCAGCAGCTCCATCACAGCCATCCAGACACCATTGACTGCAGAAGCTGATGGTCTGACTCACTCACTGTGCATGATTGTATTAGATTTCTCAAACAATCCTTACAGTATTCATTTAGGGAGTTCATATTTTGATTCCAAAATGGTTTGTGTTTGTTTCTTTTTTAATTTTGCCATTTTTAAAAAATTTATTAGGAAAGCCAAGGGAAACAGCACTATTGCCTACATGTCTCCTTCTTATGGTATCTTTTTAAAAATTGCTTGCACAGGAGGGAAAATGTTTACATATATGCTTAATATAGAAGAAAATTATAAAAAGCCCTAACAACTTCGGCACAGGGAATTTTCAGGGAAATTAATGACTAGCCGAGGTTAATGGCCCTCAGCTTCACATTGCCCCATCAACAGTCAGTCATTAATTCCCAGGAAATGCCTTGTGTCTTGATTGTTATTGCTTTAATACATTAAATTCAAGTTAAAGTCTTGACTTAATGTTTAGCCACTATAAAGCAAAACACAAGGAAGTGTTCCCACTGGACATATTTGCTGTCAAATATATTTTTATTTACCTTATTTTCTACAGGTATATAATAGAAGAATTGAATATTCAAATACCGATTTGCTTTGTTTTTACTACTCATAACAGTACACAAAAAAATCCTCCATACATCTTTGGCATTTATTTAATACTTCACTAAAGATATCTTATCCGAGTT
The DNA here is from genome assembly GCA_026546715.1 of Gallinago undulata. Taxonomy (NCBI): domain Eukaryota; kingdom Metazoa; phylum Chordata; class Aves; order Charadriiformes; family Scolopacidae; genus Gallinago; species Gallinago undulata. The sequence goes on along the minus strand of JAOTQQ010000001.1, from coordinate 115,727,786 downwards.
CAAATATGACTGAATGTGAAAAATATAGACATCACTACATTTAATGATATGACGAAGAAATTAAAAATTGATCAGAACTAGTTTTATTGTATCTAATTAGTATCATACCAGTTGTATTATCACAGAAAAAAAAAGACACTATGATTATTTACAAGCTCCAGCAGAAAGTGAAAAATCAATTTTTGTTTTGGCCCCAAACCAATTGAAAAATGGAAATCTGATGATGCCAGTTGTTCTGGTGAAATTTCTGCCATTGTGACCTCCTTCACAGAGGAAAATGCTATGGACAGCCTTTAGTTTTTTTTCTGCCACATTCTGATAGACCTGAGTTGGATTAAAAAAAAAACAACAAAACCCCAGCACAACACAATCCCCCCCCTTCCCCAACCCCATAAGAACACCAAAGAAAACCCCCTGGATTCAGACTGAATTCTGGTGTAAAAGCATGGTTTCCAGCAATGCTGAACATGTCCTAGGTTTGGGGGCTTTTTAAAGTAATTTTACACATTACTTAATTACTCTTCAACTGTACTTGGCCATACTTTTAAAAGCAGCCAGTTCACTTTCCTTCAGCACATGAAGAGAACGGATGAAGAAAAACCTTACTTTCATTCAAATAAAATACTCAAACTGTCAGTGATTTTATTTCATTCAAATAATAATGTACTCTTTCCATTATGTGGAAAAACATGGGTCGAAAAAAATGTGTTTCTGAAACTTTAACATTTCATAGATAAGCCTTGTTTCTGGTGCCGCTTCATTAAAGCCAACAGAGTTATGATTGGGATAAATCTGAGTTACTGTAATGTGACTGCATACTAACGTGAGGTTTGGTTTGATGTGCACATAAAAGCACATCAAAATTGCTACTAGATTTCCACATTAAGTTTTCAGGGGTCTGGGAAATGTCATGCAGCCAGTCTCATGCATTGTTCAAGACTGTACACACTCAAAAGTCCTTGGGATGTGAGATGATGCTAAGTCAGGCCAAAATGTGAGAAAAAAGCTGCTTATAAAGAGATTCAGACAACTTAGTCTATATTTTGACTGATATTCTCCTGTACGTCACCCGAACTTTCTCTGCATCAGTTTTGCCAGACTGTAAAATGAGAAATATGCTCGTAAGATAAAGAGATAAAGAAAAAAGAAAGGTTATTGTCACTTTGAACTTGATACTCTGCGCTGGCAGTCCTGCCAATGCAGCGCTTGTACTGTAATTCTGCGCTACAATCAATTCCCCGTTCCCTAGGATCAGGGGCTGGGACAAGTTGCTCACTGGGGTCATGCAGGTGTTGGAAGCACAGTGCAGAGACACCCACGCTGGTCATCCGTAGTTGGCTTTGAGTTGGAGACAAGGAGGTTTGCTGGATTCCAAGTGGTTCATGCAGAGCCTCTGGCCACCTCTTCACCCAGCCAGATGGTCTGGATTATTCACCTCACATAATAGGTAGCTGGCTGCAGTGGCAATGTGGTGAAATCTCCCAAAGGGCCCAATCTGACACTGTTAAAATGTACCAAAAATGTAGTCAGCCTATGTTCATCCCACCCCTGCAGGAGCGGAACTAGGGAAAAAAGCCACAGAAAAAGAAGAGGAGGAAAGGTGGCAAGCATCCTGAATGGAGATGGTTTGCACCCACGCTGAGTTCCCCTGCACAGGTCTGTCTGCGGGCTCTTCCAGATTTCAGTGCATTGGTCCACCATCTGGCTCTCTTGTGGACAGCACCTTCATATCTGGGAAGAACGCTTGGACTGCACATGAGCTTCAGATATGGTGCATGAAGGTGAGGTACCTTATAAAAATCTGCAATTTTGCGTCTGCTTTCCTGACTGAATAATCTCACCATACAGGACAAAACTGCTCTAAATTCTCCATTGCTGAAACCAGCGTTTCTTGTCTTTTCCTCACAAAACCTTTGAGATGTATTGGGTAATTCATCTGGACATTTACATTACTGGTGTCATTGTGCCTTTTTACAAAGCTACCAACTCTGCTTTGGATGTGCCACCTTCCTTCCTCTTTCTCAGCTGGCTATTCTTCCCCCACCTTCAGCACCATCCTTATCACCACGCCTTTGCTTGGATAGAACACATGATCATGGACATGCATCACATCATGGCACAGAGCAGGGGAGAGGCGGTGGCTCTGGGGCACATTGTGAGCCACAGGCTCTCTGTCCTGCAGGAGACAGGCATTCCTGTCTGCATTTCTGCTGCAGCAGCAGATGCACCAGGCCCTGTATCAGAGCCAGCAGCCGGCCCTTGCATGGGGCTCCAAAGCAGGACAGGGCCTTGGTGTTGCAGATGTGCAACAAGATATGGAAGCAAAGAAGGTTTGGGAATAGAGGGTACAGAACAGGCAAAGTTTCTGGTGAGAGAGGGGAAGAGGTTGACAAGATGAGTACATCAGTCTTGTTTGAAGAAAATGCCATGAAAGCAACTAGTTATCTCAACTCTCAGCACCTGGAATTTTTGGAATTGTTTTGCAGTGGGAACAAGTGGGACTGTATTGGGAACTAAACCATCATTTCCATCCTATTTCAGACTCTGCCTTTTGTGGTGATATAAGCAACCTTTGAGACACTAGCTGAACAGGAGCCCGGCACGGGGAATTATGCCCAACTCTTCAGAAAGCCTGAAGCAAGAGCTCTCTGCGTGGTTGTGAGCTGATCCCATTCATCTCAGTAGGCTGTTCAGGCTGAAGGCTAATGATGATAATTGAAATGTCGACATCATTAGCTATTTAATTCTACAACAAAAAAAAAAATCATTTTTTTACCATAGCTTTTTTTACATTTATAAAAAGAGTTTTAGCTACTGCAGTATGTAGATGCCATGTCAACCAATTGCTAGAACTACTGCAGATCTTCACCTCAAAACTGTGTCTAAATCAAGGTATTGCTTAGTTTGTATAAAAAATTCCTCAATTTTCTTATGGATACCAGGAATGTAAACATTTCATAGCTACTTGCTATCCATGCATCCAGCTGTAAAAGTATTCACATTTAATATTTTTCAACATTAGGTTATTATTTATTAAAATATTATATAAGAAATTTTAATAATTTATCCCATAATAACTTACTTCATAGTAATATCTACAATATGTTGGAGTTTTCCTCAGTACAAATAATGGTGTCAAAGCAGAAATTGAAAAACAGGGGACACACTGAGGTAGGTTGCATTGAATCTAATAAAAGCTAATAATAACAATAATAAAGAAACAACACAGTTACTCTCTGAAGGCACTGAGTTGCATAGGGAGCAATGAAAAAAAAAGTCCTATGTCAGAGCCCATCCAATAATTCTCTAGTTTCTCTTAACATCAGCCATGGTGAGTGAATTGCAGAGATTTTCAAACAATACAACTGTATCTATAGTTCTGGCCGATCCAAAACGGGGAGATTATTTCTCAGGAGCCACAGGGCACCATGGCTATCTGATCTTCCTACTTTGGCAGCAATGGCAGGGCTAGCGGTGCGCTGAAGGGCCGCACACCAGCAGCACATCCCTGCCATCGCTTGGGGATCTGTTTCAGCCCAGGGAAGTCCACGTGCTTTAGGAGATGCCTGTCGTAAGCATAGCTCTGGCCCAGTGAGATGCTGCATTTTATTGCCTGCTGTGAAGTCAGGCTACTGTGAATCCTTCAAGAGTCTCATCTTCAGCATCTCACCTGGGACTGCAACCCCAACAGTCATGACGAGAGCTGACAGGCTGCAGGTGGGACCAGCTCTCTGTCTTCCTTTTAGCTCAGGAAGGAGATCGCTGCCACGTGAGTCATGTTTGCAACAATTTTATTAATACAATTTAAAAACAACAACTATCACAACCCACTCACCCCCCATTTAGTAACATGCCATCAGACACCTTTTGCACCCTCTCTCTCGTTTCATCCATTCTAAGTTTTTCCGAAAGATCTAAAGCTGGTGACACTGCTGGCCCAGTCATATTTTCCTCGTGTCAGCCAGTACTATTTACTTAGAAGACGTGCAGGATTATATCTGCTCTTGGGTTTGGTTTTTTTTTGTTGTTGTTGTTTCAAATGAAACTTTGCTAAATACAGCCTGAAATTGCAAAAAACTTGCTGTGAAGCTATAGTAAGCAGTTCAAAAGAGCATTCTGGCAGTACAATTATTTTTAGCCAACTGATTTCTCCACCTCTTTCTCTCTTGTCGTTGCCGCTGGTCTTCAAGCAAGCTGCTTGTTAACATTTTAGAAGTAGCTTGCAGAGGCCTTGATGTGGTTTAATGTGCTCTTTGTCTTCTAAGGACTCTACCTGCAAGTTTTGTTTGCATACATCTCTCATTAGGCTAGGCCATGCAACACCAGGGTACTGTACAGCTCACCCAATAGCCTAACATACACTGTTATACAGTTTGGAATTATGGCTTTGAGCCTGTCTCCTGCAGTCCATTACTGCGTGCCCACCTTTTTTGATATTAACAACCAAGCAACATTTAGGCAAGGACTTTCTGAGGATGCCAGCACAGCATGGTTGAAATCTATTTTGACAGGTTATTTTGAACAGAGAGTTTGTCTTCTAGGATCCATTAAATTAAATTAAAAAAATAAATTAGAACGTGTTCTCTTTCTAGGTCTCTAATACTGTCTTAGTTTATTTGGCCTCCTGAGTTGCTCCTCTGTACCACAGCTCTGCCTGAAACTTCTTCACGCTGTGCTGCACTTTGGCAAAATCCAAAGTCTGATAGGGAAGCTTAGCCCACAGAGCTTGTGCACGGGGTGTTTGCTTCCCTGGTGAAATTCAGTTCCATTCACAATCTCTCTTCATATGTTCGTATTTACACAAAGGCAGCCTTCATGCTCCCAACTCCATTTGATCTTCCATGTTGTCCCTCCACAGAGCTTAGCTCCTTTTTATTCAAATCCTCCCCAGAGTCACTTCCATTGTGCATTGTAGATGCAGTCCCCTGACATAATGAACTCTCTCACAGCTGTAGAAGTTATTGTTGAATTGTCGGTTCTGTTTAAAATGTCAAGATTAACTGTTACCCAGCTGGTCATCTGAGCAGGAAGAACTACCTAATGGACTCATTTGCTGCTGCTTGGTGCATGGGAGACATGAGAGATTTCTTCAGGGCAACTGGGCAGCAACTTGGCTTGGTAGGTTGAGGATGAAAATCTCTGATTCCTTCCTTTCCTGATTAAATGACACCTCTGGCCTACAAATATATAAACAAGAAAATACGAACTTGGGGCTAATTATAATTTTCCATGAATAAGTCAAGCCCACATTTTGTACAGAAAAAGAAGTGTTAGTGCTTTAGTGCTAGAAATAATTTGTTAACCACAAAAAGTGGCTGAGACTTTCCAGCTTGATGATCTGTGCCGTTTCAAAACAAATATTCCCGTTTCACAATACTTGCAACATAGCCTGATCAATTCTAGCAGACAGCTTCCTGTATGGATCACTGGTGCTGAAACTGCTCTCGGTGGAATGTTTCATCCAATTCTACTCAAAGTCCATAAAATGCATAGAGAAAATGCAAAGAAAGAATTTTGAAAGCAAATAATTTTGAAACTCAGGAAACACAGATTTTTTTGTTGTTGTTGTTTGGATCCATACTCAGTCTGGAAATGTCATATTCACTTCAAATGGATTCACTAAACGTGTTAAAGATATTATGGGCTTCCAGTATAAGTATGTTCTGTAATTCTTATAAAGTTTCATCTGCTGCCTGTCTTACTAGAGCATTTGCTCTACTAGAAAGGAGATCATGGTTTTGTGACATTTGTCTCAATTAGTTTGCTTGCCAGTTTGAACACTTTTACCAGTTTAAGATAATTATGTGTCATTAAAAAAAATACAAAAAGAATCCTATAAAATTGTTTGCAATTACTTTAAAAAATTAGTGGTAACTATTATAATATATATGTTAGACCAACAGCATCTGCAGACCATATCAATTTACCAGGTATTGATCATGGTTCAAAACATAGGTAAAATCCCAAGAAATTACAATCCAAAATTGAGACTATAAAATTGTATTTTTACAACTGAGTTGGAGGGGTGTGATGGGTTTTGACTGCCTGAATTTATTCTTGGGAAAAATATCAGCCAGAAATCATAGCTGGGAGACCCAGATGATGTTGCTTGCTATCACTTATTTTAGATAACACGAAGACATTCCATAGAAATTAGCCTGATATAAATGGAGGAGAGTAATAAGGTCGAGAAGCCTCCTGTAATTCCCAGAGAAAACCTTATTTATGATCCACTGGGAAGAGCTAAACTATGTTCCACTGAGCAAACTGCTGGGTGAGGAATGATGGGCTTGGACACCTTTCAGAGACGGGATACAAATTGTAACTTTTAAGTGCTCCTTTTAGTGCCATACCAGTGTGTTGTTCTGCTAACTATGATTAAGATGCTTCATGATTATGCTGAGGGTGCAGCAATTTCCATCACCGTATGCAGTATTGGAAGAGCACGGTGTGTCCTGCATTTTCCTTCCCTTTTCCTTCCCTTATGAGGAAAGACTGAGAGAGTTGGGACTCTTTAGCCTGGGGAAGAGAAGGCTGAGGGGAGACCTTATTAATGCTTAAAAGTATCTAAAGGGTGGGTTGAGGGAGGATGGGGAGCCAAACTCTTTTCAGTGGTTCCCAGTGACAGGACGAGGGACAATGGGCTCAAACTGGCACATAGGAAGTTCCACTCAAATATGAGGAAGAACTTCTTTAGAGTGAGGGTGACAGAGCCCTGGAACAGGCTGCCCAGGGAGGTCGTGGAGTCCCCTTCTCTGGAGATCTTCAAGACCCGCCTGGATGCAGTCCTGAGTGATGTGCTCTGGGCAATCCTTCACATGGCTGTTGAACTGAAGGAATGTAGCAGCAGTGTCAAGTCCGTGTCATGCATACATCATGGGACTTAGAGTGTCGTTCAGTCCACAAGAATAGCTCACTATATGCTCCACAGTGAAAAAAAAAAATAATTCTAAATGTGACTGCACTGAAGCAATGATTTTAAAAATCATTGTGTGTCCAAAATTAATTTCTTTTGATGTCAGGCCAGCCAAGTATAGTCTCATGGTCATATGCCTCTCACAGTTAACTTCCTCTTTGATAGAGTGATGAAACCCAGCTGAAAATGAGATATTCTGTGGTTTAAGAACTTGTTCAAAATTTAGGCTGTGCACTGTCAAAGCCATGTTTTAAATAAAGAATTTTTGAATTCTAAGAAAGCATCAGTTCTTGCGTGCCTCCACTCATACTTTCTCCAGCAAGAGCAAAGTCCTTTTCAGGAGCATCGCTGACGTTCAGAGAGAGCTGGGCAGTGGTGTGGGGGCAGCACCCCACTGTAGACACACTGTGCCAGACCAGCCATGCCCTGTACCGTGGTCCTCTTCTCACTCTCTCTCTGTCCACCAAGACTGCAAGCAAAACATATTTACAAACAACAGAATTCGCTGTACCATGCGATTAGTTAAACTCTTTTTTAAAAACATGTGGGCTGGCCCCCTCTCCACCACAAGCGTTATAAATAACTTGCTTCCTGGCTGTCATGTTGACAAACTGAACTCCTTCCACCACCTCTGCCACCCCCACCTTCTCCCTTCACAAACACATGCTACTTCTCCCAGTACTTCAAAGTTTATTTCTCAAACATTTTTTTTTTTTTGGGGGGGGGGGACGTGGGAGGAGGGGGGGAAGAAGGGGAAGAGGCAGGAGGGAGGAAAGAGGAATAAGTGTGTTCACATAGGTCAAAAATATCAATTAAAACCAAATCCTTTCTTCTTGTATGCTGGGACACACAGGAACTGAGCCCCAGCCTGTTTTGAAAGCAACACGAAATATTAGCATGGAGATGCTCTGCAAAGATTAGAAACCTTGAACTTCAGAAACCCTGCAGTACTTTTTAGGTGACATGGAAGTGGACTGAAATCCACCCAGGTGACACACAGAGGTAGATGCTTCCAGCCTGTGTCTTACTTAGCAGTTTCATTGATGTTCATTTTAACTCCTAGGCCAAGGCTTCGTGCTTTAAGGACTGGCCTTGTGAATATCCCTCTTCAGTGACCAAGATTTCATCCACAGCATATTGGAAAGTGAAATATTCCCCAAATTAAACGCAAAGCCCTTACTTTATACTGCACACAAAAACATTAAATACCTTCGAGCAAGGGCTTCATGTCCAGTGCTTTATGCCCAGGGCTGAAGGGTTCTTTTTCTGTGTCGGAGTCATTAAGACAGAGAAATAAGTAACAAGAGGTTTCGAGTGACCCACCGTAAGCATGTAGCAAGTTCAGTGAACAAGCTTCGTGGTAAGGAGGTATCTCGGCGTCTCTGCCTCTTGCTCAGGAGTCTCCCAAATGCTGAGTTGTTTTTTACCTATACGAAGCATCTGATGTCACTTTTCTGTGTGGGTGGAAAATGCTGTACAAAGGTTAAACAAGTTCTTTCATCCTTGCTCATGAAAGTAAGCTCGTATTGCATTTCCAGTAACTAAGTGCATTACTATAACAGGTTGGGGATTTACTTTATGCATGCGTGTGTACCTCTGGTGACTAATTGGCCATGCATTCTCTCCCTTCCTTTTAATCTCGCTCAAATTATTGCTTAATTTGAATGCTCTTTTGGCCTAGGTTTATAAAGATAGTGCAGCCAATGCTTCCAGCTGTCGGTAAGTGGGCTTTGTAGCACAGGACTACGGAGCCTGTACCTGCTCTGCATGCTACAGAAAGGAACATTTTAGAAATTAAAGTGTAAAGACTTACATCCTGTAAAATAGACTGTCTCTTCAGCCAAGTGGTTAAATAGAGAGCCATTGCTGAATACAGCATGGGAGCATGCATTTGCTTTTGCGCATAATAAAATCTCACTGGAAGTAGCTTAATACTAAGCAACTGATTAGAGTTTTGTTAGATGGAAGCCTAAAAAAAGCTGGAATCAGCAGAGTTACCTCAGTGGATATAATGCACTAAACTATCCAAAAGCCTTTGATAATTTAATATTATTTTTTTTTCCAGAAAGGCTGTTTAACACGTGGCAGACCAGGGCGCTGGAGAAACCCTCCTCATGGCTGAGATACGAAGGTCGTGAACAAGCTGCCCTCAGAGGTACGGCTGAAGGTTGAGGAGCTTTACGTAAGTCGTTTTTTGCTAGCGTAGTTCCCGTACCACAGGAGGGTAGGTGTATCAGCACAGAGATCACCACAGCTACCTAGAGGAGGCTGTGCAAACCAGGAGGGCTCGCAGCCTCCCACACTGCCTACTGCTGCCAGCTTCACCTGAGCTAACAAGTTCAAAGGCAGCTCAGATGTGCCTGCATGAGCTCCGGTAACATCTCTGCACTAACAACTGGAGGTTGTTACAGAGGTGTGAAATGAAGCATAAGAACAAACAGCCTAGATGGCCTGGCAGAAAGTGAGGCAGGGTGTCTTCTAGACATCAGAGCTCTTGATGGGAATGACCCCAAGAAAGAGCTATGTGCTTGTGTGGGAGCATCTGCAGAACACACACACACATGCACACACAAAATATTGGCCAAAATTGAGAAAAAACATGGTAAGGACCTTAACAAGGCCAGGTGAATGGCAGCCCAATACATACCAATAAATAAAAAGCAACGACCACCAGCAGAAAGGGTTGGAAAGTCACAGGCACTTTATTGACTATACTGTAAACTGTGACATTCCAGAAAAGGGTTGGATCACTCCTGACGACCGCTCTGTAGGAAAGCTTCTGTAGAGTATGTCATCCGTGAAAAAAAAAAAAAAAAAAAGGGCAAATGATGTATTATGAGACGCAAGACACAGGCTGGAAAATACATTATAAACAGCATAATGTGATAGGTAAATGAATAATACACTGCCAACTGGGATGCTGCATTCAGTTTTGGTCAGTGCTTTTATAGGAGATAATACAGTAACAGAGGGGATTCAGATAAAAAATAATTAAAATAAGTAGAGGAATGAAGAATTTTCTATATGAAAAGATAAAACGGATTAGATCCATTTAATTTAAAGACAAAATAAGAAGGAATATATTAGAGGTTGCAATATGATGACTCTAATTCAAATGAAATATCCTGTGCTATTCAACATTTCTCTCATTCAAGAAGTGGAAACATTACATAATAAAAATCCATAAGGAATGATAAGAGAATGCATTTTTTTCACACAACACAAAAACAAAATTATTCTCTGGAACTCTTTGTTCTAACAGGATTAAAACGGACTGACCACTCATAAAGAAAATTAGAATATGCAAATTCATTAAGTTCAAGAAATATTTTTCAAGAGGTTATATACACCATTTTTAGATTAAACAGATTCTGGTCTGATATCATATGCCAATTCCAGCACTCCTTCAGGAGAGGAAAAGGAAGTACAGGAGGGAGAGTGCCAGGTTAATAGTTTTTCTGTAACTAATGGCATTACTACTTCAGATGTGGGATCTCATGCCCTGTTGATATCAGATGCAAGAGTCACAAGTTGCTCATGAAGGTAAGATTCACCCTTTTCCAATGGCAAAGCTTCTGGCCCTATCCTTGCATTGCTGTCAGCCAGTGAACTTTAAACTCTGCATATTTGCATGCGGAGAGCCCACTGCCAATGCAGACCCAAATCGTGTCTGCTCTGTGCCTCAGGCCAGAATAACACAGAGGAAAAAATCCACTGCTGGTGTGAAGAGGAAAAAACATTTTCCTGACAAATGATTTAAAAGAAAATAATAATACAGAGAGCTATTTGTAACTGGAAAAAGCTGAACAAGTCCCAGTAGAGACAGACTGGCAGGCAGAGGGTGGAGGAAACACTGCAGAGCTGATTAATTTATTACATAAATCCATGGCTTATAAAGTGATTATCACTCCATATAAATGCCACGAGCAAAAAAAGGAACATTAGAGCTTTCAGGAGCATCGACCAGCATCGTTTTGGGAGGGTAGGACCGGTGTAGTATCGAACCTCCAGGAGCAAGTGACTCATGACATGCTGCGTGTATTGGCCAGATTTTTCCAAACCCAGAAGCTCTTCCTTCCCCCTACATTAAAAAAAGAACAAACCACCCCCTCTCCCCCTTCCCCC
>JAOTQQ010000001.1:115669852-115716645 GCA_026546715.1 Gallinago undulata | reverse complement strand
AACCACCCCCTCCCCCCCCCCCCCCCCCCCCCCCCCGAAAAAAAAAAATAATGAACCTCAAGCCCATAAACAATACAATGAGAGAGAAAGAAAGAAGGAAAAAAAACATAAAGCTCCTGGTCTTCATAACCCAGTTCCCCCTACATGCATTTCCCACAAACTGTCAACATCCCACAGGAATCTACCCACGTTACACATCACAGCACAATGCTCCCGACAAAGGCATCTCAACCCATGATGTTTCAGGCAGCCTTTCAAACCGCCTTCACTGTATCTAGGTTCACCAGCTCTGTAATTAGGTGTTAAGTTTAAGCAATCCAGGAATTTATGCAGGGAGATACTTCTTTTGCTGTTCAGCATGATTTATGCCTGCATGGTCTCGCTGAAAGGACCAAAGGTTCATCCCATGAAGAAAATGAGTCTTTCCATATCTCTAGCAGGCTCCAGTTCAGTGAAGCACTTAAACGTATATTCAGGTTCGTCCCTATTTAGAATAGCATTTAAACAAACATGGGTAGCTCAGCAGTCCTTTCAGTTCCATGGGACTAAAGCATGCATGTAATTGCTCTCCTAAACAGGCTTTAATTTACAAACAACATCAAAAATAATGTTAATAATCACCATCATAACATCTGCTCTGTTTGGCTTTACAAGACAACACCAGGCTTCAGAAGCGAACTGTGATAATTTGTAAGCATAGGTTCTTGCCATGAGCAAAACAGGAAAGATAACATTGTGAATAACATTGATCTGTTTTTTTGGTAGAGGCCAGTACAGGGTTTGGTACAGAACAGTTCAGGGTTAAAATGACCATTGTAAATGCCTCTTCGATGTGTGATTGATTGACTTTCAGCAAGTGGATATTCCTACTGACCCACAGAACTGAAGACTCCCTCACATATTTCATTTTAGTCTCTAACATCAGGACTTCGGACAAAAAAGGTAGAAAAATGTTGACCAGGAAACAAAAGACAAAATTACTGGGTCACGTGAAGAGCCAGTTCTACAGATGACTGCATAGCCTAGTCTCAGATGTTTCGCTAATCATTACACTGGTATGTGTTGAGAGAAGGGATGTTAATGACTCTTCTCGTATTCCCAAACATTTGCCCAGAATGGGAATAACAACAAATTTGGCAACCAATTCTTGAAGTTTCAGCACCTATCATACCTAGTGTAACTCACTAATCTAAACACGCATCTGCCTCTGTTTTCACCACACATACCTTAATTGCCACAAAAACTGATTTACATTGTTATCTCCGAGGTGTATTAGATGACTTCCTGCAGCCCCTTCCAATTTTCAGATGAACTTCAGATGCACTATATGCCAGACAACACATTGTAGCTTTACAGCTTCCAACACACTATTAGGACTCATACTCTGATATTCCCTTTATTTTATTTAATTTATCTCCCTATGTATTTCAGTTAACAATTGTGAGAAAAGTATGAGCCTGTGATAAAGAACAATAATTAGTGCTTACCGTTGTGGCATGTTTTTCCAGGCAAATTTTTGGTTTTCTAAATCTAATCTTTATTCGTGCGTTCCTGTCTTTCAAGGAAAAATGCCAGCATTTTATTACTGGTTAATTTTCTGAAGTAACTTCACTTTTGCAGTTGCATCTGAAAAGGCCAAAATCTTTGTACTTACTATATACATGGATATGTATGTAAATACAGATATATGCATAATAAAGTACATAGAGGTATCTTAATTATGTTCTTTTGCCAGGAAACATTCAAAGTGACAAAATAGCAAATGTAGTGGTCAAAAGACTCGCATATCTCAACTGGTACACAGTGCAATTTTCCCATTTGATCTTCACTGTGACCTTATGCCAACCACAACATTTCAGGAAATGTTCTATTCTTTCTAGTCAGTGATTGTGAAGCAAAATTTTGAAAGAGGGTTTTCAGGCATATTACCAGTTTCTTTTTCCATGGAAATGCAGGGGAGGAGAAAAAGCACTCTTATCCTACTTAGTCATTCAACACTGGTGTTAATGATACATTCATGTATCTAATAAGTTTTGGGGGTTTATTTGTATGTTAATATTAATGTAAACCAAATTTAAAGAAAAATCATGAAAGTGAGATTTTTTTTTAATGTCTGAGTTATCACTGAAAGGACAGAATGACAATATGTGGAGTTCTACTAGATGGTCCCAAACCTCTAAGCCATAAGATCTGCCTGACTGTAGCATCAGACCTCAAGGTTCATGAAAAGTGACTGAAATATGAAAAATCTGGTTTGATACACAATTATCTCTAAAAACGTGAGCTTGCAAACACCCCAAATATAAACATTCATTTTTGAAAAAACTGTCATAATTTTTTAATTGCTTAAAGTACTTTTGCAGTATCTGGAAACAAGGGATGTTGAAATGGACCCTTGCCCATCAGACATGCTTTGGAGGACAATTTGGAGCCAGACATCTCTCTGTTGGCTTGCTGTAGCTCTGTGACACACTTAGCTCTGTGGATTCCCATCCACTGGGTCCTCTGACTTTGCCGGCTCAGTTATTACACTCTCACGAGCCACTGAGCAAGAACACAGGGCTCCTCTCACACTTGAACCAGGGGACAGGAGGCAACCGTGCTGGCAGTGCCTGGCGGGAGGCAGTAATAGGCAGCGCCACTTTTTCAGGACAGGAAAAGGCAGAATTATAGAATAATTTTGGTAGGAAGAGACCTAATCATCAAGTCCAACGATTAACCTAACACTGCCAAGTTAACACTAAACCATATCCCTCAGAACTACATGTACATGGCTTTTAAATACCCCCAGAGTTCACTTTCCTTTCTCTTCTGCTAAAGTCAGCTCAGCTTGTTTGCACTTTTAAGCCTTGCTTTAAAACAGTCTTTTTAGAGCTGCATTCATTTGCTTTGAAGGCTTCTCTCCTATGATGCGAAGAGGAATACAACTGAGGAGCTCAGCTCCACTTGAAGGAAAGGCACCACTTCATTTCTGTATACACGCAGTTTTCTTCTTCTGTCAGGACACTGCTTGAGGATGTAGTGACAGGACAAGGGGTAATGGTTTTAAATTGGAAGAGGGGAGATTTAGGTTAGATACTAGAAAGAAATTCTTTACAGTGAGGGTGGTGAGGTACTGGAACAGGTTGCCCGGGGAAGTTGTGGATGCCCCAACCCTGGAGGTGTTCAAGGCCAGGCTGGATGGGGCTTTGAGCAACCTGCTCTAGTGGGAGGTGTTTCTGCCCATGGCAGGGGTGTTGGAAGTTGGTCCCTTCCAACCAAAACCATTCTATGATTCAATGATGTGGCACAGAGGGAGGAAGGGGCAAGGTGGATGAGCTCCAGTGTGGTTCATGCCCAGGTTACGCTCTGGGTATGAACTCCAGGTCACACTCTGAAGAGATGCAGCAACACCTGATAGACAGATATGCTTAGCCCACAGCTTTCCCATAGTGTGGCCATGGCTCACAGAAACCAGCAGGAAGGGGACAGATTTGGGAAAAAAAAAAAAAAGAAGTATGGGGTTGTTGACATGTTTTTGTTTGCTTTTTGTAAAACTCACATTGACATAAAAAGCCAACATAAATTACAATTACTTATCATATCTGCAATTACTAGGAAGAGCTGTACCTAGTTTCAGTCCTAATTACGACCCTAGTAATTTCAGATTCTTTTTTAACACAGTATGAGAGACTGCACAAAATCTGTCCATGAAAACAAGTAACAACCATAAAGGTGAGAAATGGAATAATTACAGCCTGAAACAAAAGAAAATATCTTAGTACCCAGTTCCCTCAATGATAATTGAAACTTACATCTGATGGCCATAACTTAAGTATCTACTTAGGAACAGAAGCCATTTTGTTCCTAATTTACATTCTTACAACAGTGCTGGAATAAAAAGACAGACCAGTGACCAAATGGAAAAGTCTGCACAGTCTTGAAGCAAAACATGCTTTGGATTTAAATTCCCTTTGCTGCACGACCAGCTTTGTTACGGCCGATCAGTCCTTTGCATCCATTCAAAGCAAGTGCGGAGGCAACCAAGTTCAGGTTCAAGAGTCTCTTGAAAGGCTCTTCAAGCCCAAATGCCTTTCTCTTTCTCTGCGGGGTGAGAGCAGTGGACTCTCCAAGCTCTCCGTGCTGCAACAGCATACCTGCTACTGAAAAGCTCCAGCGGGAAAGACAAATAGCAA
This sequence comes from Gallinago undulata, assembly GCA_026546715.1. Lineage (NCBI taxonomy): Eukaryota > Metazoa > Chordata > Aves > Charadriiformes > Scolopacidae > Gallinago > Gallinago undulata. Next base: position 115,712,470 of record JAOTQQ010000001.1, on the reverse strand, counting down.
AGCTGCTTCCATTTTTCAGGTGGAGAAGAGTCTATTGTCAACAAAGTCCTCCACAGAAAGAGAAAGAAGGACAATTGTTGCCAAAGCAGTGCTGTAGGGTCATGAAACCCTTGCCCACAGCAGGTACAGCATCTCTCTTTGGTTAAAACTGACGATGAAACTCTGAGCCTTCATTTTTTTTTATTTCTTCTGAGAAGGCATGTTAAGGGGCTTCTCCAGCAAGGCTGGAGCACTTGGAGTGCAGCAGGGTGGGACCATCCCGTCCTGATGGTGGATGAGCCAGCAGCTGGCCCCTGGGTCTCCTCACTGGCTCCCAGACCTCCCCACTGTCGCAAATGGAAGACAGTAGGGCCTGTGCCATGGGGGAGAACAAGGCAAAAGGAGGGGGAAAGAACAATTATGAGAAGCAATCTCCAGATGATCACATCTTGATGTATTTATTTGCACTTCTTTTCATAAATTCCACTGACCACATTTCTAATTCCCAAGATTCTGAAATATTCAGCAGAACAGTTATCTTCCCTGGATTGGGATACATTCAACCAGCCACCAGTCATTACTTGGAAACCCCTTTACAATTAAGTCTTTATTAAAACTTTTCAGGATAAATAGTAGATAAATTTAGACCACGTTCCCTGCAGTTTTTACCAGTAGAAACACAAGTGCTGTGTGCCCTAAGGGACAAATGATTTGTTGCCATTAATTCAACAGAGGGCTCCTCACAAAAATATTTTCCCTTAATCAGTAACAAGCTCCATGTCTCAGGCATCCGCATTTGTGCACACTTCTAAAGTGGACAGGTAAGAGAATGGGCAATATGTTTGTTTGAGGTTTTTTCCCCCTTTTAAACAAAAACACTTTTAAACTGAATTAATCCAAAAAAGACGGCAATACCTTCTCCTTTAATACCATTAGCTCTGCAGGAAAAAAAATAGTTCCACAGAACATTAGCAGCAATCAAAGGGCAAACAATCTATAATCAATCAAAATAAACGTAACAGATGACACAGATCTGCTTTCACTTACAGTAAATGAGTGTATACAGATATTTACATGGGTAAATAGGCTTCTCAGAAGTTTCTTCTGAAGAAAACTCATAAAACTTGGAAATGCCAAATAGATATCTTTGTCCCACTGTTTAATTGCTCACAAACTGCATATACATTTACTGTGAAAGTAACGTTGCCATTGATTATTACCAACTGAAAGCAAGCCCAATTTTTCTTTGAAACAATCGCATAAGGAATACATTTGCAATATTTTAAATAGCTAAAAGTAACCAATCATAGATGTAATTAAATGAAGCCATTTGTTACTGCATTATTCAAACGTCCTGCTACCATGCAAGGTGTACTTTTCTCACAATACGCTAATCCCAGCCACGCTGGCCCCCTTCTTGCAAGTTCTTTTCCTGCATTGTTCTAGCCCTAGCAATCACTCTGCATATTGACGTTTCTGTTCAAATAAACACGCGTAGAAATGCGGTTCCTTGGCATTCCCAGAACTTCAGAGTGTTTTCAAGTGCACTTCCGAATGCCTTGTGCACTTGATAAAGCCTCCTATATAATTTTAGAGAAGAAATATGAATTCTAATGACATGAACCATATGCTTTGGGAAGAATATAAATTTTGCAACATGTGGCATAATATCCACTCAGAAAACGCTGCTGTTACAGAGAGAGTCACACGCTTGTTTCTCTTGATTATAATACTATTCTGTGCTTAAGTCACTATGAATCAGTGACCTCCTTCTTTACTGATAAAGTACTGCACAACAAGCTCAATAATAATAGAATAAGGTTCAAAGAGCTGAAAACACTAAATAATGTAAGATGGAGATGGTCATATATGTAAGGTGTATATTTAACTCCAGATTATTTAAGAAATTTTCAGCCTGGTTTAGTTACTTATCACAGACATTTCAATGCTGCTTTGCAAGAGGTCTTTATCTTAATAAAAATTAGCTTTTCAATAAATTTCTGTTGTCACTCAGGCCGAAGCATTGCAGTAAAACTCTGTTGATCAAGGAATATAATAGTTGTCTTTCTCTGCACCTGACATTTCTGCCATTTCACTTTTAGTAAGTTTTTCTTGGATTTGCTCAATTACTAGGTGTTTTTATGCCTGTGAAAGTGTATGACAGAACTGAAGGGATTCATCCTTAGTGATATTCAGCATAGCTCTATCATCCTGGTTTTACACCAGCATAAAATCAGTATAATACAGTGATAAATCAGGCCTGTAACAGCTAATCCTTCGTATCTCAAGAACGCATAGTTACCCTCTGGTTTTCTTAGGTATTCTCAGTTACTGTCATAGTTGCTCTAATGGTCGCTTTTTGGTTTTTAATTAAACTTACTGTTCTGTTTCACCAGTGCCTTATATCTTGTGAAAGCCTGTGTGATATCCATCATACAGAAGCTTGAGTTGGCTTAGTTTTGAGAATATTCATCAGGCTGGGCGATTTGGTTCTGCAGATTCCCTGTCAGAGGTATCTCACAGCTGTGGCTTACTAAACCCAAATGCTCACATTTGTTCATGGCACAGAAGAAATCAAAACTGAATTGATTATGTGCAGCACAGAAGTAAGCTTTTATAAGCCAGATGTAGAAAGACAGTTCTGGCTTCTGGGATGCCTGTGTGTAGGTACAGGAAGGATACCTCCCATCATGTCAGGTTTTGATGACTGCCGCCGCAGAGCATCTGACTTTATCAGCACTGTTTCGACATCTAGGCTGCCATCACTGTTAAAGCTGCAGTTTTGCCATAGCTGTCACACACATTTTGTTTTCAACTGGCTTCATGTGTTTTAAAGTCAATCCACAGCTCTCGCCATAAGGAGACATTTGTCTCTTAAGAGAAGCACGATGTGGAGAATGATGTGGGAAGAGAGACACCGTGAACGTTTCCAGGGGGATCTCAAGGATGCAATCTCACAGCTAGAGCTCATGATTTCCTATGGATATCTCAGGGTACTTCCAAAGTAACTCGAGCCATCTGCATCCTGTCTGCTGTGGTCCTGCATCCTGTCCTGCTTGCTCCCTTCCACCAGGGTGGGTGGGCTCTTGTCTGCACATGCAGCAATTAAGGGAATGCATTTCTGTCAATGCAGCTGAAAACAAGGACTTCAAGGAAGCATTGAGCTTTCTGTGAAGTCAGCCCCTGCAGCCAGCCCACAGCTGAGCCCCAGGGCTGGTGCAAGGACAGGACAGGAGAGCAGAACAGGAGCGAGGGACCAGGCAGTACATCAGCAGCACCAGCTCAGGTTGGCTTAACCTGCCACTGAGCTTCATCTTCTGGTTATGATTTTACATCTTGCTGAGTCCTGACAAGGAAAAGGGAGGAGGTTCTGCTTCTCCTGCTCTCTCCTTCCCCAGCCACACGCTCCCACCCTAATCCCCTTGGGATGGCTGTAGCAGTCAGATAGCCCTGGGGCAAATCAATTCAGAGAATTGACCCAGTGGAAATCTAACAATGCACAGAAATAAATATGCAAATAACAGAACAGTTTGCTGCCAGATATGTCAACCTGTCAACTGAGCCGATTCACCCCAAGGCACACAATTGCCAAAGCCAACATGAAGCGGGAGGTGGATACCTGCAACTGAGGAAAGGGGACAGGGAAGAAGGAGCAGGACCTTCTTTTTCAGTGGAAAGTGGGTGCTTGCTCAGCAGAGCTGCTTTTAATGTGAAGGCATTCCCTCTGGTTCTATGACACCTCTGGTTTGGATGGAGGGGAGCTTAACTGGGGACAAAATTCATAGAGGCAAATTTTAGCTCCTGGAGGTTCATCCACTAGGGTTGATCCTCTTATCAGTAGAGGGAGATGGACTTCTCTGGGCAAGTGACTGAGGATGCCCTTATCTCAGCTCTGATTATAAAGGGAGCACGGAGACACTACTTCCTCTAGGGACATGGTGGCCTTTGTGAAAATATGTAATAGCGATGATTTTCAGCTTGTCTTATCACAGATCCCTACAGTTTCCCATCAGAGGGCTGAAAGCTGGTAGGATGAGCTTTAACCTCCTTAGTAGGGGCTTGCCTGGGGGGCCAGCCAGCCTCCTGGCAGCCCCTGCATAAGTCACCTGTCAGCTCAGGAGTCTGTGGACCACAGGCAGAAACCCACAACCCCACAAAACTACACACTCAACTTGCTCCGCACAGGCAGGGCAGCAGAAACAAAGAGGGAGCCATAGTGGTTCTGCACTATTGCTGTAACTGAATTAAAGAGAAATAGTTAACAAAATCATTCTTTCTTTTTTCAATATGTCTATTTTTAAAAAGGGAATATCAGTATTTAAATAAAATTATCCACATTTTTTACCACACACTCATGATGCTTGCCTTGCACTTTCCCCATGACAACTTGTATGACTTATTATGACAAACCACTAACCCTAGTAACAGCAGACACAGATCTTTGGCAGGAAAATATGCTACATATTTTAAAGCTGTTTTATACTAAATGTATACTTTCAGTTCAATGCAAGGTAGATACAAATGGATAGGGTTTTGGTAAGTTAAGAAAAGCAAAAATCGAATTTCTGTGTCTTTCATACTAAAAAAAATTTGAAACAAACTTTAAATAAAACAACAATCCAAACAAAAAATCTCTTCTCAAACATTCTCCAAAGCAATTGTTATTTTTTGCTGTCATGGAATTTCACCAGGACTCAATGAGTTCTGTTCAATTGTAGTTTTTTGCATGACCTGTCTTTTGTCCTCTAATTTGCACTGGGCTGAATTTGCAGGATCTGCTACCACCTTTTTCTGTTATTAAATTCAGAAATATTTCTCTTCAAGCAGTCTTGTCTGGTACACACAAATCATTTAACTGGCTATTAATTAAACTAAAGATTTCAGGATTGCTTTGCATGTGCACTATGTGAACACATTAAATCTTCTGTACTAAATAAAATGCTGAAAATTTTGTGTGTATGTGTGCCTAGGAAGAAACGAGCGGTGGCTCCTACGTTAGAAACATTTGGACAATAAGAAATGTGGTATGTTTATTTCTGCTTTATGAAATTCTTAGATTTCAACAGTCCTATCTCAGATGCATATGCTCTGTCAGTATAGTTTACCTCAGTTGACTCACCATTTTAATCAGTAAAAAGCTCATCACCTGTGCCATGTGCTAACATATTGATAAACAATATACGTGGAAATTAGTTACTATTGTTGTGTAACACATTGCTAGATTAATAAGTTCCCATTATACAGAAGACATTTGTTTAATTTAGATTATTTATCTGTAAAAAGAATGAGTGTTTGAAGTCGCCCATGATCTGTATCACCCAACATCACAAGAAATGATAAACAAAACCTACATAGGAAAAAAAACACAAGCCAAAAAAGAGGAAGGGATACATTTCCCTACACAGGCAAGATAAGGCAACTTTGGAGCTTTTGAAAATTCTTAAATGCTACACACTCAAACAAAATGCTTTATTTATTCCAGATTTATTATTCAATATTAATATGAAGAATAAAGAATGTTATGTGAGCAACTCGGTGAAACTTGAAGGACACAGCATCATCTTATTTACTTTGTTTTAAATGTTTGCTGAATGCCACGAACACACAACACCTGGGCTTTATTTCAAGTTCTGCTGGAGAATTCAGGGCAAGTCATTTCATGTCCTCATGTCTTTATTTTCTCCTGGTGATAATACACTGATCTCTGTGTTAAAGGATACTGGGATGTAGTATTGACTCTATTAAGTGTTTGATTATCTCTTCCTGAGCATCATTGCTCTTGCCTCAGGACAGCATAGAAATTACAAATACATACTGTTGTCCAGCTTTCTGTGGCCCTACTTAGGAAAAACAGTTTTGTCAATTAAAGATGTTGCTCACTGACACACAGAACCAGGTGAAATACACACACAAACATACCAGGGGTGAGATTCTAGTTTTATTAAAGACAATATGGTTTTTGCCTTGATGGAGTTGGGTTGCACTTGTCTTTGATAGGATTCTGCACACCACCTCATTTCAAACTACACTTACTATGTGTTTCAATAAAATATCAACTTGTAAGGAAAAAAAATCTCCTCTGGAAGAGCGCTACCCATGAGAAAGGCTATGAGAAGGAGCACTTCTATCAGGAAAGCTGGTAGTCAGGCTTGAAATTTACAATGGAAGTAAAATAACCTAAATTGTGGACATTATTATGACTAAAACAAACATCTTTGCTCTATGTCTGGGTTTCCATTGAGGTATCAGATTTTTAAAATGTTGCTCAAGAAGAACAGGCAGTTTATTGCTATTCCCTGCTTCTGTTTTTTCCCCCAAGCTGCAGCAATCAAACGAACAAGAAAAGTCATTTGTACAAGGTGGAGTAGATATCTGTTAAACATGCATGCTGATTTTATGGTGGAGTAGAAAGAACATAGCTCTAACCGCTCACTGAAGAACACTCTTAAACTTGCATTTATTTACATAGCATCTATGGCATTTAGCTGACTGAAGAGAATTGATTAGCAAGAAGGCTGTTAAACAGCAGTCCTATAACAGGCAGTGCACTGAGGATTAGAGGTTTATTTCCCTAATTGGTGCCCTCCTGTAGTCTTTATGAGTCAATTCTAAAAAATAAAGGAGCACTCAGAACTGCATTTAGAATAAAAGCAGAGTGACGGTTTTCACTGCACAGAAATCCCATAGCTGAGCTGTTTCAGAAATAAGCTTAGGGTTTTCCAGTCAAATTATCCTCTGGTGAATTCCTGCTTGCAGTCCTATGTCCTTACAGTGCTGCGTTAGCAAACCCCAGCTAGCTTGGCTTGCTGAAACCCAGACCTGTAGCTGCCACAGGAGGCTTGGTGTTGCCTTAATTGTCCACGGTGGCCAACTGGGACGTAGAAGCCCTGCACCCCTCTGAGAGCAGAGCCCTCGCACGGCCCTGGCTCACGAGCTGGGCAACAGCAGCTCACCTGGCTTCCACCCCACAGAGGCAGCAGCACAGAGGCTCCTTATAATGTCACCTCTGCAGAAGTACAGCGCGTGTACCTACAGGCTTGAACGATGCCATGGGAGTGCGGCAGTGGCTGTGAGGTGGGAGCTGGAGAGCTGCAGGACACCCACCAAGGAGCTGCAGGACACCCACCGAGGAGCAGACGAACTGAGCTTGTACAGGGAGGACTCAAGAGGGAAAGAGGTTTCAGCCAGTTCCTCCTTACCTTCTGAAGGATGTTTTATCATGCATAGGCAGAAATAAGGTTCTCAAGTAGATGCACACACTGAACCCTGAGGAGTAGTGTTGGTACTAACATGGTGGGCTTCCTGGCTTCTGGAGGGTTCCAGGGCATGGAGAGCACCACTAGAGGGCTCGCAGAGTATTTGAACGGTTATTACATGCAGCATGTGAAAAATATTCTCATTTTACTTTCTGTTCCTCCATTTCTACACGCAACACTTTTCAGAAGTAAACCTCCCAAAGCATACCTTTACTTTGAAGGCAGCTTCATGGGCTCTCACAGGTTCATCTCTGTATGGGGACACCACCAAACCTCTGACCCCTCCTGTGTAAACAGACCTTCCATGTAAAACTTTGGCGTGATCATGCTGCTCATTACCCACTAGCCACTAACCAGAGGCATCCATTCAGCAAAAATACAACTGCCATTACCAGTGCTTGCAGAGGACTGTACAAGTTCAGTGCATCAGATACAACAATATCAGTGCATTGCATACACCAGTGCTTCAGAAAGAAAAAAAACCTCACAATCTTCTTCCCCTTCCTATTTTCCCATAGAAACGAACCAAAAAAAGCTTTACTAAAGGTAACTTGAAAGAAGGCAGACATGACCCTTATACTTGTACCTTCCCCAATTAGGGGATTCATATAAATTCTGGGACAACAGGCTGTCAGGCACAAGAAGATTTTGGTATATTGCTCATGGGGTCAGGGAGGTGGGCCATCCCTAAATAAGATATAAAAGCTATTTGCGGCAACTGATAAGTAGTGCTAACTACCCCTACGTTTCCTCTTAAGGATCAAGATTTACTTTTGTTAATAGGAGAATACAAAACTAGTAGGACAGGTTTTCTTTTCCTTCTCTTACCACTCATTAGCCCCAAGGACCTTGTTACAACATTTGGTGTTGAGAGTAGAAATGTTCTAATATATAGCCCCAAACTAAAAAATGTGAAGGCAATAATCACTGGAGTATTTCAACGCTAACTAAAATGAATTTCCTTCTTTTTTTCTACTCTTTCTTTTCCCTTTCCTCTCTGAAAGAGGCTGCCAAGGGAATTATTATGATTACTCTGCATGTTTTGCAGATGGTTGGCTGCTGCACGGGGTTCTTGAGAGAGGTCAAGATCCTATAGCATCCAGCTTGGATGCTGCCCTCCACATCAGCTGAGCTGTGGAAGTCCTTAGTCAGCAAAGCTTTTGCTGACATGTCTAATTGAAGTCTCTGGGACAAGTCACCTCCTCAAATCTCGGATTAAAGCACTTTCCTGAACTGGGACTGGGACTGGGACTTAATTCTATTCTCCTATGAAACTTGATGGAAATATTCCACTTCCAGGAATGGAAGTTGAAGGAGACTTTTAATTTTATTTTTTTTATATATTTATATATACATGCATATGTACACAGATGCATGTATAGACATAAAAGCTGTAACTTTGATGTGTTCAGAAGCCATGTCCAAGGATGTTCCCAGGAATTTCTGCTAAACTTTGAAAGTTTTTTTCTCAGGGATACTTGAGGTATGGACATTGGTTCTATCATGACAACAGTGTGAGGACATGAAGCTTTCCTGCCTTTTGCCTTTGTTATATGGCATGTAGACAAGCAGTTCAGAGCGCCCATAGCCACAGGTTTGTGGGAGCAAGGAGGCTTTGTGTTTACTTAATCTGTAGCCTTTTTGGTAAATAATTGATAAATCCACCTTCCTGGTATCACTCCACAGTGAAGCGGAAGAGAAAAAGGGGCAATACTGACATAATGCTGTAACACCCGCTTGTAGTGTCCCCCACTTTCCATATATATGCCGGCAATGTGGAAAAACTCTATTTAGCCACTCTCTTGGACTGGCCTGATTAAGGGTCAAAACAGGACTAGCAACTGCCCGACAGGCTGTTTGGTTAGGATACTCATCCCCGGTCCTCCTTTTACAGAATGGAGATGATACAACAGATCCAGACCTTAAGCCCCAAGGAAGGGCAGAGAATCATCTGCTGCAGGTTGTCTTGGAGCCAATCAGCACATGTGGCTGATAGGAAGAATAAGGACATGGGTTAGGAGCAAGCATTGCTGCTTGTGCTAAGACTTTGCTCCTGCCCAGGCAGATGTGCCAGGATGGCATCAACTCCAGCAGCCCAGAGCCTGGGGAAGGGCTCCAGGGCTTTTGCTCTTGGGGGAGACAGAGACAAACAGTGTTCTGTCATTCGACATCCACAGAAGAGCAGAGCATCACTCTATTCTGCCCCACATGCATCCTGAAAGAAAACTGAAAGTCTGTCTTCATTACAGCAGTATCACCCTTCAGGACGGGAACATGTTTCCCTGAAGCATCTGCTTCACAGTGATGAATGCGTGGAGGTGAATACGTTGAATAAGCAGGCTGAGATTTGCAAAGCCACCTTGAGTAAAAACTCGATTTTCACATCCTTTGGGTACTTAGAGTCTCTGCCCTCCGCGTCTGAACTGCTCCCACACAGGCAGTCTCTGCAAATGTAGCGTTTTACAAGTCTGGGTTTCAGATTTATTGTTTAAAACTATTTTGAAACCAATGACTTATAACACAGATACATCTGCTCATCTGCATCAACAAGTCATAGTTCTTATAATCTGGGATTGTATCAATCTTAGATTTCTAAAATGGAAATTACATATTTATGTTAGAAATTGAGGAATCCACTACAGTTTATTTCGAGGTGAGCTTTTTCATTTTAAACATTTTTCACATGGATGTATGCCACTATTTAAATACGATGAGGTTAGCATAAACCAACAAAAGCAAAGAGATTGTAAGCTAAGACTGATGATACATTCCTAACTCATGCTGTTGTGCCTAATTATTGCAGGACTGCCAACCAGCTCATAATAATTACATACTGCAAACAGAGCTGTGGGGAGGAAAGAAAATCATTGTTTTGTGTTCATATTACTTTCACTGAACTTTACTGGCATGTTTGATTCATATCTCCCTTCTATGTTTTGAGCTCCTAGAGCCTCCAAACTCAAATACAAAACTCCTGACTGATCAGGAAGAACAAGGCTGGTTTTCTCTCCAGACTCTTGTCTAAAGCACGGTGACAATCCTATTCCATTTATTACCACAAAAGCATGCTGTTCTTACTTCCCTTCATGTACCACTTTTGGCCAGCCTCATTATTTCCAGAAGAGCCACCAGCCAGTCTTGTTTCTGCCTGTAGACAGTGTATGAGAAAAGGAGGGGGCTTTGAAGAGCATGGGGAGAGAGCTGTGTTACACACAGTGACCGCAGGTTTCTGTCGGTCTCTTTTCTGCTGTTTCCTAGAGTTCAAAAGCAGACACTCTCTATTCTCTTACTGGAGATGAGTATAGTTTCAATCCCAGAGCAGCGGTATCTAGAGAGGAGTTTAATCATTTTTACTCTCTCATTTTACACTCATATGTCCTTAACCCAATTTAGATGGTCAAAGCACTCTGGGACAGCTCGTTCACTCAATATGTACACAGTCCCTAGCACTACAGGGTCTCACCTCAATGGAAAACATTAAGTACTTCTCTGATATAAATGCTAAATAATTGATCACAAATCCCTAAATCATGCAATGTAATGTAATTTCTTCTCCTTGATTTTGTTACGCTATTATTTATATCAGCATATGGTATTGATATAAGAAACTTATAATGAAGTCCCAGAGACACTTTGATTTAATGTGGTTACAGGGACTATCATTGTAAGTGGCAACGAATAGCTCTAATGGATTTTCTAGTACCTTGTTTTCATCATCCATAATAGACTCTCATCTGCGCTGGTCGGAACTGTAGGACACCCGTGTCTTCTGCACCCAGACTTTAACAGATCTATATTTTATGGCCCTACAGTAAAAGTAATTGCAGGTTTTATAATGTCTATGTTCTGCTCCGACTGAAAGCAATCCATTTAGAGACTTCCGGAAAGTTGAGGTGTTTCAGTTACAAACACATGAGCCAAGCTGGGCTCAGGTTGTGCAGCTGGCTGGTTACCAGCCTCCTTTTAATGAGGACGCACCCCAGACATCTAACCTTCTTTTCCTTTCCCTATACCAAAATCAAAGACATTTTGGAACATGAGGGGTTTAAGCTGAAAGGATCCTGCCCCTGAGTTTTATCAGTTCAGAAGAAGTGCAGAAACATGGAGGCCAGTCCAGAAGATGCTGACGGCTGGATCCACCAGCGAGGGCAACTCACCAGCGCGGCTCACCCTCTTCTCAAATCAGACCCTTTGGTTGCAGCTCACAGTTGACAAAAATCAAGAATCAATTTTGACTCACTGTCTGACCTTAAATTAGCTTTCAAGAGACGTGCAACAGTTCTCGACAATCTCACCGTAGGAAAGCAGGAACTAAGGCAATCAGAGAAAAACAAAATCACTTCTTTTTTTCCTTTTTCCTTTTCTCTTTTTTTGTGTGTTGAGTGACAGTGTAATTATACCGTCTACCTCAAATTCAAGGGCTCTGCCAAACATTCATACCTACACAACCCTCTGCAGGGCTGCCTCCTGCCCCCATGGTAACAGCCAAACCTGCAGCAAGAATTTGGCCCAAGGAGCAGAAGGTAACAGGGGCACTGGGCTTTTTAAAGACACAAATTCCCTCTAAATGCCAGGTCTGCCATTTGCACCTCTCAAGACCAAGAACAAGTCAGTCTGAATGTTAGCAGTGTCTTTTTATTGTATGTGATGAAGGGATTAATCCTGCTATTATCAGAATAATTAATCTTGCTTGACACTCCAGGCAAAAAATCCAATATGCTGGATTCCACAGACATGGCAGTGCTTTGTAATATTTTGTTATCTTTTCATTCTATAATTAATAAGAAGAGTAGGGAATCCAGGTGAATCAGCCAGCAGTAAAATCAGCAGAAAACAGAAAGTTAAAGTATCTGGAGTTGAGTCTCAGCTATTTCAGCGACAGTATCAAGTGAAAGGAAAATCCCCAACTGGGAGATGAACAAGATCCAGTTGCAGCTGGCAACAATACAGATGCCACTTACTAAATTATCTGAAACTGTTTTTTGTCATAACATGAATTCTATGCTCTTAGTGAAGAGACTAATTTTAAACAGTTATTGTTTTCACAGTATAGTCTTCAATTGGACTGATCCAGGTGTATGAATGGGAGAGAAAAGGACAGCCAGCCTAGACCCTTGTCATCATCGGGCTCCTGAAAACAGCCATTCAGCATGAAAACCTACAGATGGCTAAGTAGGGAAAAAAATATGTTTAAGTGTGGCAGGTAGAGAATCCCTGTACTAATCATGTAATTTTTTATTTTCAGAATAAGCACCCCAAAATTACAGACTTTCTTTGACCCAAACAATGAATACTCTTCCTCTAACTCTTAAAAACCCTGTGGAACAAACACTGTATTTTTGGGCATAAAAGCAATTGCCTCCTCTCCCAACACATACACATTATTTTCTTATATCCTTTTTTTCCCCAGGTTAAATACTTACTCTGAGAATGCACAGAGTATGTATGATATGCTGACTATACAAAATCTGTTGCATGCTAGGTTCAGCTTGCTACTTGGAAAATAAGCAGTAGTGTTCTACTTGGAGCTCCTACACAGACTGGTGGGGCCGGCCCCTCTGCTGCAACCTTCACTTGGCCTGGAAACCACCGACCTGCTGTGGCTCACAAGTTGTCCTCAGCAGGGCAGGCACCAGCTCATACTTTGTTGAGCAATAGCAAAACTTTAATTCCTATTTTCAAGAAAGAACTGTGACACTTCAGGAAGAGCTGCTAAATTACATCTTCATTTTACAATATCCCCAGATGAATGTATGACAGGGTGGTTCTGTGTTGCTTCAAATTGCTCATGAGGAACTGGTGTGCCGGTACACAGACCTAATATGGGACTTAGGGGATTAACTCCTATATATCACTGAATCAATTGCCAAACAAACATGAACCCATCCTGATGAGGAGGAATATTCTGTTTCTACAGCTATTGCAGCTGGAACATGGAGGGGACAAACCAAAACATAGCTCCAGAAAGTAAACAGGCAATATGTGTGCTTGTGAACACCAGGTTGAAGTCATTCTTCTAGTCTTGCTTTCAGGCTATGCAGATCTCAACACTAGAGGAGCAAGAAATGTGTTTGACATCTTGTAGGGGAGTGGGAAAGGTGAAAAAAAAGAGCTTCATGCTTCTCTAAAGGAATTGCAAGGTTGGTTTGTCACTTTCTAATGCTCCATTTAAAAGCATTATTTTTACAAAGCAGCATGATTTATTTCCAGTGGAGCCTACCACTGTGGTAGCCATCTACCAGACACGGGAGTAGGGAAGTCCTAGCCAAGTTTCTGCTTGCCTGGCTTGCACACACAGGCAGGTTTCTTAGCTTCCCAGGAACTACATAAGGGACTATGAGGAGAAGAATTTGGCTAGATTGTTAATCAGAGAAAAAAAATATCCATGGGACAGATACTCAGCTGTGGTCACTTGGCATGACCTCACAGACCAGGTGAATAGCTTTATGCAGCAGCAGCAGCAGCAGCAGGGTCTGCTCCCTTGAACACCTGCAGGGAGGTGGAAGTAGGACTGTAAATGAGAAAGCCATAATCACAGGGAAAAAATTGTTTACTGGGAAGCTCGGTGTGTCCTCAGATCAATGTGAAAGGGTGTTATGTAGGAGGTTTTCATGCCCTCATGGATGTTCTTAGGTATTTAAAACATGTTGTGCAACCAATCAGGTCATTGTCGCGTGCTCCTTTGTTTCTCCTATTCCCTCCACCCCAGTTAGTTTTGTGATGTCCATTTCACATCCCCTTCTCTTTCTCACTGTTCAGATTGCATGGTTTGGATGAAATGTATCCAAAGTCCAAGCTGTTGCCCAGCAGCCATTTAATGATAAAACGAGCCTTACAGCTTGAAAAAGGCTCTCCCACTTCCCCATTCTAACTGTGATAACTGCGGCTTTTCTAGCTTTGGCTCTTGAGCCTTGTGTGTCCCATGAGAAAGGTAGCTCAGGTAGCTCAGATCAGCAGCCAGTAAAGTTGTCAGAAAAGTAAACCAGTAGAAACAAGTAAGTGGAGAAGAGGCTGCTGATCATGGCGGCCGCTGGTGCCCAGAGAGGGACCCAGGTGCCTGGGGTGGCTGTGAGCTTTCACCTGCCACACTGCTGCCATATCCTGACCCTTCATTCCTCAGCTGGCAACCCTCTGTTGACTATGACCCCCTCGACTAACTTAAACTGCAAAAGGATTAGTAAAAAGAATTAATTTAGGGTTTCATGCCTCCTCACGGACCCTGCTATGCTCCTTCCCATGTCTCAACCCCATCTGCTACGAGCAACCCCTTTCACTCAGAGGTTTTCCATATGCAGATTACTGCAGTGGCCCTGACATTCCCTGTGGGGTTTTAGACCACCTTTTATTTGTTAATTCTACCTTGCTTTGTTAATTTCTTATTATGAACTGTTTTGTCTAAATGCCACTTCAATGCCTACTGCGCCTAATTTTAGAAGAGGAGGGAGGCAGTTGCTCTTTTACTTTGCTTTTTCCACTTTCTCCTTTCCTATTCTTTTCCTTGGCTCAAAGAAAGGATACAAAATTTCTCAGTCCTAGTGAAATATCATCTTCTACCTCCATATTTTCTGTACTATGTGATATTTATTTGCAAAGTATGTTTCCGATATATCTCAATCTGAAGATTCAAAAATCATTATGCATTCCTTTCCAAATCCTACATTTCCTCAATTTCCGGTGACCTCACAATGTAAATGCTAATAGCTACAAAAAAATAAAATTAGAGAAAGTCAGTACTCTTAGGTCAGGTACAGCTTTCTGCAACAGGGCAGAAATGGATCTTTTTTTAATGATTGTTTTTTTCCTCAGTGCTGACTTGGGCATTAAAACCTTTTACCTTGCTGGAGTCTGGCAAAGGAAACCAGTGACAAGAGGGACAATACCATCACTTCCGGACATCTACCGCCTTCTTGCAGAGAGATAACCAAACATTTCAAATATGAGTGGACTTAAAGACCACGGCAGTTAGTGGAAACCTGTCAGCTGACATTGATACTCAAACCCTTAATTATTTACTTCCAAGCTAAGACAAAAAGAACAAATTCCACATATTATATAGCAGGTCATAGATTGTTAGGGGAATGGCAGGATCTTGGAAAGGGTTCTCATGATCTCTGTGGCACTCAATTGCTGGTGCTCATATGAACCCATCTTCTTGTCCCAGCAATGTAATTTGCCCTCAACCACTATGCCTCTCCGATCAAAAATGGCCCTTAAGTCATAATGGAGCTCTCATGAAAATACACAAAGCAGGATCACTGTTGCCCCAAAAATCAAATGTATTTTGCAGCCACAATTTCTGTGAAACACCTGGAAGGAGTTACAGAATCATAGAATCATAGAATGGCTAGAGTTGGAAGGCACCTTAAAGATCGTCACGTTCCAACCGCCCTGCCATGGGTTAGACCCTTACACGTTATGATTAGAGATCATCAGAGTTTTCCTAGAGGAAAACATCAACAACAAGAAATGAACTGAACCCTCAGTTAGTGTATACTCAGTGAACACTGGGAGACCGAAGACAAGGTTCACAGGGGCTCTGCCTGGACCTTTGGCACATCTCCAGGGACTTCTGTACTCACAGGATCCAAGGTACGTTTTTAGTGCTTTCAAGACGGGCTCTTTGGAGACAGTGATCCACGGAGCTGAACCAAAGGACTTGAAGCTCTTAATCTGACTGATCTCAAGCTCTGCAGCAGAGAGCCTGGAAATTTCTGAAACCTTTCTTTTAATGGAGTCTCTTTGGATGCCCATGTGCTTTCCTATGGGAACAGGGTTGGATTCTGGGAGTCCTCTCCAGAGCAGTGGATATGTTGGCAGAGCCAGCTGGCCTGAGGCTCAGCACACTCTCAGTCCCATCATGAAGTAGCCTGCAGAAGTGTGCAGGAAGGGAAGGACAGGACTAATAGTCCAACCACCAGCCACAGAAATCATGTTCTTAAACAGCAAGGATCATGCAATGCAAGCCCGGTTTTGTCAGTACCCTATTCCAATCGTTCTGCAATGTGGTTTTTTTTCAACTGGTTCACACCTCCAAAAGTTTTGTTCCTGTTTGACTCATGAATATGGTGTAAAGATTATGTCTGGTTTTTTTGAGGAGCTTTTTGCAAACTAGAAATCCTGTGTTTTCAGCTGTGGCAGTTGCAGACTAATCCAACCACTGATGGCTACAATATTACCTTGTTTTTCTGCACTCATTTTGTTGTCTCTAGCTGGTATTTCTCATTGTAATGTTCAATTTGTAACAGGACTACCCTTCAGCTTATATGTGTTCAGAGCTAGCCACAATAGGGCCCTGTTTCATACTTCTGTTGAGGTAATGCCCAAGGCTCTCAATGAGAAATAATAATAAATGACATGACACTACTGTGCTGAGTCACACCTTTCTAAAGCCCAGCTCTTTTTGAGGGACACAAGAGCATAGATAGAAACAGCCACAGGCGGCAAAGAGCCCCTTCTGAAAACAGCTCCTGGTAACTCATTCAAGTCAGTGGTCATAAAGAACAATAGCACAGCTGTTAGATAAATGGGATGCTTACAACTGCGTGCAGAAAACCTAAAAATTTCAGCAACAAACCCATTAGCCTTTACCACATGAGTTGTACAGGACCTGCTGTTTCAGTAATGCTCTGCTGGGTCACATAAAACCTGTAGAGAAAACAGAGAGAGGTCTGGCATCCATCCATTCCTCCATCTGTCTGAGGGCAGCTGGGAAACTGCCCCAGTCAGTCCTCAGACTCAGGGATGCTCTAACGCTGCAGCCAGTGCCAGTATATGAGAAGTGTTACATGACCAACGTGTTCACAAGCCTCAGTTTGCAATGAATGCCTTATATCATCTCTCATTAACAATTAAAATAAAAGCTCTATTTTTTACAGCTGTTTCAATCAGCCTGCTCCTAGGATATATGTTCCCGAAATAGCGAAATCACAGATCATCAGCACCACTTCTGGATCATCTCATCAGCCTGTGACCTTACCCAGCACAATCCTTTCCACCAGGAATTTTAAAACTGTTTTCTACCACATTCCAGTGCCATCAATAACCCATGGCTCTACGCAAGACAGAGCATAGCCTGAAAAATACACAGTCTATATTAAAATCACATCAGTAGGGACACATCAGAACACAAAGCAAAGATATCATGAGCCTGGAACTACAGGTTTTTTCCTAGGGTTTCATTTTGGGTAAGGTGATTTTTTTCCTACACTACACAGTCCTCCTAATTTGTTATGATTTAAAAAAAAACAACCTAGGAATGAAGGAATTAGATTAAGTCCTTGCACTTAGTTACTTTCCATGATCTAATATTCCCCTCATGTTCCAACACAGCTCTGTTCTCTGCTGACGACGTCAGGGATGAGGAAGTCTCTTTGAAGGCAGTTTCAATTCAAGGGCAAGGCAGACCAGAGACCGCTTATTTCCCCAGACAAAGTACACTCAGTTTAGTGTGCTTGTGGGCGAGCCAGAAACTGTAACGAGAATGCTTAGGAAACCAAGTCCCCTTGGATATAGATGATCAATAATGTTCTTGACAAAGTTGAAAACAGTTCGGAACATGGTGTCTCACCAGCTTGTACTGTAATGCTTTAGTGTAGTGACTGTGGATCTCGTTTCTGGCAATATCTTGAAACAGCAATCAATACTTGCCTAGGGTACACTTTCCCTGCCATTTACTCTGTTATCCAGCCAGTGGCAACAGCAATCATTTAAGATTGACCCAGCACTGATATGTTGCTAATGATGAGCATCTACTGTATGGGCAAGAAGGATCAAGACCCTTCGATGCTGGATACTACAGAAGAAAAGATACCCAGATTGCTATAGCACCTAAAGAAATTTTTGCATAAAATTAATAGCAACAGGAAAGTCATTAGTGGGCTTCCTTCCCTCTCATCATGCAAATAAAAATATTATTACAAAGATAGTAGACACTAAAAAGAAGCAGACTATCTCTCAAGTGGCTGAGCTTGTATGGAGGAAAAAAGAGAGGCAAATATTTTATAGTATGGGGATTCGGGTTCTGTGACAGCAAGGTAAAAAAAAGTTGATTTTTGTGGGACTGACTTCTGATATGTGCTACTGTTGTTTTTGTGTGGGTCTGTATTTGATGTTTGCCAAAACATGTCAAAGTGTGAGACATAAGATTTTGTTTTATGTCCAAATACTATGAAGGAAGTAAAGCAAACCAATCCATCAATCTACTGGCTGATGTTTCACCTCCTTTCTCCCTTAGACTTGCATATGTCTGCTTCTCCTGCACTTCCGAGAAACCGTGAACTGTCTCATCCCCAGGAAATACAACAAATCTTAAATTGCAGAGACAAAAAGCCCTATTGAGCATTTGGGAAATGCTCTGAGCAACACTGCCCATCTCCTGCAGCAAAACATTGCAGCAGGGACAGACTGCAGTGGTGGAAACGACTGGCAGAGGGATCTTGCAAAATCCACGCGACTGTAGGACCCGATATGACTGTTTCTCTGACTGGGGGAGCTGAACACGGGAACACACTGCAAAGAGCACTGCGGTGTGCTGGATGGGCCGACACTGCTGAATACTGAGTAGTTGCAAGAACGGGGCACATGCAGCAAGAGGAAAACAAACCTATCATTTGAAATAATGAAGCTAAGTTACATCTATGCTCACTGCTTTCGGGTAACTGCTAGGCATTAGTGAAGAGCAACACTATTGTTGTGCCTAAAGCCAGTCCAAGTTTATGTTTTTCAGATCCTTCTTCACTGAGACCTCAAAAGAACTTCAAAAGAAAAACAACATCTGTATGGTGAAAGGCAGAAGATTTTGGACTGAGTAGAGCAGCTTTGCCCAGAAGCTGAGGACAAGGAAAGGTCTCAGTCAGATGGCCTATCGTCACTGAAATTGGAATTAGTCAGGACACAGCAATAATGTTCAGCCAGCGGCTGAATTTGTATACCCTTTTAAGAGGGTAACTTATTACACTATGATTCATCTAGGTAGCAAACTTGTAAACAAACTCTAGACGTTGCCTACACTTGATTTCTTGGCCCAAGGTATCCCACCTCAGTGGCTTAGCTCCACCAGCAGGAGCAGTGCTGGCAGAGCTAAAAGGGATAAGGCCCTTCGGATGGTGACACCTTCACCATGTGACCACTTCCACCCACCTGGAAGAGGACAATGCACCCTGCAACTCCCTCAGCACTCACAGCCTGCGAGCTGGGTCGTGCTGCAGGTGCATTCAGAAGGTGCTCTGAGAAACATCCCTGCCGCCCACACTGGCTCTAACAGGAAGCAGCAAAGACAGGATCGAGCTGCATGATGGTGCTTCAGGTCACTTCCCATGCCACCCCCTGCCTAGGGGACAGCAGCTGGAGCCAAGGGTCTTTCTCCCTTCCCTGGGGGAGAAGGAGTGACCTCCCATCCCTCCCCTTACACTCCCACAGGCACCCAGCCAGAGGGCAGGGTCTGCAAAGCCCATGCACAAGCTCCTTGCACTCCCTTAAGTCTCCAAAGCAGACTCGTATCAGACTTGCCCATGAAAAAGGGGGCAAACTCTCTTCCCTGGGCTCCTCTGGGACACGTGCAGCCCAGGCCCCCAGCAGAAGGCAAACCTGAACTGTGAAAACTGAAAACAGAGACATTGCTCTCTGCAGCAACACGGTCTGCACCACGTGAATTTTGTCTGTGTGATTTCCTCCAGCTTATCGTCTGATCTGTAGCCCACAGTCAAACCAAACCTTAAGGGTTACAGGTGAGGGAACAAAAAGTCCTTTTGCATCCCTCCTTCTTCCCACCTCCCAGCCTCCTCCCTCACCCGAATCAATCCAAAGTTACAGAAGTAGAATCACAAGTTAAAAAGCGAAAAATAGGGAATATGGAAAAAGACTGTCATAAAATGAGGTTACTCATACCATTATGAGGAAGCAGGGTGATTATACATACTTTACACAGAACGATAGAAACAATAGGATTACTCACACAATCTCAAAGTCTAATGAGGCGCATCAGTTACACTCCCACAGCAACCTGGAGAAAGGAGGAGAGTAAAACCTGCTGGTTTAGCCTAATAAGGACTTTATGAGAGAGTCACAGTTAACATGTCATACTTACTTATGGCATGCCACAAGCTTGCTAGAGACAGCAGTCCAGAGTTTCTGTATGTGCTCACCAGCCCAATGGAGAGGGCATGGGAGCATGTATGTGGCTATTCTTCTAGCCATCTCCAACTCCAGTGTCATCCTTAACTCAATTGATTGAGGACATAAGGTAGGTCCCAAATCAAAAGAGGAAGCTCACCTGTATATACCTTGAAACTTTGAAGAATACAGCTTATATTTTATTTTAAATAATTGGTGACACACTAAAAAGCCATTCACATAAAGACAGAAGAGCAGGACAGATCTTCGTTAATGCACTTCTACAATGACACCTCATACAAAGAGCTAGCGCCGGGTCAACTTTACTTGTTTGTGACTGTGAAGGCAGCATCTGTAAATGGTGCCAGTGAAAGAAAACATACCACGTGAAATTTTACGTTTGTAAGATTTTGTAAGACATATTTTTTTTTAAATAGATTATGTACTACCTGCCAGATTTGTCTCCTGGATGGAGCTTTTTGTGTGAAATTTAGGAAATGACTGGGAATCTCCTGGACACAATGAATCTTATTCTATCAGGTGAACCTTCCTCTCCTCACCCAGTAGGCGTGCAGGAACCCCAAGCAGCTGCACTGCAGGTGCCCACAGCAGCTTGTGATGGATCTGTCCCACTTTTCTCAGGAGCTGAGCTTCCTTCACAACTCCTTTTACACACCTGTTTGAACCTTCAGATAACCACAACATTAAAGTACATGCTCAAACTCTCTCTCACCGACAAGGAATTACATGTGTGTTCAAAAGCCTTCCAGCACAGAGATGACTTCCCACCTGAGACCCACCTCATCCTTGATTTTGTGTGAGATGATTGAAATAATTTAAAATCAACAGCTCACTTCAGACTTAGAAAAATCTATCACTGCTGCTTCCTATCTTTTCGATATTTCTATTCTAATGTTAAAAAGGAGAAAAATATAAAATGTGGGCATAAAAATAAAACATAAAGTGAACATCATGCATTTTAATTGTGTTGAAATAAAACACATTTTTTTCATGAAGATGCTGGTGAAAACTTTGGGTTTTGCCAAATTTATTTTTGTTAAATGAGCACTTTCTAAGCATTCATCCAGCCCAAAACTTCATATGCTCTTTACTTCTACCCCTTTTCAGCAGAAAAGCTTTCCCAATGTTTTTGATGGCACCATGATAACTTCTTTATAGCACTTCTATTTAAAATTCCCTTTACTTACATTGAAAAAATGATCACAGCTTTTTTTTTCTCCTTGCCATTAGAGCATTATCATCTTCATAAGAAAGCTGCTTTTTATCTGCTTGGAGCTCTAATCTCAAGGAAAATTAGGCAGAAGATGCCTCGGTTTGTGTTTTCACTCGATTGAGTGCCTGAGCTCTCCAAATGCATAACTGGAACACGGACATCAACCCAAACTTTTGCAACAAGCCATTGGTGTTTCTGGTTATTATCATGCCTGATGTTACAATACACCCTCTTTTAGGAAAAGCAGTGTTTAATTGACCAAACAAGAAAAACAAATGCTTCCCCAAGGCAAAAATTCCATGAACTGTTTGGATGTTTTCTATGAAGTTAACAAGCACTTCTGTCAGTATTTGGAAGTCTTAGACATAGTTTTTTGAATGGACTGAAGTAAAGAAGAAACAGCTTGAATAGGATTTTACAGTTTCAACATGCTTAAGGACATTCCAGGCTGAAATATTACTTGCTTTAAAACATTAATAAATGAAGTTTTTAGGATAGACTTTATGCTCAAATTAAAATAAATCTTAAGTTATATCAGTATAGCTAGAATAACAGAAGAATAATATGGTTATCTTCTAGACTTACAGGGAAGGATGACAGACCATGCTCTTGAAACCTTTTTTTTAATGTATTTATGTTTAATGTGACCCTGCAATCAGACTGCATGAGGAAACACTAAATGCAGCTTTATGAACTTTTGGGGGCTCAGTGCAGCTTCAGGGATAAAATCCACAGACAATCCAAATACAGGAAAGGAAAAGGATTCAGTTTCTTAATACCAACATCCTATACTGACTTCATGCTGACATAGTGTAGGTGAACATAAGATTATGGAGAAGAGGACTAATTCTTGTTCTTCCCAATCAAATGACAAACATGAAACCAGCATTTTCACTGACAGAAAATAAATTTAAAAAACCAAAACCAAACCAAAACCAACCAAATGAAAAAAATCTTCTTCAACTTTCCATGGTTTTGGGATAGAAAAACCACAGCAAGCTGGAACTAAGATTCCAAAGCTATTGAATTCTTGCAGGATGTTTCAACACTGTCCTTAGGATCAATGAATCAAAGACATACCATTGTCTCACACGAAAGTTCCCTGTTTTTTTTCCTTGCTGTTCCCCCTAAGGGGGAGCATTCCAGGAAGGATGTTGTTCTTTACCTAGAAAGATGATACAGTGGGCCTGGAAGGAAGAGATACCTGACTAGGATAGGTTTTGGTTACCCAAGAGCTGATGTTTTTCCCACCATATATGAGACGATATATAAGTGCTCTGATGTACATAATTATCTGTAAACTGAATGCATAATACACCCCATCAAAATATGAGGTGTATAGGTGTGATTTTAAGTGGATTGAAGACAGAGAATATTGTCCCTAACTCAGGAGTTTACTGTGGAAATTCGGATCATATTTACACCATATTCAGAAAATGAATATGGAATAGTAAGTCATATTGCCCAATCTGTACAGTGCCAGGCAGAGTTAACCCAAATGGACTGAATTATTGAAGTCTGATTTCCCTAGCATGTTTTAATTATTTCAGTTTATCTATTATATTTAAGGTCTAAGATTTTAAAGTGCCAAATTCTACCAAGAAGTAGTTATGGCATGATTTTAGTGACAGAAACTGCTTGATACTTTGGATGTCTGCCAGTTGTGATTATAGTTTTTAATAACATGGGAACTGCTGTAATCCATTGTGAGAGTAACGTGTTGTGAACAGCCTAAAGATGACCGTCTCCAGTTCAACCAAAGCACGTGCCTTTTAACCCTTCCTTACTGCCTGTTTGCCTGAATTTGAGGCTGAGAAAAGAACTTCACTTCTTGGTCTGTAAACAGATATCTAATAAGCCAGCTGAATCTTAATTTTGGAGAAGCCACTGAACATATTTTCTTAGAATATGATCAGTTTAATCAACATTCCTTTAAATTGCCTGGGTTCAAACCTACAGACCTGAAAACTACATTATCTTCCTTGACTGCACTTGAGTAACTTAGATTTCTCAATACTTGTAATTTTCGACAGAGAGCTAGAAATTCTAGTGTTATCATCTGGGTTTTGGTTTTGAACAAAATTAAAATTTGGGGTCAAGTTTTGCCCTCAACCTTATTCACATGCAATCGAGTCCATGCTTCTGCATGGATTCAGATTGGAGGAGCAAATGGTCTTCAGAAATCTGAACAGAATGCAGGCGGTGAAAGACTACTCATATTAAAGCCAAGAAAATATTCCTGCACAACAGGAGTGCAGTGTACTCATAATATCATTCTGAATATAGAAAAAAGCAACCTTGAATAACTTGGGTTTCCAGTTATTAGTGACTAACTAGAAATTAGCAAAACTATCAAAATGCCATTTGGTTTTCCATGGAAGATCGGTATATTTGGGAAAAAGATTTCTGTTTAATTTGGATTAAGGGTAATGACAGGATTGTGTTATTCGCTAACTCAACTATTCAAAAGTGCAGAGTGTTTTTTAAGTATTCACAGAACCCCTTGATTATTACAAATTTTAGTTCAAAGGATTGTGTATCAGAAAATTCAAAGCAAAAGTGTTTTGCTCATAATTTTCCTGTTTATAAGCATCAGGCAATCAAAATGAAGAAACTTAATCCTATGCAATCCGTATGACCAATTATATAACCCGAGCATAGGTATGCAAACAAATGAAGAACAGAAAGCAGAAGCTAGTAACTCGAACCAAATGTAATTGATTATTGAATAATTAACCCTGATACCAACGATACCAAGAGACTCTCCTGCTCTCTTTGTAATAGATTGTAAATTCTGTTCTGATTAGTGATTAGTTTGTACCACATGATTTGGAGGGTTCTCAAGGTGAGCATGTTTGTCTTCAGAGTTTTATGATATGAAAACAAGAAATGCTTGCAAAATCTGCAATCTGATCCAATCTTGAGTTCAGATCACGTCTTCCAGAGGCTATATGTGTTCAGACCTACAGATCAAGTTTTCAGCTGTGATTTATATGCAATTAGAAAGCAAAAAAAATGTTCTGTAAACTAGCTGCATGATGTTTCCCAACCCAGTTTGCAGGCTTTTAAGCATAAATCCACTTCATCAATATAGGAAATCTTTTGAAAAGCATTTTCAAAGGAGAAAAAAGAGTGTTGCTGTGTCACGGGCAGGATGTTGAACAAAGATGTTTTAGTGGCGATAGTGGTATACATCTCTCACCATATCTATTTAGTAGTTATGCTTAGGTAGCAATAAAAATGAAGGATGGATGATTATTGATTATGGGAGGAAGCCCAGACTGGTGTCTGAATGGTTAGCAATCTGAACTATGTAGACTCCTGGACGCTCATCTGTGGTATTGAGTACAAGCTAAGAGTTTAATGGAAGGAGTTATTATAAATAACATCTCTTCTGCTTTTTCTCAGGCTGAATAAGTGCAGCCACCACAGTAAACCAGTATTATATCCCAACTGAAAATGCTGCTAAGATTATGCCTAGGCAAACATTGTGAGTTACCTCAGGTACCTTTAAAAGAATTCTTAGTTCATGCAGCTTCAGCTTATTTGGCATTAACAATAAAATTTAACACAAATAAAAAGTTACGATTCATTCTCATACCTCATTTTAATACAAAGAAATTGTCATTGAATTTGCATTCCATTCTTTCCCAAATGCTCCCTATATCACTTTCCTTTGCATCAGCAAGATTTTACTTTTGCTGCCATCAGATTCCCAGATACTTGGGACGCACTTTTGAGAAGTTTGCTTAGTTTTGCTATATCATCTACTACACAAATCAGTTCCCAGGCATTTCTTCTTTACTTAATTAAAATGTGTATATATCACTATCAAAGGATTCCTTAGGTCTATGAGTAAATTCTAACTGTGGCTTTTCCACACTTCTGCAGTTCCACTAACTCCTCAAGAAACACATGAAGGAAAAGTAGATACTTCTCCAGGTATATAGAAACCTAACTGGGTCTCTTAAATAATATCTGGGTCTGTTTAACACTATTTAAACTGTATATTGGTCAGTGTAGTCTACAGAAAATTATGAATTTAATAAAAAAAGTTGCGATACCATTTCTACACCCTGAAATGTCTAGGAAAACTTCTCATCATGTGTCCCTTTTTTACCTGAGCATCGAATACATAGAGCAATTTTAAAAGGCTCAATGAAGGACATGTTCATTGATAATACAGACCTCTTAGGCTTATAGAGAAAGTCACAGGCATTTCGTTAACTATGGCATTATGAATAAGCACTTGGAAGATGAAAGCGTGAGTGTGGTCTTCATATAATAGTGCTGCCGGCTTAAGACTGGATATTCATCCAAGGCGTTTTACTTGCCAAGGGCCAAAATCATGTTGAAAGACACACTTCAATCTCATCCAACAGCAACACACAAATAAATAATGTGTCTCTGAGTCATATAAAGTGAAGCTGAATACCATAACTGGCTGCATGTTCCTTCCCCCACTCATGTTTAATTGTGCAATCGATAGTAAAATGTTTAAATCAATAATTTTGACGTTGTGAGCTCAAAGCCGACACCAGCGGAGGAAGTTCTGCAGGCTGTGCAGTGCCAGAGCTGCATTTTCCTAATAGTTGAGTGCATCAATCTGTAGATTAGCACATCTGAAGAGAAAATACACAGGATTTTCCCATGAAATTATATCCCTTTCCTACTCCTTTGGATTCAATCTGCATTTCTGTCCTGACTTTAATTCCTTTACAGGGGATGAACATGCTCAAGGAAAAAAACCTCCAAGTCTCACAAAGATACTTCAATCTAGAGATCATTCAAACAGAGCAGGGCTCCCAGAGCTTTTCCAGAACAGTGCTCTTCCCTCTGCTAAAACTATTTCTGAACACAAAACACTGAAACGGCTGGTAAATAAATGCCGTTGCGAGGGAGAGAAGCAGAGTCTGTATAAACTGAGCTGGGAGAGGAGAGGGTGAAGCAAAGGACTGAGAGGTCAGTCCCTGCCCCAGCAGCATCCCTTGGCCAGCTGCAGACCCAGCCTGCGCTCTGTGGGTCCGTGAGAGGGGAGAAGCTGCAGCCCCCACGTAGCCCTCACACCAGCCCCGATGGGAGCCAGCAGCTCTTTTGTCGAGCATGATGTGAGTCAGGCTGCTGCTGAAGGAAATAATTTTGTTTACAGCAATGGGAAGGGAATTGCTAGAGCAATTAAAATAATTTCTCGTTTCATAATAAAAGCCCTATCAAGAATGGCTGTTAGCTGCATTTCAGTCTCAGGTACTTAAAAACAAACAAACAATCAATCCGAAGAAGTAGGTTCTGATTTCACAGAGGATTGTTCGTAAAAAGCAATCTTTATTTCATGTCCTTAAATCTTAGGTGCTGCTGTGCCTGGCAGGCACCCAGTCCACATTCTTGCTGCTGAGGAGCACTCCCTTCCCAAGTAGCTGGAAGCAATGGGTGGACCAGGTTAGCTCCAGTAAGGAGCATCCATTTCATGGTTTGTCCGCAGGTTTCACCAGTAAACAGAAGATTCGTAATTTTGATGTCTCAGATAAGACCTATCCGGCCCAGAAAGGGGAGATTTCAATAGTTTTGTTTCAGTTTGTTGAGTTTTCTATGTGTCTGCATGGCACAGCCAAAGTCCAAATACATTCCACCTGCTGACAGAACCCGTCAAGTCCAGAAATAATACCGAGATACTGATTTGATCCATCATAGATAATATTTCTCAAGGCCCAAATGTTTACAGGGAACTTTCCAAGAAATTCATTGGGAAGGAATAATAATCTCTCTCTGTCTTTCTCTCACACACAAATGCAGAGTTCCATGGAGGAATTCTGAAGAGCCACGCTAAATAATGTATGAACTGCTCATGGACATTTTGCAGCAGGAAAAAGTGAAATCCACAGTGTTACATATTTCACTGTGAGTTGCTTGTTCAGCCCCATTGTTTGCTAGCTCTTTAGAGAAGTAAAGCCATCTCCCCAAGGACCCTCCAATGCTCTTGGGGTTAAATAAGGAGAAATATTATATCCTTTGGGATGGAGGAGACATAGCATGAAGATACATTCATCCTTGCAGATAACTAAGCTGAACAGATCTTTTTCACCTGCAATTCTGAGTAAACATACAGGTAGCTTTTGTTGTGGTTGTTTTAAAGTAACTGATAACAGTTGATAGAATTGCTGATAATTAACATTTATCAGCCAGCAAGGATTGTGATGGATTCTCCATCACTGGAAATGCTTAAATCACAATTGGGTACTTTTTTTCCCAAAAGACTCATTGTAATTCAAACAAGAATCAATTCAAAGAAGTCTTGTGTTACTGCAGGAAACCTAAAGAGATTATCACAATGGCCTTTTGCTATGATTATTTGTATTATCAAAGCTTCATAGGGCAAGGCTACCCTACCTTGGGCACAATGTCAGAAGGAAAAGTTGATCTGTGCCTGAAGGGCTTTTCAGTGTAAGACTGAGATAAGAAACAGCAGAGGGATGCAGGAAAACAGGGCAAACTGAACTACACAACAATACCAAGGCATAATTCTGAATCTGTAAATGTATTTGACCCCATGATCCTCTGAAGGCTCAGCAAGTTTCAAGTATTGTATGATTGCAATATATCAATATAAATTTCCTAATGTATTCTTTCGGGGGGGGGGGGGGGGAAGAGTTAACTGAGACAATGCAAAGCTATTAAATAGTAACTATCCAATTGATACATACAGGAAGGTAAATCCAGAAAATCCTATGAAGGTTTTCTTTCAGTTTAGATTGGCTTTATCGAGCAAACATTTCAAACATCAGCAGGAGGAAAGGAACTGCTGTTTTCTTTTGAACAAATGCAGCCCGACACCTGAACTGTGTTAGATCTGACAGTCTAGGTAGGGCCAGGTCTGGACAATACTTGCACAAACATCCATTGCTTCAGAAAATATTGTACATAAATATCAGTGGTGGGAGAGCACCAGCTGGAGCAGGGAGAGGCCACTGTGAGATGCATTACTAGAAACCTGTCTCTTTGGTCTTCTTAAGGAATCCATATCATTCTTGGTCTCTTTCCAAGAAGACTTTAGCCATGGTGGAAGATTGCTAATGACTACCATACCTGCATTTCTTATGCCCTGTCAGGTTAATTATAACAAATACCACAAATACAATGTTCCTATCAATCTGCAGAATATAGCGTGTATCTATCCTAAAGAAGATGAAATTAAATTAGATGTTAGCTTATGTTTTCAGATGTAAATTATGTAGCAGGATTTCAATTTAACTACCAAAATATTAGATATAACTGAATTTAAAAAAATAAAATAGTTAAAATGAAACATATCCTCCAGTATTATTTTTTATTTATAAATCATTATGCAACTATGAATCCCTGAAACTAGTTTTAATTGATTAATATTGCATAAAATCTGTATTAAATCTCTTTTTTAGAGATGATTTGCATTTTAAAATGGACTATAACCCTATAATGTAGGCTTATTTATAATAAATATTTAAGCAGACATTCTTCAAGAATTAAATACCATTAATGGCAATGGAAAGGACACAGCT
This sequence comes from Gallinago undulata, assembly GCA_026546715.1. Classification (NCBI taxonomy): domain Eukaryota; kingdom Metazoa; phylum Chordata; class Aves; order Charadriiformes; family Scolopacidae; genus Gallinago; species Gallinago undulata. The sequence goes on along the minus strand of JAOTQQ010000001.1, from coordinate 115,683,359 downwards.
TGTGAAATATGTTTGGAAATCTCTTTTCCATATGGTAAAAACATCAGAGGAAAGATGGTGATGATACCCGGCCTAGAACATTGCAGCTTGAATTCCAGTGTTTTAGAAAGAAGGTTAATAACATTACCACCTTTAGTTAGTTTTTTAGAGACCAGCAGGAATGGTGTTGCACCTGCTACCCTGCAACTGAGGCAAATACAGGAATTAAGAAGAGTTTCCCCAGACTTAGCATCCAGCTTCCCACCTGTAAAAGATGCACATGCATCTCTAACACACAAGAGCCTGGATTTCCTCAGCTCTGGGTGCAGTCTGAGGTTTACCTATTTGACAGTGTAGATGTGTTAAGGGAGAAGTTAACTTGTTAAAAGACATAGCTTGTGTTCTGGACTCAGAAAGAATTTGAGGGTCATTTAATTCACCTCTTTATTTTCTGCTGCAGATATGACTGTGTTTCTAAGTGCTGTTGGAGCCCTATGCCCTTTTGTAGCTCTCGGAGTACAAATTCTCTTCATAATACAAAAGGCAATGAATAAATTGCAAAAGAAATATTCCATGATGGGAAATACAATTTTACATGTGCATTATAGAAAAAGGGAATAGAAATCTGATCTTGATTGTGGTCATTTAAGTTAATAACACTATTTCCATACATAGCATTAATTACTATTTTCATATAGTTGCTGGATTCATGCATACAACTGAAGGAAAGATTTAAATTGGAAGGAGTGGTAGGAAGAAAGAATAATAGAGTGAAAAAGAAACATTCTGTATTCTTTCCTCAAAAATGTGTTGATTTCCTTCATTTCTTCTTTTTTTTCTTTCCTTTTTTTCCCTCCTTCCATAGTTGGGTTTTTCTCCCTATAGTCACCAATCTAAGCCACTATTTTAGTAACTCCTATCTTTAAAGTATGGAATTTTCTTTCTACTTACACCCACCAACTGCAACAAGAGGGGAAAAAAAGGCTTCTTTTGCCTCAAAGGGCAGCATTGCTGTGAAAAAGCAACAGTACAAAAGTGAAATCCTCTCACTGAACATGCTTTTTGCATGAAGGGACATTTAAATATTTTTTTGAGAGCAGTGTACTGCTTTGCTTGGTATTTGCAGGGGAGAGCTAGCACGGCTGAAGAAGTGAGCTCAGACCTCTGCTTCGTCTTGTGACTCATTAACAGGGCCACCCACCTGGCTTCACAGGGTGACATTTGCCACCGACCCAATGAAGGCTATTGATGGTGCTGCCATGGAGTAGCTGAGGGAGCAGCACCACCCAGAGAAGATGCTGGAGTGGGCATGGCTCCTGCTGGCAGGGGACAAGGAGGGAACCAGGGGAGAGGGGGAATGAGCAACCTCCGAGTCACATCGCGTGACACAAAGACAGTGTGATCTCACCAGGCATGTGATCCTTTTCCTCTGCGGGGAGAGGGAGGTAGGCCATGGACCTCGACACCAGTCTTCAAGCCCTGCTGTGATTTAATCTGCGTTTAATGCTTGTGATGACAGACAGGATGCAAAAATCTCAGCTTCCCTTGGAGACTATGATAAAACTGAAAGGTCTGGCAGCCAGTCATGCTGCATTTTAACTGGCAAACCGAAGCCCTTTATATAGAAACCATTAAAGTCATAAACATGAAACTCCCTGATACTGTTTTTACAGTCACCTTTCAGAGGGAGCAACAGTCTACAGCCCTCTTTTTGTGAGGGGGCATTTTATGACTCCTGGACTTCAGTCTGTTTAGTTTATCCCCACAAAGGTAAAAAGTGATCTGAACATGGTCTGTAAATACCTCTGATAGCAGAGGAGTTTTTAAACTAATGGAAAAGAGTAGAGCAAGATCCAACATCTGGCAACTGTGCTAACTAAATTCAGGAGCAAAGGCATGCATTCCTGACAGTCAGGATCTCCAACCAAATTACTTGCTCAAGGGTATGCTGGATTCTTTCTCAGGTGAAGCCTTGAAATTGAACCTGTGTACCCTGCTAACAGAAGTTAGAGGCTCAGCAAAGAAACCAGTTGATAAAAATCTATGGCTTTTGTCAGGTGAGATGATCAAAACCAGTCCTTTCTGGCATTAAAACTATATGCCGAGCATTCAATTCCAGTGGGATAAAGGGAGGATTATTTAATTTGGAAATTCTTCAATGAATTGTGTCTCTTTTACTCTCTCTTTCTCAAAACATGCCTGTTCAGGAAGAAACGTGATATGGCCATGGTGTTCATACAAAGGTTTAGTGTTCGCTAGGTGCAAATTCATATTCTTCTATTTCTTCAGAACAGTTAGATGTGTTTAAGGCTCCACACTTTTGCCAGAATATTACAGTCAGAGAAAAAAAAATAGGTTAATTATACAAGATTTGTGAAAACCTCTGATGTTGGGTGAAAATAGCTCAGGTCAATAGTAAAGTGTTCATTTTACCTGTTCTCTCACAAGTAAACTTGCTAACTTTTGAGGTCATGTCAAAATACCTGTGGTATGAACCTCAGACTCTCAGAAACGAGTTCCACAATTTGTCTAGAAATGTCATTCCTGAGATATCTCATACTTCTGGGAGCACTCTGAAAAGTCCTGGAATTAAAACTATTTTCATAGCATGCCATTAGAAATAGCTACATTTTCTTAATGTCAGAGACGCTGTGCAGAATATGGTTTAATTTTTCTCCAGGTTGCTACAACTGCTTGCACCTCCAAAACCAACAAGACACTACCCTTTTCAATACTTTTTGTTTGTGTACTGGATGCCTCCAGTACACAATACAAAAGCCTCCCATGCTCTAGAAGAGTCCAACGTTATCTCACATATGAGTTACATGTGCTTTGGGGTAAATGATTTATGTTGGAATTAATCATCTCTAGAGATATCTAGGATGTAGTATATAGATTTCAGCAAGCAACTGATACTCCTACATCATTTTGACAGATTAATTCAGAAAGCAGGTGTAATAAAGCATTAGCTAGGGTAACAAGGAGCTGCTGTAAGCGTGACCGGAAATTGTCTCACATGTGAGTTGGCAACCTGGGGTTGGCAACCTGGAAAGTATGGCATATAAACAAAATCTGCCTTGTCCTGCTCTTCTCGATCAGCTTTTTGCCTTTTTAGGATCTGACCTCTTTGGGAATGGATAAAAATTGTGGTGACACTGATACTAAAAAGAGGACTATGGGTGAGTGCCGGCAATCTAGTTGCATTAGAAGCTGTAATCCTCCACCTGGCAAGGAATTACACAGCAGCCTTTTTCACTTTTGCAAACTGCTCTTCCCCAGATGTACCTGGTGCTGGGGAGGACAGACATCCATACACACAAAAAGGCTTTCATCGGCTTTCTTCCAAAGAGCACCCATTCACCAAGAAGCCCGTATACCTGGGTACAACGTTTCAGCCAGCCAAAGCCCATAGTTTATTCCACTTTAGACTGCAAATTAGGAAAACCACACTCAGCATCCCTAGCAGCAGCTCAGCACTAAGCCTCACATTCACTGTCCTGCAGGACGGAGTGCTAATTATTCATATGGAATAATAGCTTTCATGTGAAGTAATACATTGACTCTCCTCCAAAATCTAGCTTGGAATTTAAAAGATTATGAACAGTGCCAAGAAAACTACTCCAGGGCAAAACAACCTTGAATCTTCAAGTTTAGACAAGAGCCTTGCTATAAACAAACAAAATTGTGATATTGTTTAAATTGGTCTTTGAAATTGTCAGTGGGAGATCCATTTTTTTTTCATGAAATCCTCCAAACAGGTGGGGAACTTTTACCTTCATATTGCAAAGTTAACTTCCAAATATTACCCAGGGAGCATTTCATAAAACATGTTGTGATATATACTTTCTGTTGCACAGGTATTGAAACAATCACTGCAAGTTCTTTTTTGTAATTACCACCTAAGTATGTCCTTGAGAGCAAAGAGTCTGGGCCCCAGGGAACTCAGAATATCATTCTATCTTTCACTGGGTTGCCTTTGAACAAATCATTCTTTTGGCCACCAAAGCCAAACTCACACTTTGTGAGGACAAACAATTTTAACATAGAGTGTATTCTTCCCTCATGCTCTCTGTCTTCATAACAAGGGTTTAAGGAACGGCTTATTCACACAAAAAGTTCATTAAACTCTCTTTGCACAAGTCTGCCATACAGGAAACTCCCTATGCTCACACCTCAGATTCTCAAGCACATGGCACTACAGTCACCACAACAAACGGCTGTATATATGTATTTTTATATATGTGTTTATAAGACACAGAGATTGCTGAATTTTGTGGTTGTGTGTAGCTAAAAATCAGACTGAGAAAGGAAGGAACAAAATAAAGGAAGAAAATAACTTCTCCCATAAGACGGCCTCAGTCCTGGCCTTGCCGCATCATCTAAGCAGTGACATGAGTCTACTGCACCCAGTGAGGCAGATGCTCCAATGAGGCTGTGCAAATCTCCTGTTCTAGAAGGTGTTTATGAGGGAGCAATTGGTTTGATGGAAAATACTGATACATTTTATACTGCCTTCTGCGTTGGATTTTTGATCTGTTTTTTGACCTGGGGACCTTTAGCAGACATATTTTCCTATTTAAAAAAAATATAAAAATAGGACCTTTAAATATGATTTCTCTTTGGGAGAATATTGGGAGACTATTGCCAAAATGGTAAGTTTTAATAGGATATATTATTTCTTGACCATGACCATAAAATATATATTCAGAATTTAATCCTTTAGAAAAATACCTGGGGTTTTGTTATATCATTTTCCTTTTTGCTATATTTTAAATAACTTTCTGTTTATGAATGTTTTGAAGACAAAATGAAATTTTAAAAATAAGAATTGAAATTTAAAAAATGGAACCAAGGAGCACTGTTTTGTAGGAAAATGTGTGGAGTGAAAAAGTTGCCATTTCTGAATTTTCTGTGGAATTGCAATTCCAAGATTGGAAAGTATACCTTCTTCATCTGGGATGGACAGACTGATGTTATCAGGGAACCATGGTAACCTGAGTTGACTTTGAACTGATGATATAGTATCATCTTCTCTAAATGCATGTGTCAAGTGACATTGTAACTAGTTTCCATTTCAAACCTTTCTGTCATCCTCTGTTCCATTTTGCACTCGTGAAGTTGTGAGAAGAAGTTCAGAGATACCTCCACAATCACAATGATTTGCAATCGCTTCTCAGGTCTTTTAAAAATTCAACCTTTCCTATGATACTCCTGCATCTCACTGACTCAGGCTGCCTCCACTACGGGCATGTGCAAATAAAAAGCAAGGGAAATGATGCTGCAGTCCAGAAAATATCACCTCCTTGATGCAGAAGGATTCTCCAGGGTGCCAACATCTCTGGCTTCATCTGGTTGTCTGATGAAGTTGCAGCCATTTTTAAGTGCTAAAATGCTGAACTTGACGATTCATCATTTGACTATGATATTTGGTTGCTTTAAGATAATAGGTGCTCTAACTATTTTACCTTGTCCTGAGATTACTCAGACTTTTCTCTAGTATAAACAGTAACTTCAAGAAGTTTTTTTCACCTCATCTCTTACAAGAAGACAATACTCTCAAGCATCACTGGTTTCAAGTTAAGATCAACACATGCATACCATAAAATAACTGTCTCAATCCTGCAAAGATTTATATATTTCATTGTATGAAATTGTATGGAGCATGCCCCACTGACATCAACAAGACTGCTCATGTGTCAGGCACGTGTGCATGCTTTTGTAGGATAGAGAGGCACAAGTAATTTGATTCCCAAAGATATTCAACGTGTGTAACTCTCACTGACTTACAACATCTTTGTTTCTTAGTGTTGCTAGCCATCTGCTACTTGTTTAGGTGCCAATTGAAAAATTTAAAAATCTTGACGCAAAAAGTTAATTTTACGTTAATGCTGGGACTTTGCATGAAAGCTACACCCCAATATACTGCTACACTGACCTGGAAAGGCAGCATTATGCACTGTGGATGTTAATATGCCCCCTTGTTCTACCTCTTTGTTTACTAGAAATTAGTAATGGGGAATTATCTTCCACCTCATCACAATTTCACTTGCGAGCTGCCTCCTGCTATGAGTGAACTCAGAGTTCAGTAACAACAACCGACTGCTAGCTTTTCCAAAGCAGAAAAGCAAGCATTCTCTAAATTATTCCCTTGACTCGGATGCACTGTATCATTGGAGAGGCAGTAGCCTAACACAAAGCATTTATTACTTTATATCTATATTTACCACCGATGTGATGTAGTCAAAGAGACAATGATTTCATTTCCTTGTCTCCCTTGGTTAAAACCACTGAGAAAGGGAGTAATTTCTACCTCTATACATCATGATTCACCTTGAATGTAAATATGATCACGTATCTGTGTGTGCGTGCATACATGTGGGTATAAACTACATAGCCATAAGTAAAAAGATCTTTTGATTCAGGCCCTCAGATGATATAAAAAGTGAGTATTTTATTGGACACAATTAACTACAGCCTTGCAGAATAGGTGTGGAGAGTTTTTCTGCTTCTAAAAAATTAACAGTAACAACAGTAATTGCCAAAAGGTCTCTCTCAACAATGGGACAAAGCTTTCCAAATAAAGGGCCGTTTACGTGCAGAAGCATGCAGGTCAGCTGGTGCCTGTTCCTGTAAGGTGTGTTACCAGGGAAGAGACGAGTCCTGATTCCAGCAACAGGATAAGGAAGAATGTCAGAAGATGACCAAAAGCCACGAGATTTCCCCGGCATCCTGAGCATGTGGCTAAGTCTGATGTCAGATGCCATTCCAGGAGAAACATGTTATTATTGTAGCTACAATCTGATGATTGGAATGGAATGCTTCCAACATTATTCTTTTGAAATAATATTAACAAGTGATTTGTTTCACTGGTTTTCTTTAACCATGAGTTTTCCTAAGGGAAAAAGTCTTTCTGTCCATGCTTCCTCAAAAACCACGTAAGTAAAAAAACTTCTGATCTCAGGGAAGCAGGACCTATGTATAAAATCCCAAACTTGTCTGGCTTTCCTAGATACTCTATTTGAAGTGATTACCAGTTTCTAAGTTTAATTGCATATCTCAAAAAATATCATGAAAGAATCCTATATCATCTTATTTGTAAAGTAGATTAAGGGAAAGTCTCTTAGACTGAACATATCATTCCCAGATATCCCTGTCCAAGATTCCTCTACTTCTTAGTGACTGCAGGTGCAATTTTTTGCTTTATGTATGTCCAAGCTTTTCCAATTGTCTACAACTATTCATGTGTATAGGTCACTCTAGAGCACATATGAACTTTCTTTACTTATTCACCTTTTTCTGAACCCTAGAAATACTTTCTGGACCATGAAACGTTCATAGACAAAAAGCTGAAAAAGCACTAGAGGAAATAGTCATATCTTGGGAAATCTTCAGTAAAAAAGTGATAAAGCCAGAGAGATTTTTTCAGGAATGAAAGTGGAGATTTTCCATATTCAAGTTTTGTGCTTTAAAAAATTGCCTCCTTTATTATTATTTACATTAGATTAGCACCTACGATCCACCTGACATCGGCAGAGTCAAAGAGATGAGAAATTTTTCTCCTTATTTAATATAGGAGTAAACACAACCACTGTCCCAAGCATTTCATCAGCTTAACAGTGGACTTACCTCACCATTATCTTATCCATTCCCAGAATCCAATTAATTAAGAAAATCCTCCCTCAGGAGAGCAACACACATAAACATAAAGTGACTTTTCACAGACCAGAGAAGAACTGGCACCTCTGGACTCCTCACTTGGCTTTGGAAGGCAGAAAGCAATCACTTGTAGTTAACTTTTGGCTTCTCCCACTGATGGTGGAAATGGGCAGAGAAACAATGTTACATTTCAGCCCTCTGGCCTTGCTTGCTGAGACTCATGAAGAAAATATCTAAAACCTACGACTATGTATTTTTAAACATGCACTGTCTCTTCATGGAGCATTTTGTGGGGGAAGCTGTGACAGACACCACGTTGCATTTACTCTATGAGAAAACACTGTGTTCAATAATTTTCCTTCCTTCCTCCCTCCCTCCCTCCCTTATTTTCTTGTTTGTTATAGTCCTTTTTGCAAGATCTCAACTGGTGGCTCTGGAAAATGACCGCATGATTGCCAGGATTATTAGGACATCTTAAATGGAATACTCCAAGTAAGCTGTTCTTCCCCTTTCCTTCATCCTAAAGAATTTGTATTTAAAGAAGCCCAAAAGGACATTTCATATACATTAATCAAAATTGTCTCCAAAATTATTATTTTTTAAACTTTCCCATACATAGGCATTTTTAGATGTTGCCTTTAAAACACGGCAGTGCTTGTAGAAGGTGCTCTGTAATTATCACAGGACATCTTTACCAAAGTTAGTGTGTATCTAAAAATCAGACTGAGAAAGGAAAGAACAAAATAACTTCTCCCATAAGACTGCCCCAGTCCTGGCCTTGCCACGTCATTTGAGTGGCAACATGAGTCCACTGCTGCACCCAGTAAAGCAGATGCTCCACTGAGTCTGTTCAAATCCCATGTTCCAGAAGTGGTTTGTGAGGGTAAAATAGGTTTGATGGAAATTATCAACACATTTTATGCTGACTGCTGCATTAGAGTTTTGACTTGCTTTACTTCAGAGCTTCAGCAGACATATTTTCCCATGAATACAAATTAAAATAGGTTTCATCATGATTTCATTTTGGGAGAATAACCAAAACAACAGGTTTTGATAGGATAAGTTCTTTCTCAACCATACCCATAAAATATATTTTCAGAATGCATTTCTTGGGGAAAACTGTTATTTTTGATATTTTTAAATTACATAATTTTAATTTTTGCCATACTTTTATTTTTAGCTTTTTATGAATGTTTTGCAAACAAAATGAAACTTTAAAATGAGCCTTGACATTTAAAAAGTGGACCAAAGACCATTTTTTCAAAAACACTGTTTTGTTGGAAAGTGTGGAGTGGGAAACTTGCAATTTTTGAATTTTCTGTGGAATTGCAATTCCAAGTTTGGACAAGCATACCTGCTTCATCTGGGAAGGATAGACTGATGCTATCAGGGATCCCTGGTAAAATGAGTTGACTTTGAACTGATGACATAGTAATGAAGGTTTTAAATTCCTGAGCCATCCAACTGTCTATTAACAGCTCTTTAAACTTACTACATATACACTGATACCGATCTGCTTATTACTGCAGAAATTCTAAACATAAACATTATTATAAAATCTTGTTTTAGCCACCAAGAGGGTGAGAGACTGAAATACTAGACAGCTTTTCTTTGTCTTGTATTCCACATGTGAGATTGGAGTTAGACATAACAGCCCTGTAACCTGTTCTGGGAGAAAAACAAGCCCTTATAGAAAAAAATGACCAGCAATTATTCAAACAATTTAGACTGAAAGGGCTTAGGAAAAGGTAGCTGAGAAAGGGGGAGGGAGAAATGTTACAGCTGAGGAAAATGAAGTACAAAAAAGTATGGTAAGGACACAGATGTGTGCTTTTGTCAAAAAACGGTTCATTTCTTAGAAGGTTAATCAACAGGATACTGTTTTTATTTGGCACCATCAGCCAGACAAGGGTTGCCAAAATGTACAGCCCCTTCATATTACAGGAAAGAAGACAAACTCCTCTGACTATATGCAATTTTGTACCATTAGGTGTTCCTATCAGGCTCTTTCGCCCACTTTCCCTGGTTTTGTTTAGATCACTAAATGTGCCAGCCTTCCCTCTTTCAGTTTTTGTTTCTGGACTGATTGTGCTCTGCAGTCTGATTTCCACTTGAGTCCACTCAGGAATAGGATGCTGAAAAATGATTGTTTCCACTATTGGAGGCTGCCGTTTTTTAATGCCACACACTGCCTTAACAAGCTTCCCCCCGAGCGTGCGACTCAGCTGGCAGTGAAAAACAGGAAGCATTTTGGCACACATTTTCCCTTTGTGGGGTGAGAGAGGAAGCAGACGCGAGCCCTGGCTCAACAGTGACACAATTAAAATGGAAACAGAGAGCTGCCTTGCCCTTGCTGTGGCGTGAGATGAAACCTGGGTCACCCCCATAGGCTGCCTCGTTGCCAAGTCCCCTCGTTTGGGTTGGAGGCATAAGAGAAATGTCCATGTTAAAGCTCACATGTACGTGGTCTCCAGGGGCCTGAGCCAGCAAAATTGAGGGGAAATCTCTCTGCCAGTTTCCACATCGAGGCCTGTATCTGCCTTTCTAGTGAGCAAGGATCCTTCCAAGTAAGCGGGTAGAAAAATATGTCAGGTAAAGATTGCTGTATTTGGTGTTACAAGAGTCTTCAACTACCTATAGCATTAAAAAAATAGTGGCATAATTTGGCAATAGTAGTACATAGTAGACATTTGACTGTGTAATTTACAAGTGCAGATATTCTGGACTCGAAAAAGCAAGGTATCTTTTGGTGGTTATTCTTGTAAGTGGTCACATTTCAGCTGCTGGTAAGCACAGGACTTCATTCTCCCAGATGTCTAGGTGCTTTCCAAGTCCTCTTCATGGTTGTATCTGAGAACCCCAATTGTTAACTCACCTTTATAGTTCCCCTCTGACAGGCACTCAGGCTAAGATGTACCTAGTGATGATTTGGTACATAAAACTGAATGCATCCATGAGGAGAATAGGGGTTGGGTGTCTTCCTGACGAAATTCATCATTTAAGAAAATATCCAGAAAAATCCTATTCAAATGGACCACTGGAATCAAAAAGTTCCTTTCCAAGATTGTATTACACTAGAGACCACCATAAAGAGGAATAGATATGTCCCACTGTGTTGCATATTGCTTTCTCTGGCCGTCCTCATTTACACATGATCACATACAGCCTGTTGGAAAACCATGCCCCTTTCTCCAAACAGGACCACTCAGGTATAGGCCTCTCCAGCACTACCTGAGTACATGGAGGAAGAATAAGCTTCCTCTATGACCTACTCTGTCAATTGATCATAAAACACCAATCTCCTCTATGACAGATATCATACCCTTTGGTCTGACCGTGTCTTCAAAGAAGGAAAAGTTGTTGCTTGGTGTCAGGAACTGCTGTGCACCAGGAATGGAATATGGCTTTTGCATATGAATGCGTCTGCCCATCCTGCTCCTGGCTGCTTGCTGCAGAAAGCTTAAGAACAGATGGCTTTTCTTTTTCTTAGCTTACGACAGGCTAACACTTTCCCCTCTGTAGCTACTAAGTGCCTAGATGGCTGTTGAGAATCTTCGGATGTTAGATTTCTTTCTTCATTTGAGATATTTTGTAATCCTAGCAAGCATGGGGCAGGGGGAAGATGACACTAACCTTTCTTTCTGTCTTTGATAAATAACATTAAAGCAATTCAGAAGCTATGCAGTCGTGAGAATAAAATATGATTGCACACCTTGGGATTTTTATTTTTTTTAATGTGAAGTGAGCAAAGGTGCATGAGAGAGCATTTTAGCATGACAGCATTAATCTATGTTTCATTATGTCTGTCAGAACAGGATTCATGAGGATAAAACCTCTGCTGAGCAGGAGCATTCTCCTAAAACCACCAAAGTATGATGTTTCTGAAAGATGGCAAGGTGAAATTTTTATCATCTTCATTAAAATCAAAATCCTACAGTCTTTACCAGTGGCCAAACAAAATTTCTGAAATAGTGCTACAGGACACTTTAGAAAGATAGCGAAATGCAAACTGATACTGATGTTCAGCACAGTCAGGATGTCCTCTCTTTCTAACAAAGGGATGCACTTTGTGTCATGACATCATGGACAGTGGCTATCTAAGGCAGTGTCATAACAACAGCCAATTATTCCCACTTAGTGAGCAGAAACTGCATAATGAGATATGATAACATTTCCTGAGAAGCAGAGGAAGAAGTAATTAAAACCCCACCAGGTAATACTCAACAGCTGCACATTGCTCAGATGAACTGCTAAATCTTACGGAAAACTATTCATCCATGTTACCCCAGTGGTCAGCCTTCACTTGCTCTACACGCAAAGACCCACCAAGAACTGTTCAGTGCCTTCCCAGTGTAAACAAAAGAAGAAAGCATTTTTACAGTAAAGACCTTTGTCCTCTGTAGATCTCCAAGTAATTTACAAAGAAGTCAATATCTTGTTCTTGCACATGGAAGAAGCAGAAGACCAAAGGTGAACTGATCATAGAATCATAGAATGGTTTGGATTAGAAGGGACCTTAAAGATCATCTAGTTCCAACCCCCCTGCCATGGGCAGGGACACCTCCCACTAGATCTGTCTGTGGTCACTCAGCAGCAAACCCCGGGGAGTCCTAAAGTCCAGACCCCTAACAGAGGGGGAGCTCCCCTAACAGGGAGCCCTAACGGAAGGCTCCATTCACAAACCCAGGTGCAGAAAGAACATTTCAGGGAGCAAATTCCAGCTCTGCTTTCCAGATCGTAACAACTATCTCCTTAAAAAGAAAAGTGCTGATCGATATGAAAAAAGACAGGTGGATGAATGGTGGAAAGATGGCATGTGATCACCTTAAAAGGAAAACACAAGCAATGTAGATTGTCTGCTCGTATGTCATTCACGGGTATGAGTCTATACAAGCCAGTTTTGCAAGAGTTTGTAGATCTTTTTTATGATTGTGTTTCAGCTTCAAATCTTATTGGCTTCTGCCCACAGTCTTGTCATCTCTGGAAACCCCAGCTTATGCTTATTTCCAGAGACCCTTTGAGTTCTCTGGAAAACACATGGAATACAAAAAAGGCAGAAAAAAAACGGGAAGGTAGAGGAAACAGAAGATAAAGCAGGAAAAGTAAAGAAAGAAAAAGAAATTTGAGAGAAAGGAAACAGGAGAATGAAGAAGATTAAGAGAAAGGAAGAGTCATGAGAAGAAAAATAGGAGGGGAGATAGGGAAATTTGGTTTTAATTATGTTTATTGTAGTTCTTCATGCACAAAATTACAAAGTGAAAACAACATAAACAGCTCTGCTGCAGGCATGCTAGGAAACAATCCATAAAGCAGGAAAACATTATACAGGAGCTTATAGTGACTTACTGCATTATTCACTATGTAATAATTGCCCAGGAGAAATTAATGAGTCTTTTTTCAATTAGTTTGGCAGATAACTGGAAAGACTTACAGGCTTCTTTGCTGTAGATTTTTTACGTAAACAACAGATAAAAGACAACCAAGTAAGAAGGAGGACCCAGGGAACTACAGGCCAATTAGTCTCACCTCTGTCCCTGGGAAAATAATGGAGCGACTCAATCTGGATGTCATCTCCAAACACATTGAAGATAAAGAAGTTATTAAAAGTGGACAACATGGATTTACCAAGGGTAAATCATGCTCGACCAATCTGATAGCCTTCTATGATGTTATAACTAGATGGCTAGATGAGGGGAGAGCAGCAGATGTCATCTACCTTGACTTCAGCAAAGCTTTTGACACTACTTCCCACTACATCCTCATTAGAAAATTAAGGAAATGTGGGCTAGATGAGGGGGCAGTGAGGTGGATTGAGTCCTGGCTGTGTGACAGAACTCAGAGGATTGTCATTAAAGGAGTAGCGTCAAGTTGG
>JAOTQQ010000001.1:115607006-115669752 GCA_026546715.1 Gallinago undulata | reverse complement strand
GCAGTCCTGAGTGATGTGCTCTGGGCAATCCTGCTTTGGCAGGGGAGTTGGACTAGATGATCTCTAGAGGTCCCTTCAAACTCTGTCTAATCTGTGAATCTGTGAAAGACCTTTAGAAGCTGGTCATAAAAAAAAAGATATGCTCTGTGCAACAGAGGCACCCCTGCCCCAGAGCAGGACCCGTCATAGTAGGGTGGATATATTAATATAGCAGGAGATGATCCTTACTCAGAGAACTTACAGAAAACCGTGGAGAGATGAAACAAGCTGTGCTGAAAAACATGAGAATAAAGGATTTTAAAAGTTCAAAGCCTGAATCCCAACAAATTCATAAATCTACCTATACATTGGCCCAGCTTTCAGCTACTCAGATAGTACAAGGGACAAGCACAGCAGGAATAGTAAAATAATGTAGATATGACCAGTTTTGACAGGGTAAAGTCATGCTGCCCAGAGGACTGCATTCTCCTCCCTGCTGATTAAGGCCAACAAGGACCCAAATACCACAACCTTTCCAAATTTTCCCATTTCCATTCCATATATAGGGCTTCCCCTGACATTCCTCATGTTATTTTCTCTCTTGAAAGAAGGAAAGTTCAGAAAACCCTTTGACCTGAAGAACTCAATGGAGAGTACCTCCTATCCACAGCAGATTTCTTTATTTCCCCCTAGAGTTTGGATGATGATCACAAAGATTTTTCTTTTCATTTCCTTATTACCTATTTCTACCTTTGAACTTTTCTAATTTAGAAATCCATGATTTTTCATCATCTTCATCTTGAATCTCAAGCTGCTGGATCTTCCTTGATAGCAGCTAGCAAGGCTGGGATCATTAACTAAACAATCAAGAAGAAAATCTAGATATATGTTAATAGGAGGATATTCTTTCTCCTTATAGCCCTGACAAAGTATCTTAAAGTTTCCTGTCAAAATGTCCTTGAAATCTGCTGAGTGTTATCCTTGCCAAACACATTGTCACAAAAATTCTGCTTGTTTCTAACAAAAGCATCTGAACGGATTGGTACAATTTCTGGCAGGGAAAAAAAAAAAAAAATCAGCAAACTATCAATACCCAGCAACAATGTAAAATTATAATGAAGCGTCTCCACTCCCACAGGCTTTATGTGTGTATAGGTCTATCTGTGTGTGCCCATGTCCTGCACAGCGTGACTTGGCACCTGAGCTCTGAGCAGCTGGCACACCTGCAATGTCAAGAGTGCAGTGCTTGTCACAGGAGGAGTTTTACGAGTCATCATGCCGATAGCGATTAATTGGCACAGCACGCTGGCAAAGCTCAGACCAGCCCAGGACTGCAGGGATTGGCGGGCTGCACATCTTTTACACTACCAACTGCCTCTGACACTCATTAAACACTCCTGCCCAACTGACCAGTCGAACACGATTGACGCATGCTACTTTCTGGAACAGTCTGTCTTCTCTTATATCCTTAACCTGCTACACTAACAGTGTACACTAATACTGTGTTTCTCTCTTAAAACTGCCTATCAGAGCAAAAGGGTGTCCATGGAAACCTTTCTTGCTTTACACTAGCTATGCAGTCTGTTGCTACACTTTCACATCAGATTTGTTACTGGTGCTTATTCACTTGGAATGAAACAGTAAACTTGTCTGGAGACGTCCTGAATTATTCATAGACAACGTGTACGAAGATAAGTCAGGGCATGAGATGTACCTTGGTGTTGAAGCCAGCATGGCATGTAACAGAGAGCGAAACTTGTGTGGCTTTGTGGGAGACCTGCGTCTCAACCACTGTGAGTGACTAGGAATTGGGTAATGATCATTAAGATCTGCAAGCCAATTTGCTTTTGACAATGGAAGTCAGGAGAAGTTTTGACACAGCAGCTGTCTTTGCTTCACTTCCATTGTGAACACAGCAGTAAGGCCTGAAGTCACCTCCAGGTTTGTATTTAGACTTTAAAAGGAGCGGTTTTGTGAGCACATAGAGGCAAGTATATCTGATAGTGCTTAGACAGCTAATTACTTCATCATGCCTATCAAGGAAGTAGTTAGATGACTAAATGTCATCGAGTATGGCTCTGGAGCTGCAGCCAGAAAACTATACATAGAAGTTGGATAAATCAGTCAATTCCAGATTTGTTATCCAGCATCAGTTTTGAGCTCATTTTTCACACAGTGAAGGTATATTCGCCATAGAAATATTTGTGTTTTACAAACAAATTCTGCCTTGCTCTGAAGTCTGGTACTGAAAGAGCTAGAAACCAGTATTTGTGAACCATTAGCAGACCTGCTTTGAAAACAATGGGTCCAGCTCTGGTTGCACATCACTCCAATATACACCATGTGACTGATTTCTAGTCTGAGTCTGCAGGATCAGAAATGGGCCCGTTTATAAATCCATCACCTAGTCACATAGCCGTGATTTTCAAAAAAACCCAAACATGTACATCTATTACTCTGAGAAAAATAAAGTGAATTTTCTCTTAGTGATCTCCATCTGGAAGTGTGTGGACTGGATGGCACAGAAAGCTGACAGCAGCCTTCACAAAGCTCAAAGAGCTTGTCCATTGGTGCTTCGCCAGCACTGCAACGGTATGCAATCCACATCTGAACAGTGGGAAGACATTATACTTTCACGGTAGGTAAACATGGGAGATTAAGTGATTTCTGTAAGCATTGAATGACATTGCCAGTTAAGCTCTCACATTCATCCTTGTCCAAAACAAGACATTTTTTTTAAAATCACAAAATCTTTAAGAGAAGAGAAACTTGGTTCTGACCCAGCTATAGCCATTAGCAGACTTAGGGAAGCATCCTGCTTTGAATACGTTAGTCACAAAAGCAAGGTCCCACATGCCATAGCACAAGTTAATGGATTTAAAAATGAGAGAGCTACCTTCCTAAGCCACTGTTGGTTGACCAGTTTCACCACTGGGAAAAGACTTCCGTTTATAAATGACATGTTCCTATTTAAATTAACTTAAACTTCCCTCTATGCTATCTCTATTTTAAAATCAGATTTATACCAGTTGACAATTTTTCCCTGAAGCAGCTTACAGATCTATGCCATCACAGTTGGTGTCTGACTTTAAGCTGTCAGTAATGTAGTACTGCAAGATGTTTTTAACTTGAATTATATATATATCTTATATTTAAATGACTTTAGAATTGTGTATAGAGCCTTGTTTTTAAACATTTGTTCTCTTTCTGGAGATTGCGTACACGTGCACAGTTTGTTAGGAATCCAAGAATTTTGTGATTCTAATACTCCTACGGAACATGACTAAATATTCAGCAATGCTTCAAATTAAGTTAGTGCCCCACCCCAGCAGATCAACTCTTCAAACAGCCTACATTCCTTCACCTGGGAGTGGAAGGAAATCACAAAAAAAAAAAAAAGTAAATAAAGGAGTGAGATGGAAAGCATTTTTGCTGTGTGATTATCCTGATTCTCAATTTGCACTCCCTGAGAAACAAGACGGAAGAGCAAAGTTTGAAATGTCCCTTGATCGTGGTAGGGAAAAACCTCTTATGAATCAATACTACCATCTGTACTCCCCTTGATCAGTATCTTACCCTGGCAGGCCGCTGAATCCAGTGACAGATCCCAATTCCTTATGGTTTAAAAGCACAATGGGTACAAATGAGGTGCCCCTTACAGCACGCTTCTGCCAAGCTCTCACTGTGGGCTGTAGCAGAGGGGAAAAATAGTTTTCAGGGCATCTTCTCTCCCATTTTGCAGAAGAGCATCTTCACGCTCAGCTGGTTTCCCCCAGATTACTCCGTAAGGTAGCACTAAGCTTGAATTCCTGGCTCCCAATGTAATTTTCACACATAACCTACCTATTTGGGGTAGAGGGTTGAGAGGGAGCATATTTGCAGATATGTTTATTTGAGAGTACACACATCCACCTGAATTGACCGTTTCATATTTATTAGGCAAATATCACGATGACACCAGACCTGCCTCCTGGAGAGAATAACTCAGAAATTTTGCAAGACTTTTCCCTTCTTCCCACTGTAATGATTTCATTACTATAAATCAGCCTGCTAGCAGACAAACCCATGAATTTTGCCCTATGCTGAGCAAAGCTTTGGTGTACAGTCCATATTTTGCCATTTAGCTCAAGACAAAACATGTTTATCAGTCATACTTGGGAGCATTACTGCTCTTCAGCAGAGATTTTTGCCTTCTTAGAAGGCGGTTTGTGTTCCATAAACCCTGTGAATCACATTCTACTTTTTAGAACTTGGTATGCAATGATGACACAGCAAATTACACCCTTGTAATACAAAAGGATAATATTTTTATAGCAACAGTTCATAAAGCTGTGACCAGCTCATCCAAACTGGTTAGCAATGGTACATTCTCAAAGGACTGCTGGTACTGCAGCTTCTCAGAGTCTCTAATTACCAGTTTTTAGGCCTGAAAAGAATGAACATCTTGCATGAAGGCATTCCGCTCTGGATCATTCAGTAGTGCAAGTTTCAGAAGACTGTTAAGTTTTCTCTACTGCAAGAAGCTCATCTTAAATCTTGTGTCTTGATTTCATGATGAGACAACATCTCTGTATGTATGTATGTTGATGATATGGGTAGATAGGGCCACCTTTACATTCTCTGCACCTCCAAAAATGAGGCAAATGTGAGTGAGGGAAACTCCATTGCACAGCATATGCTGCTACTTACTTACTTTGACTTGACATTGATGGATGCATTCAAGTATTTACAAGCTGCCTGATGAGATGACTCAGAGAAAGTTTGAAAGAAACAGCACGGCTGACACCCCTGCTTGAAGGGGGAGGAAGTGGGAGGGAAAGATTGCCTTGAGATCAGAGTTTGTGGTTTTTAAAAATGCTGCTGCTTCACAAGCCCACTCTTTGTGCTGGAGTAATTATGTGGGTGTACTAGGAAAAAAAGCTAAGCAGCTTGAGAAAGGTCTGGCTGTGGGGAAACCCAAATTTAAAGAGCTCAAAGAAGTAGAACATCTCAGTAGTCCTGGAGGAGAACATACAAGCCATATTTTCAAGAGCCTAGAGCAGTTACTGGGACAGTCCTGAGACAGCTTGAGGCATGGATAAGTCATCTGTGGGCAGAGCTCACCTTCCATCATCCTGCCTGTACAACTCCTCCCTGCTGGGAATGTCCCCCAGCCCATGACATTGCATGAGATGTAGAACAGCACATTTCACCTGCTTTAGTTGCTTCTGTGACCACATGAGGATGTGAACAGGAGTAGGGACTGAAGTGTCAAAAAGATCTCCTCTCCTCTGCAATGTTTGTGGCTGAGCCCCAGAGATGTTCCCTGGTACTCACCAGCACCAAGCCCTCTCGCTTGGAGTCAGGCTAGACCCATGGCAAGGCACAGAGCAGCTGTCCTGGAGATCATGTCTCTCATCACTGACTTTTTAATGAGCAGAAAGCAGAAAGAAATGTTCATCCTGTTCTATGAATTGCCATTTTTGAGCTCTCGGGCAGGAAATACCTGCATAAAGCTAGGAATGCACCTCCCATAAGCCATCTTATTTAACTCTTTCCCTTCATTTGCTTAATAGCTCATGTAGTTTTATAGAGCAACATTGTAGAAAAACAAGCCAGAGAAGCTGGCTTTTTCCACAGATCCATGCGGGAGAGATGCAACTCCACCTGTCCTTATACCACCTCCCCATGTCACCGAGGAGGGAAGGGAGGTGCCCTTGTGAAGCCAGTGGTGCAAGAGAAGACCGTGGTTAAAACTTGGACTTCAACCTCATTCTCAAGACAGCAGTCCTCATACTGTAACCAGCACAGTAAGAAGAACAAGTTCCCCAGGTAAATGGTTGGCACAGTTCCCCAGCATGGAGGAAGAGGACGAAAAAGACCGTTTCACCTACAGAGTGCATGTTATCCCTTACTGAATCCTTACGGGAACTTTGTAACGTACCTCTGTACAAGGTTGTGAGCTATCTCTTGTATGCATTGCTGTTTTAATTCATAAGGTCCCTTCAGAGTCCATTTCAGACAGCTCCAGAACCAATCCGGGAATGCCTAGAGCATCCTGTCTACAGCTCACCCTGGCGTGCCTGGACGAGCTCCACGCCAGCTGTGGGGGCCTGGGTAGAGGCACTGCTGTGGAAGTGGGAGCTTGGCCTGGATTAACCACCCTGGGACTTACCCAGGCGCTGTAGCAGAGGCATACCCTAACTTGCAAAAGGAATGTGATGTATAAGAATTGTTCCCCACCCAAGGAAACATCACATGCTACTATTTATATTCTTTTATATCCTCTAGGGGATTGAATACTTCTGGATGCTTCCTGTTCCTTCAAAAATAAAGAAAAAAAAAAAAAGGAGGAGAAATTAAGATACTACTGTAAAATCCTAAGATGGCTGTCTTGTTCTGAAGAAACAAGAGTATTTACCTCTCTAAAAAGTTTTTTTGTAAAAATCTCTAATTGCCTTACAAGATATTTTATTTCCTTGGAATTTCATTTTTCTGTCAGATTTCACTGAAAGGGATATTTTTCTTGTCAAATCTTGTGTAACTGAAAAAAAAAAAAGCACATTTTCTTGAAACAGTATGGTGGTAAAATTTCATTTGTAATGAAAGACATTACAGAATGTAGGTGTATTGTTGTTGTTGAAAATAATTTTATGTAACAGAAAGTTGATGGACTTGTGAGTCTTTTTTGGACGTGAGCTGTAGTTATTATTTATTTCCAAGTGCTCACAGGACTAGCTGCCCCTGCTAACTCCAGTGACAAAGTCTCAGTGGACTGCAGAGGGAACTGGTTTGGGCCACCAGTACCTCAACTTAATTCTTCATTTCTTTTTGGAATACAAAAGAGCAACACTCTGACTGGCAGAGTGCTGTGAGGAAATTAGCTTAATTGCTAAAGCAATAACACTTAATACAAAGCATGACACATGAATAAAAACCAGAAGAAAGGAGCCTCTAGCTGAAAAAAAAAAAAAAAAAAAAGCTATATGAGGTTTTAAAATGTTCCCTTGCATGTATATATGCAGTGTTTTGTACAGTAACCATAAAAATGACATGCTTGTTTTATACCTTTCAAGCACAAGCAACCTGTTTTGACTTCGTAGCACTTGGTGAGTCATTAGAGAAACTGATCCTTCTAAAAGCTTTGCCATTTCTCCTGTTCTTACTGAGATCACTAAAAAAAAAGGCTTGGGTAAGATACATACTGCAAAAACAAAATAATGTGCACGTTCACTGTCTCTTGATCCCTGCCATGTGCTGACTTGGGTAGTGGGCTTGCTCTTCCTTTGCCATCACGAGGCTAGGCAATGGCTCCAGAGCCACTCATCTGAGACAGAGCCCCACTGGATGCACAGTATGCTTCCTTTCTTCCTGCAAGTGGAAATGAAGGTATCTTTTTGCTTATGAAAAGGCTTAGACACTGTGTGACCTGTTGTAACTCATGGCAGTGATGGCACCTGGTTGAGCTCCATCCACCTGGCCACTGGCTAGGTCCCAACCACAGCATGCCTGGGCACACCAAGCCAAGATCCAGACCCTGCACCCATCACAGGTCCCTGGGCTCAACCCCTGCCCAGGACCTGCCCACTAAGGTCTTCTGCCATGCAGAGACCCAGCTATGTGCCATCCCGAGCCTAGGCCTCCACACTGGCTCATGCAGAGCTTCCCTTTGCAGCTGAACTCTGCATGGGGGACTGCACAAACTAAAGCGAGAAGACAAAGAGACCAGAAAGACTTTGTCCAGAGTCCAACATTGCTTTCCTTAATAATCAACCACCAGAAGTGAAAGCCCTTTACAGGAAGAAAATCAACAACTAACCTATAAATAAAGTATTGCATTCCTTCTCAATGTAATATTTTTTCCCCCAAGCAATCAGTTAATGTTTCTGCAACAAAGAAGTTATCAACTCAGGAGTGGGAAAGGAGGGGACCTATGTGAGCATGAGGGGGTTATAGTAGATGACATACTGCAGAAAGAAGCGTTCCCCACATCCACCTCTCCCAGAAGATGTGACACAGTGAATCCAAAAGATGGGAGAAGTCCCTGCACCGTGGGATCATTTTATCTCTGAATCCAAACATCTGTTCATTTTATTTATTTATTTTTGAAGGCTGAATAAGCAGCTATGTGCGCAGAGAGGCAGCAGGGTATTCATTTGCTTTATTGTTCACACCTTCAATCTTCCTCTGACTGGTTCTGTATGGTATTTTGCTGCTGTGTACCAGTGGACTCTTTCACAGTGTCTGAAAGCTCGTCAATAAAATAACCGCAACAGGAAAAGAACAGCTTTCCTATCGTGCGGCACTTTCAAGTTATCTCTTGATAGCAAGTGGTCAGATGTCACCACTATAAAACCACAGTATCCTGGGATAATATATAACCCGAACAATAAATCCAGTATTGTATTCCTGGTCTTTCACATCAGATATGCAAGACCCAGTATCACTGCTTTTCCCTTTAGTTTAACCAGGGTTGGTCTGGCTGCTTAAGCTGAATGTTCTTCTGACTCCTACTCCTTTCTAAAACTAACCCACTTCATCTGCTGCCTGAATAAAAAGCTTCACGTTAGTCACGACATCTTTCTGCACTGTTTTATTCACAAAGTTTGACAGAAAAATATATGTTATGAAACCAGCTTTTAATGCCTGATGGAAACAGGTCCAAACCTGCCTGGGCAGCCATCCTTCTGTGAAACTGAAGGCAGTATTAAGGTCTCCAATGCATTTTCACCCTATGTGATGTGTTGCCAGGCTTAGGTATCCACTGATCAGACCAAAGACCACCATGGTGGGTGAACCAAAGGACCATCAAAGCCAGTACTTCACCTCTGACAGTGGTCAATAGTGGGTGCATTGGAGGAGATGAGGAGAAGAGGACAAGTAAACTGTGGTGATTCCCCCACAGTATGATCCTGCCTCGCCTCTGTCTGTTGCTTACAGAACTCTCAATCCACATGTGCTCACAGTTTTAATAGCTCTGGGAGGATTTATGTTCTTTGGCCCTAGCAATTCAGACTTTTCACCCTACAGTATGTTAAGTAATGACTTCAACATATCCAATGATCATACAATGCATAAAATACTTTCTCAATTTGCTTCAAATCTTCCATCTGACAACACTGGAACAGGCTGCCCAGAGGGGATGTAGGATCTACATCCTTGGAAGTATTCAAAACCAAGCAAGTCAAAACCCTGATTTAAGCTGGCCCTGCTTAGAGAGAGGGTTGGACCTGATTACCTCCAGGGGTCCCTTTCAACCTAAATCATCCTGTCTTTATAACTCCTCAGGGTGTCCACCACTTCTTTTTTTTTAGCATGAAATAGGAAAACCCTTCTATCTTTTCATTTTCTTTTTACCTATTGACCGTGTCATTAATGATTCTATAAAGCACCACAAACCAACAGCCCCTCTCTACCCTTGCCATGTCTCTCTTTTCCAGACTCAAGGGGGATTATTCTATTTAGCTTGTCCCCATAAGAAAGGGTGAAGTGCTCCATCCTTGCTGCCCTTCTCTGAAACTTTATTAATTCTACTTCATCCATTTTGAATCAGGGAGGAGGGTCCAGAACCCTCTGCAGAGTTTAAGAGGAGGGCAAACCATGCACTTTCTTCTATGGGAAAGTGGTATTTCCAGACTATTAGCTAAACTTCCCCTAATAAACCCAGTCTGGTGAACTTTTTGAAAGCCATGAACCAATATTTTCTCCAAAATGATTGCTATTTCTCACTCTTGAACTTGTTCTTGATTATAGTCCCATCTTATAACACCCTCACTCATCTCCTTTCCCCATGACTCTTGTTCCCCCTTGCAGTTCCACACCCAGTTGGGGAAACACCAGTGTTCACGGGCCTGTACGGTAAGCCAGACGGTCTCAGCAGCAGCTATCACCACACCACAAAACTGTCGCTTGCAGGGGAAGGCTCTGCCTGCTTGGCAGACTTAATCAGCGTGGCTACTGGTCACTGCAGCCACCTCTGCTGCCCTGCTCTCTGCCCCATGGCCCTGCCATTCTCCTGCAGCACCTGCAGGGCTCCTCTGACAATGCTCTGCTGTCCTTCAGAGCACTTCTGAGTAGAAACTATCAACACACACACACACACACACACACACACAAATCCCCAAAACCACAAGATTGGTTCTTTCCATGTTAACACCTCAAAAAAGCTCTAAAAGGCACACAGAACACCTGGCCCAAGGTAGGGGCTGGAGTGGGACTGTAGGAGAGGGGCAGACAGTGACACTGCACTGCAGCAGCAGCTGTTGCATCAGCTTAGGCTGCCGTGGGACTGCAGCTGTGTACATGCTTATCGGAGAGGAGCCTGTGGAAGCTCGTAGCCTGAGGAAGGAAACTGCTAATGAGCATCTTTCCTTCTTCCCTTTCTCACACGCAAAAGTACAATTCTTTTAATGGTAGCTGATAATAACTATAATATGTCATGATCACACCACGTTTTTTCCCAGCTTTACATAAAGCCTGTCCTCACAAAGCTGTGTGAGGTATATAGCATAGAAAGCTGTCTTGCAGATAACGTGAAATTCAGGGAGCTAAAACTATGTGATTGAGTTCATACAGCCTATTAGGAAGTATGCAAGAAACAGGACTTAAAGGTCGCAGCCTTCATTAATGTCTGTAATCACTAGAAAAACTGCTTGTACAGACGGAAGAATTCTTCCATATAATATTGCTGGGGAGGAGAGTGAGGAGAAGCCTGATGCATCTGTCTTAATTAGATATCTAATTCCTTTTTGTGCTTTTTGGTTACCTTATCAATAGCCTTACTTTGTAGTATCTAGAGCCTTTCTTCCACTTTCTCTTCGCTATGTAAGATGGTTCAGGTTAGATGCCTCAAACAGATTGGAAAACCAATTTTGTGTCTGGGCAAGACTACTCCCTTCTTACAGATTTCTGTTCAGAAATTCCTTCAGACTTCTCTTCTGTTTTCTCTTCAGAAATCTGAAAAAGATAAGCCCTGATAGTCTAACAGGTAAGGGGACATCTTTCTCCCAGCCAAGGGGTTTTGCTCTTCAGCTATGTCCCCTACTAGCAATCTTCATGGGCCTGAGTCAGGAAAGCATTTCAACATTTTAATACATCTATCCCCATTCAGGAAAGCACTGCAATCAGTAAGGTTTGCACTCACTGGCAGACCCCCTGTACTGTCAATGAACTCTTGTTGAAACCGAGTATCATACCCACAAGACAATAAAGCAGCGTAAGTGCAACATAATTGGTGGGACTTTCATGTTTGTCTAGGGTTTTAAATAGTCCATATTTTTATATCATATGACTTCGAAAAAGATATTTGTTCATGTAATTAGAGACTGTGCTGTCACAAGGGAGCCAAATTCAGACTCTGTACAACCTGAACATTGTCGTTTCCTGGCATCTGCTTAAAATATATATTCTTAGTGCACTCTTTTATAGGCTTCTTTCCCCCTCTCCTATTCAATATTCTAAGGTATTTTAAAAGCAAAAAAGATGCAGAGAGAAAAAAAGAAAACTGTTCTCCTAACAACTATGGCAGTGCAAATCCTCTATAAACATCACCAGATTCTGCGCACTCTGGGAGTTATAGCCACACCAAAGACAATATCAGCAACAACCCTTTTTAGCTTTGCAGAACCTCATCACAACTTGAAATGCCATCAGGATGTAGACTGTCCCTCCAAGTTCTTTCTATCAGTAGATCCCAAAGTGGGTTAGGAAGAAAGGCAAGTATTACTGTTCCCATTTCCCACTCAGACAAGGGGACCGGTTTCCAGAGAAGTGAAGGGAGATGTCTTGAGGAGAGAGGTCAGGAGCAGTAAAGTCATGGAAAAGTACAAGCCTCACCTAAATCCCAAACCAGAGCATGACCATTCCCTGGAGTATGCTGCCTCCTATGGAGTTTTTTGTTATCAGAGGACACCCTATCACTCTGTTAAAGCACCCCACTCCACTGTAATAAAAGCAAGAAGAATAAGATGGAGACCTTTCTCATTCCTAATTTTTTTTTTTTCTGCTCTGTAGTTGACTTACATGTAAACCACAGCTGACTTTTGCACCAAACATTACTGAAAAGGAATGGTGCCACTTGTAGACCAAGCACCATAGCCCTGACTCAGCCCAGGCCTCCAGGACCTTTAGACCATGACTGCTCCCTCAGGCAGCACTGAAGTCTCTGATGGACACCTGAGGCAGGGTTTCAACCACACTGCAGTATCTCTTTCCCTGTCCAGTGAGCATGGAAAACATGACAATGGTTCTCATTGCTCCTCCAAACCAACTAGGCAAAGACAAATCAGGCTTCAATTTCATTTTGATTGCAGGCTGCCCTGCACATGACTGCATATTGTACCTACCATAAGAAAAAGCAAGAGCTTTCCCTAGAGTCTCCCAGGAAATCATCCTGAAATCACTGCAGAAAAGAGAG
Source organism: Gallinago undulata (assembly GCA_026546715.1). Lineage (NCBI taxonomy): Eukaryota > Metazoa > Chordata > Aves > Charadriiformes > Scolopacidae > Gallinago > Gallinago undulata. The sequence goes on along the minus strand of JAOTQQ010000001.1, from coordinate 115,657,379 downwards.
CTGTACAAGTTGTTTTTCTATGAACAAAAACATGATGTACAGAGCAACATGCTTGGCTCCAGAACCCAAAGATATGGCAGGATGCGGGAATTGCCTCCCACCCTGGCCATGAACCCAGAACCACATCCTCTCTCTCAGGAATGACCCACTGTTTTTTCCTCTGTTGCATACTACAGACCACGAGAATGGTGGCCATCCCACTTCAGCCTGAAAGGGATTGTTTACCCTGTTATGAATATTATGCTTCAGCAAAGTGGGATTTTTTAGCAGTCCACAACTAGTCAAATCACAGGCTCTACAACCAGAGTGCAGAGATGCACTCCTGTTCTGCAAGGGCGCCTTTCCCATCCTGCAGCAGTGCTCTGCTTCTAATAGTTCATCAATGTGATCTTCCAAACAAAGAAATACAAATGCAGCCACTTTTCCGTCACTCTTGTTTTTAACTAGACAATGGTCTTTTCATATCCCCCAGATTAAACTATGATGAGATGGCTTAGTACAATAGTATACATATTTTCATGCTTTAATAAGCTCCGTCCTGCCTAACTGAACAACTTCTATCCAACAGGCATTGCTTAGGTAGGTTCAGAGTGATTAAAACCCAAATTTGAAAAGAATTACCTGGATACGCTTCATTATTACAGCAGCATCCCCAGTAAATATGGAATCATGGTTGGAATTATAACAACACTATGTTGATTCCCATCTTCCTATCTCATCAATCCCACTAATGCCCAGGATAAGTCTATCCTTAGGTGAGCAACCAGTGAGCATTCAATACCGCTGGCATTCAATTAGCAGCTCTTGTGCAAGCTCTGGAGGGGCTCAGTTTCCACAGTGAGTATTATTCTCCCTAAGCCAGGACAAAACTCCATGAAGCGCAAGGCTTTTTACAGCTGTGATGGAGTCATAGTCCAATTTATTCTAACAAAAGGATGAAGCCCAGAACAGTCGGAGTTGACTTGTTTAGAGTATAAATTAATACCCCTTAATATTTGTCTTGCAGTTTAATCTCAAATGCCACTAACCTACATTTGTTTAAAAACAATCAACTGGTCTCTATTTCAATAGTGGTTTTGTATGGTCTAGAATCAATTTTTCCTATTTGTACTCTCTTCCATCCCTTCATGAGTTTAATCACCTTATTTAAAAATGTGCAAGAACTATAAATATCAGAAAAAACCAAACCTTTCAGCCATGAGGCAGAGTGGAGACATGCATATCAGTAAACACATTTCCTGAGTAATAGCACACTACGCAGTTTCTAAAATACAATTACGCAGTAGCAACTCTTATCAGGAAACATATTTACTCTGATTCCTTGTAGCAATAGATCAAAGAACTTATTTTACTGACCTATATCTGTACTTAATTGTAGAGCATTTTCTTACATAAATAAGCAAATCATCTTCCTTTTTCTGAATAATTTCCTACCAATGGAGAGCAATTTTCCTAACATAGATGTTTTGCACAAATTAATTTTTGAAAAATAAAAGTGATGTCAGAAATTAATATAATTCATTGTTGGAAAATTGCAAACATTGGCTGAAACATTTGCTGCCTGTAGAGGAGAAGAGCAGCACACACAATGAGGCTACCATCCCAAGAAGGTGGTCTTACCACTGAAATAGCTAGATTTTTTTTTCTCTTGTCTGTATTCTCTCTATTTCCACCCATAAGTCTGTCTGGAAAAATGTAAGTAATATTCATCCATCAGAGGAGGACTGAGGAGCATGAAAGGCCCCAAATATCCTGGCTCCCACTCCTTTAGCAACCAGGGGTCTGCAAGGTTCCTCTGCTTCCCAGCCATCTAGCCAGACTGCCATCAAGATGGGGCTTCCAGTACAGATGAGCAGCTGACAGCCGCTCCTTTATGGGAGATTTAAAACATTTCGTTTCCATTCTGCTTTAAAAAATTCCCACAAACAGCGTAAGGGTTCCCCAGGTAGAATACATCACCTCTGGACTGCTGCCCTCTGTGCTGTGCTTCTCATTTAAGGGTCCTAAATCATTTGGCTGCTTCAGGCTAATCAGGAATACCTGCAAGCACATTTGCAGCAATTAGCAGCATGCTCCAGACAGCATCGCCTGTGGTTTTCTGTGATTATTTGTGCCAAGAACAGCTGGGCTAAGAGGAGCCACAGGGATGAAGCTTTATTGAAGACTGAGTGAGAAGGTCCAAGTCCACAGAGCAGCCCATGGAACCAGTCTTTTTACCTCCTATTCTCTAGAGCTGCTACGGAAATTTGTACAAATAAATCTTGTTACTAAACACTGGCTTGATAAAAACAGAGATTTGTATGGAAATATATCTGTTAAAGTGAAACTTTCAGTAAAAATAATGGCTTCTGTTGCTCCAGGAGCCAACATATCTCTTTTGCTGAAATTGGACTAGGGCTTTCGGTTTCAGGACTAGGTGTGCTCCTGACCAGTGTCGTTTAATGGAGAGGAGAAAGCATCTTCTCCAAGGCCACCCTCTGGAGTAGTTTTCACCTTTTATAAATAAAAAACACTTCAAGCAGGAGCGTGCATCTGATTCTCCCTCATCCCAGAGGAGCTCAAACCCATACCCACATAGGCAACATCTCTTAGAGAAGCACAAGCAACTTATATGGCCAGAGATATTTAAGGAGACCTGTCACAGAGGAGCTGATGGACCAGTGTCAGGGGAATTTCTCCTGGCACATGAGAAATCCAGCTCAAGCCAAAGAAGGGTTTAAACCTGTTTCTCCAATAGCCCTGCAGAGTGAAGCACAAGCAGTAGGCTACCACTCAGTCCAGAACAAAGTCACTCTTTTCCTTATTTAGAGAATACTTCTAGAGATCTGCTTCATCCCAGAACAGCAGAGGAACATTTACCACCCAGGTCTGTTGTCTAAATTTGTTCTTGAAAATGGCAGAACAAGTTACACTAAGGTTTCCTTTGACAAATATAAAAACAGGGTGGCAAAATGATAAATCTTGGATTACACCAATAATTACAGCTAATTCATGACAGCAAATACAAAACTGCAGGACATTCATTTGTGTTAACTCATCTTTCAGGCAAGGAGTTTTCTATGCTTGGCACAGGCTTCATTTAGGTGGAAAAATAAGTTATCTAACTTGTCTAAGTTAATAACATCCAAGGAAGAAAATAATCAACACAAGAAATTTTGCAGATTGGAAATAGTTTTACAAGCCAGCAAAACAAAAATATCATCTGCAAGCTTCACAAAACCATAAACTCAACTATCCCTAGTCTGTGGTTATTATGGGAAAAGACATGATATGTTTATTAGTTGAATTGCATGTGGAGGTTGATCTGTGTCAGCAGACAGTGCCATATGTGGCTGGTTTTCCTGTCATTTCTTACATAGATGGTGTGAAGTCTCTGTGTGACATTTACCAAGCTGTGCAGGAGAGCGTCATACATGTCCCATTAATTCTAAGAGGAGATGTGTCGCTGCACTTTTTTTGGAAAATTTCCATCATAACTTACATTGTCTAAGCATTTTGCATTTTCAATAAGTGATGACACAGAAGTAGAATAAAAACTGATTATAGTTAATATCTAAGCTTGCAGAATGTTTGAAGAAGTTATTTTTGTATGAAAGAAGAGAAGAAACTGACAGTCAACAAAGGCAACTATGGTTTGGAGTGCTGAAGAATAGCTTATATCTCTACCTACTTATATGAAGTGAACACCCTTTTTAGTGTTGCTCTGGACAGAAAGCTGTTTTAGGAGGCTGGTTTATTGACCGATTATATTCTCTAATCCAGGATATTTCAATGTTTGCATTATGGACATGGGAATATACACCCTGGAGGGACAGGGAAAATTTTCTAGTTCAGGGGTTCTGAAGTCACCCAGGAAAAGCATTCAAGAACTGAGGACAAATGACACCAAATGCATGGCACTAGTCCCTGCCCTTGCAGGTGCCTCCTGAAAGAGAAGCAACATCACCTCAAGTACCACACCAGCTCTCCTTCCAAGGACACATGCTATTGATGAACAACAGTTACCAAGGAAATCAAAATATTTGGGTCCAATTTCCCCGAAAATACAGAAGGCTGAGTAAGATGGAAAATATGGGCCAGTAGTTTTAAATAAGTGGAAAATGATTAAAATATTTTAGACACGGTTTAAAAACATTCACCAAATTGTTTTGGTTTAAAAACAGAAAGATGGCCACTGCACCTTATTATCTTCTACAACCCAGGTTGTCTGGCCATGCAACATCTCACAACCATCTTTACCAGTTGTGACACGGTAACTTTAAGTTAAGTTTAATAACAACTTTAAGTTGTTATTAACTTAAGTAAAGACTTTTTTTCAATGGAAAAAAAAAATAATTCCCAGCTATCAGAACATTAAAAAAAAAATATTGGTTACTACTGTTGACAAAACCCACAATGTTTAAAATGGTCTGTTAATCCATATATGCTTAACTGTGCTTTGAAATCTGTTAATGTGAGTTAACTAATGTATTTTGAAAAACACACCACTGTCCTACGGGAGTCAATGAAAAAAGAACAAGGAACCCCAAGGCAGCAAAAAACAATCCAACAGATGCTGATGGCTATAGCGGTCCCAAAGAGGCCACTGTTGTCTATACTGGCTATATATGGCGTAAGCTTCCTTTTACATTGGGATTGTGGGGAAAGAGAGGGTCTGTGATATGCTGTGTAATTTAATGTCAGGCAAACCATAGCCTATTTTTGAGACCAGAACCTAGCATTTGTAATAAGCAGGTTGTTCATTTAACATGTACTGGCTTACTAAGTAAAGTAAATTAAAGACCGAGGTGGCAACAATGATAAGCTGTAAATTTGTTTGTTCAGGAGGGAGCTGAAACGTGTCGGCTCACGCTTTGATCAAGTTAAATTGAGAGGTTTCAAAGTACACACAGGAAATGCTCCAACAGATAAACTTTGTCCCTGGAGATTCGTCCTAGCCACTTTTCAGCCTTCTGCACTGTGTTATCTGTTTCAGCAATTCTGTAACTTTAAACTTAGAGAATCCATGGAGAAAAGTGACAGTGATAAAGGTCAAGAGTTGACTTCTAGGGTGATGGACAACATAAAGTCTTGGGCTTAAGAGACGGGCTATTGGGTTTTTGTTGGTCCTTTACAAAAAAAAAAAAAAAAAAAAAGGAAAATAAATGGAAAATTAAGCTATTTTAAAAAAAAACAAAACCAACATTTGCTTTAAATGCAGTTAAGGTGGTAAATCATTACAGCAAAGCAGTATCCTCACGTGCTGTGGAGATCAGTACTATGAAGCCTGCCTCCCAAAAGACCTGAGCCTGAGACTCGATTGACTTCAGATCAAAGAAGGAACAAGCTTTCCCTGAAATGCTCTCTATGGACAGGCATTTATAAATAAACACTTTCTTGTAAGCAGGTTCTCTGCTGTCTGAAATAGTGCCTGTTTGCACCACAGCCTACCCCTCTGTGAGAGCACTACCTGGCAGGTTATTTTTGCAAATCTTGTAGGGACTTGATTTTCTTTGAGAAATCAATTGGTTGAAATTTGTCAATAGGTTCAAAAGATTTTGGGGGTGTGGAAGTGACGAAGATACAAGTGTACGCAGTAGGATTGCATAAGCCTCGTTTCTGCAGGAATCAGGATAAAAAGTTGCAGCAATATAAAAATAAATAACTGAGCAGGCATAATTCCTACCAAATAAGAGTAGTTAGCCAAAACTTCATTTCTGCTGAGGGCAAAAGGAAATGGGAGAGCTGTCATTTTCCTTAGTGTTTGGGTATTTCAGCCTGTGATATATACTTCTTGAGAAGTGAGGACACTTCATACATAAAAACATTTCTTTTCTCTCTGAAACAAGGAACACAGTATCTTCTTACCCTATGAGGGAATAATAAAATCTCCAGAAATTGGCTGAGGAAATAGCATTTTTCTGTTGCTGATCATTCATTTAATTCATGGCAGCAATACAGATTTATTCATGGAACTTAATGCTACTAATGCTGATTTTTTGACCATTGTATGCACCGTTTAAAGTTGACAAGTTATTTCACTGTTGGAGATATCAAGGCAAACACAGCTAGATAGATCAGAGAGGAACTTACATCTGTATGATGAAATAGTTGCCGTCGCCATAATACTTCAGAATGTCCCAACCTGACCCTAAAGGGAACTAACTGGCAAAACCATGCTCTAGTTACTAAATCAGAATTAACTACCTGCACAGTCATATATAATTCAGAAGCTAACTTCTATAAAATCCCTTGCTAAAAAATATGTTGCTGAGGTGGGGTTTTAATTTATTTGAAAAAGATCTAGTTTATTTTAGAAATAATCTAATATTCTAAGAATAGTTAAGGCAGCACTTTTGCAGTATTGAAGAATATAATAATTTCTTATTTTACTGATGACCTATGGCACCAAAGAAACAGAGGATTATTTTCTCATGGATATAGGACCAGCTAAAAAATCCTGCTGTTTGGCTAAGCCAGGGAAGTGGTGGCCCATTGACTGAAAAGCAACAGCAAAGCTAATTGGTCTTCTAGCCCAGTTAACTTATCTGATATACTTCCCTTTTCTAGAAGTTAAACAGTAGGAAACATCAAGTACAATCCCAGAAACCCACAAATACCTGCTTCTCTCCATTTTTAGTTCAGCTTTGTTTTTAAACAGTATTGTCTTCCCATGTATCTTGTAGTCTTTAAATCCTGTCACATGTAAGATATTTCCCTTTAAAGAAGAACATGTATACAAACAAGAAATTTCCATTCTCTCTGATAACTTGGGACAGTGACCGTGACTGTTGTTGATTACTGTGCTCAGGGATAATATGCCATATTGGATTATGCTAGTTATTTGTCCCTTAACAGCTAGGTTAAAATTCAAAATGTTGCAGCATGTTTCTTCTCTTATGTAGTGTATTTATTCACACTCTTATCTCTACACAGTCTTCTGGGCAATCCCTTTGTGTTTATGGTTTTCCTGACCCCCTCATTATCCTACATTAACTTCTTGTTAAAGACCTTCCTGCTGTGAAACCTAGAAACTTTCTTCCTTCCCCCAGTGAGATCTTAACTTAGCAAGAACAGTTATAGCAATAATTCAATTGGGGGAAGAAAAAAATAATACAGCTGCTTAGCCATGCTATTCAGCATTTTTTAATTTTTTTTCAGCCTTCTTACTTAAATTTTTCACTTTTTTATGGAATGGAGCAGAAATTTTGTTCTCATCTTTCTTGAAAACACATAAGTAATTATCCATGCAAAAATAGTTCTAAATGTAAACAAAAAGTAAACTGTAACCTGAAATAATTTTTATTTATAGCTAAAAATCACTCCAGACAATTCATAGCAGTTTTGACTGTAAGTGCAGAAGCTTAGCTTCTTGCCTGAGATAGATCAAAAATACTCCCCAAATGAACTTTCCTACAGTATTTCCATCAAAACCATAAAAAGTGCTAGAGATAAAAAAATCTTCGGTCTGTTGCACCAAGGCAAGAGGTCAAAGTGCTTGTACAAATCAGTAAAGAAGTCACTCTAAAGTTTTATCAGTGGCACCGCAATTACGGAGGTTTGATTTCTGTTTGGAGGACAAGGTTCTCTCATTGATGGAGAACCCACCAGGCATGGAAAGAAAGGGATCTTTGTCTGAGCAGCAGCACATGACAGGCATCCTTGTGACCGGCCAACTGGCGCAGCCCAGGCTGCCGGCGCTGAGGCTCTCCCAACTCTTGCTGCGCTCCACTCCTGTGAGCTGGAGCCTGCTCAGCTCTTCACCAAAAAAAAGAGAAGAAAAAAAAAAAGCCAACCGCAAAATACCAACCCACGACAGCAGCCTTTGAAAGAGGTGGCTGTGTTCAGGGTCAAAATTAATAAATAAAGAATGAACAAACTACAGCCCTCTGGGCAGTGCTTGGCTAGGCTGTTCCCAGAACAAGCCCATTTCTAGATTGCAGCAGGTATCTTTCTCAGAGCTGAAGGGCTCTCCAAGGAAGCAATTTCTTTCCTTTTTTTTTTTTTCTCAGGCATTTCAACAGGAAAGTTAAAAATAAATGAAACGAATCAAAGCCTTTTGGCTGCTGCTGTTTCAGCTGATGTCTTCCCTAGCAAAACACAAGCTTGATATGGTGCCTGAGAGCTCTTCACGAGAGAAAATGGGCTCCTCCACACAAGGTTTTACACATGCAGCCTTCCCTCCTTATGACTTTGAGTAATGTTTTGCTTCCGAATGTTTACGTTTCCCAGCTATCAGCGAATACACGAAATAGCTCTTCTGTGCAGCAGGAAGCAACTTAACAAGTCTGAGCTCCACGAGGCTACTGGGGGGGAAAGTTTTACAAATGCTTGGAGGGCACGTGCAAGAGCAACCCAGGTGGGTGGTACCACTCAAGGGAGTCCTCTGCTGGAGCTGGAGACAGCGCTGTGCCTGGAGAGGAACAGGGAACCAGCCAGAGCAAAAGGGGCGGCTTAACTTCCAGCCGGATGTAAGTACCCAAACCTGTGGTCTCGGTTGTGGTCTTGCTAGGCCTGAGGGAAAAATCTACGGACAAAAGCAGGTAAATTGGGCTGACCTGGGATTTACAGGGACAGTCCTACCCAAATTAGGCATTACAGGAAGTGGATGGAAGAATAAATAGTATGTTGAAACAAGTGAGGGTTGGGGAAGAAAATAATCTCCTTGGGGTTAAAATCATATCAAATTCTGGGTTTTACCTGGAAAAGAGGCACAGAACTTATTGGCTGGGGATCAAAACAACATTTTAGAAGAATGAAGGGACTGAAGATGACTTTCCAGGAGAGAGAAAAGTGCCAGCAGGCAGGGAACAGAGGTAAAAAGATCCAACCCCAACACAGTCTCCCCAAAGAAATTCACTTCAGCTCTTGCAGGGAGTGAAAGTTTAGCACTCTCTCCAAGATAGAATCCAAAAGAGGGGCTGGAGAGGTGTATTGCTCTGTTAGATACAGAGCCAGCAGAAAAAATTACTGTGTGCATGAACTTGCCTACTACCGCCGGACCACATGGTGAATGCCACATTTATAAGTGGTCCAAATAGAAGTAAATAATTAGGTGAAGGAAGCAAATGGCAGAGTAGTGTTTCGAAAGTCCTCTTATACTAGGTGCCATTAATAAAAAGCCCCCTGCCATCAGAGAATATGTAAGAATGAATTTAGTACTGCCCTTAGGCATTTCAAGGGAAGCCAGAACATGCTTTTGATGGCATAATGGGTCAGAGGATTTACATACAGGACATTTTAATAAAAACAGAAACAGAAGAAGACTACAGCCAAAGGCTGCTGCCCTACATGTCAAAGTACGAAGATCATCATTCCACAAAATCTATCTCATGGCCCAAAATTTTAGTCTGAGAGTAATCAAGAGCAGTCTGTGAGCAAACTGTGCAGGGATAACCAGTCCACAAAGGATGCAGCTCTTAACAGTCTGCCTGAGAAACAGAAACAGTTGATGAGAACCTGAGGATTGAGAGTGAGATGGCAATATGGACAAAATTAATTTGTCCACAGACATCCTCCAACGACTGATCCTGTCATCCCCCAATTTTACAGCTCAGATTAGGAGGTTACATCACCTACATCATGCACACTAAAAAAATATAGGAAGCAGCATAATCAAGGAGAAGAGGAGGCATTGACTCCAGTCGATCAACTGCCTATATGTAACTTATTGCTCTTGCCAAAATGGCCCCAGCAAAACATCTTCCTTTTAAATTGTATTCTCCTATAGGTACAATGTAGGAAACAGAAACAGAATATAAACTCAGGAAAAGCCTGGTCACTTTCTTTAAAGCACAGAGTTCCCAAATGCACAATTTTGAAACCATTTCTAAATCATATAATAAGAGAAAGAATATCTGGCCAGATACGACTTCTCTGGAGGCAAAGGGACTGCAGGTACTGTTCCTCTTTTGCATGTGAATGGACCTGGACCTGCATCACCACAATGATGGGATGTGCACCATTCTTTGGCTATGAAGGAAGTCTTTAACCAAGCTATGCTTGGAAACTGTGTTGTCAAAAGCCAAACAATATTTGCAACCCAAACTACATACATACAAATTTAAAAGGGAATAAAGAAAAATATTGTTCAGTCTCAGAATGAACATGGAAAAGATTTATCACAGAGCCAGCTGAGGACAAGACCATGTGCAAAGACTTCCAGGCTCCTACTAGAGTCTGTGATGGCATGCTCCTAGCACTGCTGCACAGGTAAGGGAGAGAACTCACTACTAGACAGAGCTGTGTTCAAAGACATGGGGTGGTGATTAGGGAAAAAATTGGCTAAATAACAGTTACAGTGGTTAGGGACTGAAAAAAACAAGAAGGTCCAGAGTTGTTTCATTGCAGGTTTGTGTGAAGATCAGCACTGAAGGCACTCTTAAGGTTCACAGCACATACCAAAATGCTGATCGAGATGAGCAAGAGAGGCCATGAAAAATTTTCTAGGTCTCCAACTCTCCTTTCCCCACCCCCAAGGAAGATAGAAGTACTCCTTATTCACCCTGAATCAGGGGTTCAATCTCATCATTTCACAAGGTAGTGCTATCACCAGTGGCAGCTCCCTGTCCTGGACTGCACCCCTCTTTTAAATGGTTTGTCTATGAAGTCTTGCCCTCAATTCCCTGAGATAGCCCCGCTACCACTAACCTTGTAGTTGTACATTGCAAATCCATTTCTGCCCGATGCAGCCAGTCTGACAGAGCAGGGCAGACAGCTGCAGCCCAGCATGCAAGACATCAAGCAGTTCATAGTTCAGTACAAGACTTGAGAGGTAACGACTCTGCCCCATCACCTCCGAGTCCAGAGTATCAACAAAACAGTGCCAGCACCACTAGACATGGAGGCAAAAGCCGACTGGCCTATACTTCACAGGAGAGGACCACAAAATTGGCTCAGAGGAGGCGATACTTGGTCATCATTCTGCCCAGGAAGACCAAGGACAGTCAGGGTTCCTAGGAGGAGGCAACTGAGCCTAGCAAGGGGATGCACCCAAAGAGACTCTAGGTCACCATGAACACCCTCCAGAGACTGGCTGTCTTTCAAATGCTTTTAATTTCTCTTCATGCCTGTTGCCCAAAGTGGGGAGGAAGATGTGCCCAGCAGTACCCTGTGAAGGCCATGCTCAGAGAGGGGTGCTCGGCTGGGCTTCTCCTTGCACAGTGCTCAAAGGCACAGGGGGACTGACAACTATCTCCTCACCAGGATAGCCTGCTTGACCATCCTCCAGCTCCTCCTGTTTCATCACCACCTGTCCAGCTTTCTAACTACTGGACTCAGCCAGGCAGCACCCAGGGCGTGGGACCAGTCTTCTTCTCCCCCCATCAGTCCCCAGCTGTGGGGTGTTTCCCCACCTCCCTCCAAAATCCCACAGCAGTCTAGCAGACAGGGAAAACAGCATGTGGCTGGCTAGCCCCAGGCTTCCTGGCCCTTCAAGAGGAAGGCGGCAGGCACTCTTACACCACCCTTCAATAATTTACTAGACAGGCACTAACAGCTTCCCCCTCTGTTGCAACAAGCAAGTCAAAAACAGTACAGCAGAAGCATCCATCTCTGACATTCCTGCAGGTTTTCTGTAATGGATCGCTTTTGATTAATTAGAGAAACAAGTTTGAAACAGCCTGCAGGATACTTGGTGTGTGCTTGTGCCTCAAACTGCAACAGAAAACCAAATCTCCCTCTATAAAACATGAACATAAAAAGTTTGCACTTATTGTTTCCACTTTCACAGGGGTACTCTTTTCTCTGCTGTCAATGTAGAAAAGAAAAAAATACCTAAAACATCTTTGTTATCATGCTAGACATGAAAAGGCAAAAAAAGTTTTGGTTCACCTTTCTCTCTCTGACCTGCGAGCGCAGAGCCATTGCTTGACAAAATGTAGCACAAAGATGCAGCATACCATTTCTACTGTACATTTATTGTCTAGAGTTCCATCAGCTAAAAACTGAGCCAGGGATTGGCTCCCTGCAGCTTGTTTTGAAGACTGCTTGTAAGCCCAGATTATCTTTGACAAAGTCCCACGATGTTGAATGTGGTATCAAACTCAGCTTGCATGCGCAGCACCAATTCTGGAGTCTCTTGAAGAGCAGTAGACACAGCGAAGAAAACATCATAAGATCATAAGCTCACTTGGACTTTTTGTTAATTTTATTATACGTTGACCAAACCACGAAGAAATCAAAAATCTGTTAAAGACAGCAGCTTTCTCAATTTTATTTTATTTTTCTCAGGAATTTGTCTAAGGCCTTGCTCACTTTCCCACGCTTGCAGATTGCAGGTTATAAATGCGTGGGAGTAATGCAGTTTCGATCAGTCAGGTAGGCTGGGTTTCTGTTAGCTGGCTGCATACCTTTGAGCCCTATCAGCACACAGTGATCAGTGGAATTCCTGGCATTTTTGTCATAGCATCAGAGGCAGTACTTTACAGAGTAAATACCAATGACCTGCTGTTCTGTCAGGGCTCTGTACTTACCTTTTATTTTCAAGTCAAAGGTTAGGCCCATTTATGTAAATCCTCAGCCATAGGCCAAGTAATCTGACCTCCTGGTTTTCATTCTCCTAATTGTTTCAGGTATTTTTCTTGGAAAGTTTGGTCAGTTAAAGCTAGGGATCTTTTTAAGGCGCCTTTGAAGGGCTCTGGGGGCTTTCATAGCCCACCCAGTTTGCAAAGTGGAAACATCAGTGACCTGATGCCCTGGGCACTTATTTAAAATTCATTACCAGGAAATAAGGTTTTGATATATAGCCCCTCCGTTCTGAAGAATATCTTAGGGAACACATGCATGCCATTTTTTACTTTGGATTATGTGATCTCTGAAACCATATAGGGGGGCCATAATAAAATACACTCCTGTTTGCCCTTCATTTCAAATAAGAACATTATTCAGCTATGGATAGTTTTGACTTTCCACGTGCTTGCCACTGCTTACAATTCCTTTGTTACTTCACACTTTGACGTGTCATTTTATTCTTAAAAAGGTGTCCAAAGCTTTATAATATGAAAAAGAAACTTACTGGTTTTCAACCCTTTTCTCTGATATTTAGCACCAGTTATATTCTAAGATTAAAAAGCAAGTTAATATCTTCTGAATAAGAGAGAAATAGAGCCAGTATACTCATACAGAAAACAGTACAGCTACTCTAGATTTTGTCCACCACCCATGGGCATAGAAGCTACGTATTTCCCATATGACCAAAACCAGCCATAGATAACTCCACTGTGGGAATTATTCTCACCCTTTATCAGATGTATTAGAACTAGAGACCCTTATCAGATCATTACTTCCTCTTCTGACCATGGATAAGCCACATAAAATGCATGCTATCACATTTCAGCATTTATTTCTGCCCTATTCTTGCACCCATTAAATGTCATTTCAAGGTACGTACTGGAAAAGGATAATATAAGAAGTATATGTTCTTTAAATGGTGCTGGTACCAGAGTTCATGCTGCCACCTGATAGCAGCAGCTCTAAACTGGAATTTGGCTTCTACATTTTAGGCCTGTGGGGACTGAATGCACAGAGAGCTGAAGTTTCAACTTCTGGGGCATTCATGATACGGCTAATTCTCCAGAGGTATTCCTTTTAATTATTGGAATAGTCATTTGTCTGCTCCTGGTGAAAAAGGGTTTGCAAGAAACCAGGCTAAATGAAAAGCACCATTTGCATTCTTCACTGCTATGTGCTATCGCCTTGAATTACAATGTTCATTTTTTCAACCCTCAGGTAACTACAGCCTAATTCTGAGAAAAAAAAAAAATATTTTCTGCATCTCATACCCAGCAACAAAAGAACACTGAGAAAACATTAAGGAAGGAAGGTCAAGTCCCTCCACCTGAAACCATTGGTAGCTAAAACTTGTAGGCTGGGCTAGAGTTAACAGAAACTGCTAAGACAAACAAGTGAGAGATGTTGGCTTAAAATAATGTCAATTGTCAGCAAGTGGAAATGGCAAGAAAAACTGTCAGAAAAGGCAAAATTACAGGCAGGCTCTGAGGCCTTCATAAAATGTAGGACCCACTCTTAGGAGAAAAATTGTTTGTTGGGACTTCTCCCCACCATTCTCCCCACCGGCCACTTCCCATGCTCAGCTACAATTGCTCAATATCTCTGCAGCAACTACAACTATTACTTACATGCCAAATTTTGAAAATACTTTGACTTTCTTTGAACTGAAGGAGCTGGCATCATTTGGTAGGGCAAGTTCCACAAGGACACCACTTGAGACGATGCCCTGAAGTACTGCTTCCTACTAGTAATCCCCAAAGTGCACATCAATATGCCTAGACCCCTTAAAGGACAAAACAGCACCAAATCATTACAGCACTGATCCCTATTGCTTTTTTCACAAAGCCATCTTTCTAGCATAAAATAGAAGGGACTGCATAGTCTACTATGCCCAGAGAATGAGTGATGGTTTTAAGATTCACCATAAGAACTTTTAGTACATGCAGTCAAACTCTCCATGCCTCTACCAGCCTTGCCTTCACCTACACTAAATGCACAACATATGTCAGGCTACAAAACAGCTGAGGGGAGGGCATAGAAGGCCCATGGGTTGGCAGACAGTGAGACCTTCTCTCCTCTGGACCAGCCAGCATAGCATGAGGCTGAGACTTTGACACCAGACCATTTGCCCTCCCAAGATATACCCAAATTAAGTTAGCATCACCCCAGCTGCAGTGCTGCATGTCTTTGTACCCCTCGAGATGCCTTTGTTGCCTTGACCCAAACTGGAAACCATTGGAACAGTGGGATTTAATCATGCCAAGCTGGAACCCACAGCATTTCACAAACCCAGGTGGAGAGATAATGCTGCTGAGTGCAAATTCCAGCCTTTCTGACTGTGAAGGAGAAAGCGGGTCCAGCAGCATGCAGGTGCACTATGAAATAGTTTAGTTGAAGAGTCCATACACAGATAAACTTGGATATAAAATACATAAAGGGACTGAAGGTATACAGGCAGATGCAGTAGAGAAAGAGAGGAAGGGTAAACTGCTGTAGGTTGAGGTTCCTCAAGAACTCGACTAATCCAAGTCCTCCCATTTCATTCTCACCTCAGCCACAAATTCCAGCTAGCTCTTGCATGCTGGTACTAGGCTGTGACCCTGCCACGGGCTGGGAGTTAAACCAGGTAAAAAGTAACTCTGCAGGAAAAAGCAGTAGCCTTCAATCAGCTTAGCTCCCTGAACTGGCTTATGACAAGATCAGACAAATATCAGCGCTGGCAAGGAGAGAGGGAGCAAGGTGCAGGACCAAGCTGTGATGGCTTTGACTTAGATAGACCTAAATCTCTTTGGACATCCGCTGCTAGACAAAGGGCTAAGCTAGTCTGTGTAACACATCACAAGCATGAAATAATTCCCCAAGATACTGCTCACATTTCTATTTACACAGCAAGCCCCTGCTTCAGAAAAGAAGAGTGCATGAGTATACATCTTTCTGAGGCAACAAACATTTTTCTTCCATGCAAAAAAATCCGTCTTATTCCACACACCTCAAACACAACCGGCAGCTAAGCCTACAACCTGCTTGACCCTTAATTTTTCAACTGAGCCCCTAAACAGACATCAGAGCTGAACTCCAAGGGTTGTTCAGCAGGGCTTAAACAGCTGATCTGATCTCTGCCAACTTTTACAGGATTGTTGAAAGACAAAAAGAGCATTCCAGTTCAGCTCAGTTGGGCTAGCTAAACCAGAGCATTCCCAATTGAGTCCAGCAAGTTTTGACTCGGCGCTATTGTTCTTAAGCACGTGGTAGACAACTCTTACTTGCTTCTTTTCTTGTTTTGGTTTATTCTAAAGCATTGCCTCTCATTCCTCTCCCATGCCTGGCATGGAGTATCCTGTTTCATGGGATTTTGTGTTTTAAACACATGGCTCTCAAAAACGACAGTTCTACAAATATTTCCACTTTCCTTCATAAACAGCCCTTTTCTCTTTAGAGAAGTGAGATATTATACCACTTTTGACTAAAAGATAGATGATCCTTGACAGCATCTTGGCTTTATTCCAGAAAAGCACACTGTCCTATTTAATGTCCATGTAAGCCTGTCTAGAAGTCACAGATAGAGACATAAGCAATTTTCCATTGATGTTTCACTTATCAGTAAAAAGTTTCTAACATACTTAAATCAAACGTCCACCTGCACGCTATAAGTTAGCTCAGTCTTAGTTTTCCTACTTAGTCTTCCACAAGGCTTTTGATTTAGTTATATATAAAGCCAGTGCATAAAGCTAATGTATAAAGCCTAACCACTGACTTGGTTATCTTGTTTAAAACACCATCGTGATCTTCAGTGCTTTATATGGTATTTACTAGACCAACACTGCCAGTTTTGTTTTCTTGTTCCAAGACAGAGAAAACATACCCCATGTCCTACTGCTGCCATGACATTTGGCACACTTCCTGAACACAGCCCAGATCCCATGACTACAGACCGTAGCCTTGGAAGCCCCATTTCTGCAGCCATAGGAGTGCTGCCTCCTACTCATATTCACCAGGCATCAATGTGCTCATAGCCCTGATTCCCCCAGCACGACGTCTGGCTGCATGCTGCCTACGAGGCAGTGAGCTTCCCGGTGCACTTTACAGTCCCAGTCCCATAACCATCCCAAGCGGTGTCCTTTCCGCACCTCAGCTCCTTCCCTGCCTGTGTGGCTTCCTTCTTAAGGAAAACAAGGCACACAAGGGCATGGTACAAACCAACATGTCCACACAAGCCAGATGTGTAGCCAGAAGCCACAGCTGTGTGGTGCACTGCCATGTATCCTGCAACGTACATACATTGCCCTTGTGTTTGGGACAAAAGTCTGCCCTCAGAGAAGGTGTGAGGACAGCACAAGTGGAAATACCCATGCAAGCTTGCATAGCTGCCTTAATCCTGTGACCCAGACTCTCTCAGTTCCTGATCTAAACACCCTTCTTACATTCACATGCCTTTCCTCTTTCACTCTCTGCCAGTGGTCTAAAAAAACCAACCTGGGCTTTCACCAGAAGTTCATACACAGGAGAAACAGGAGGGTTTCCAGCCTGTTTCCAGCCTGGGTCTCCATGCTGTTTAGCTAGGGTGTGAAACGAGGCTTCATTCTCAGAGGAGGTATTTGGGTCATAGTCAGTGATGGAGATGACCTACTTCAGTATCCTTGGGAATTACTTCTACTCTCTGTTTCTTACTCAAGAGCTAGGCCCAGGCAGAAGTATTACTGCAATATTGCAACGGTCCCAGTAAAACCTGCCAGCCCTGACTCGATCTTGGCACCCTTCCTAATACCCCTGGAACCATTCACCTCTTCTGGCTGGGCTGCTGGCATGGGAATAGACAGAGCATCTCAACAAGCCACACCAGGCCATCCTTGCACTTTGGTACATGCGCAGGATCAGCACATTACAGAGGGCCATTTCAGCATATGTAACGCAATTATGTCAATATCAAGGCACAGTGGATTTCTCTCCAACATAATTTCATCAAATCAAGAAAAAATGTCCTATTTCCTACAGCAGAAAGTTGA
Source organism: Gallinago undulata (assembly GCA_026546715.1). NCBI lineage: Eukaryota > Metazoa > Chordata > Aves > Charadriiformes > Scolopacidae > Gallinago > Gallinago undulata. The sequence continues at coordinate 115,639,887 of JAOTQQ010000001.1, read as the reverse complement.
CTCCCTCTCCCTGCTCCTTGCCCCCCCCCCCCCTCCCAGATACAGCATTAACCTTCTCCACTCCAGCAACCCACTCACCGAATTGCTGATAGCTACTAATTAAAAAGGTTTTTAACTGACTGAAGTTAAAATTGAAGCCGGACTGAATGAAACTATGAGCATCACTGCTATAGACATGAATTTTAATTTGGATTTCTGAAGTAGGCAATCACAGTTTACATGTACATATATATAGACACATACATCTTTACTTACATGTTTTTGTAGATTACACGGAGCATGGCCCTCCTGTGTGTGGCTATGGAGAGATTGACACAGCTTGTGAATTCAAAATTCAGATGCCAAGTGGAAGCTGAAGAATATTTAACCCTTTAAAAATGTTCCTTCCACAAACTAGGAAGAAGTCCATTTTGCAGGATTCACCCAAAGAGGACCAACTGCTTAAGGAAGATTTCTTCTACCCTGGCCTCTATTGACAAGATCACAGCTCTGGACCCTGTCAGCTGAGACACCATGGTTGAAAGTAGCTACAGTTTTGAAGTTCAGAGGCAGAGGTAATAAGACTTTGAAAAGAGGAACTAGTGTCAACCCTCACTGGATGACTCAGGACACTTCAGTTTTATCCTGAAGAGCTTTTTTTACACCCAAAAATGCAGCAGTTGAAGTTTGGTCTAGATGGCAGCAAAAAATGCTTGAAATGCAACTTGAGTGAACCCTAGAGGCTCAATATACAGAAGGTATTTTCTTCAATAGCAACTCAAAATGCCATGCTTGTGCTACAGAAAAGATGCAGTCCTTTTTCTTTGAAGACCATTTCAAAAACAATTTTTTATATAAGAAATAAATGAGAAATTTTGTGAAAAGAAACTGCAATTTGCTGGGACCTGGCAGAATTGACTGCAGCACTGCACAGACATATTCTGTCCTATTTATAAAGAAACAAAATGTTTCCCAAAAAAGTCTTTCTCTATTCATTTCTACGCAAACATGGCTTACATCCCCCTTCAAAGGACAGAGCCTCATTTCCCTAAGGTGTCGTTCTACCTCCTCACAAGTGAAGTTCTTCTCCATTTACTTCTCTCTTAAACAAACAAACAAAGAGAGATATTTTTTTCTACATTTGTTTTCTATCCATCTATGAATTAATTGATTTAAACTGATAGGCCAGAGGCAGATTTTTGGTTTTCTAAGATCTTATCATTCAAATCTTAGTTTATACAAAATGAGCAAGAAAAGTCAACTATGCCTCAGTCATCACGGATTTCAGAGGGAAGGGAGAAATGGAGATAGTTTTCTATAATCTGGTTTTGATTCATCTCAGAGGCAAATTACTTTTCTTTCACTCTAGCAAAGCAAGGTGTAGAACCATTTCGTCACTGGTCTCTTTTTAAAAGAATTTCTACAAGAGATATGAACTGTGCCTTCATTTTCAATCTACAGATGAGCTACAGAACCGTTTCTTTAAAGGAAAGAGGCGTTAAGAAATGTTATTGAAATGTGGGAAAATAAATAACTTTTATCCCTCATGATCAATATCGTTAAAGGCGAGGATACTGTCAGAAGCCTAAATCTGAGACAGAGCTGAAACTCCCCCTGTTGGCATCTGGTAGGCAAGCAAGGGTAGTACCTGAAAACCATCTTTCCTGTATCTTCACAAATCTTTTGGGATTTATTTCAAATGAACAGGTACAAATCTTCAGTTAATTGCTCCTTAATGCCAGCCAGGAAAAAAAAGTAACCAGATCTTCTAAAATCTGTGCCACTGCTTCTCACTGAGCCTTGTGCTTGGCAGACTGTGAGATCTGAAAGCGGAATATATCCACATCGCAGTGCAGACTGGTGAGGAGAAGCTGCAAAGAAAGAAAATTAACCACAGGGTGCAGTTCAGTGCAAAAATAAAACATTAAAGGAAAAAGAGCCTTAAGCCATTCTGAAAGTTTGGGGAGGAGTGAGGAGAGTTGGGGAGGCATTTCTACTGCCTCCTCAGTAGAAATGACAGGCAGTGCTTTTGCAAACAGCCTGTGAATTTATCCTTGGGTTCACAAAGCGGTGATGACACTATCAGTCAATTCATCCATCATCAAAAAAAAATCCACAAATAAACAAATTGATCTGTGGAGCTGTTCCCTATCCAATAACAGGGGGAAAAAAATAGAAAGAGGAAGAAGTAGAAAATGACTCTAAAGTCATTGAATCCACCTAATAAGTCCACTCACTTCGTGTCAGGAAAGCTACATATCCTGGATCCTGAAGGGATTCTTCAGGGACCATGTTTCAGTCATTCTGCCAACTGCATTTGCTGTCATTTAGAGCAAATTCCTGCAGTCCTCCTTTTTTTTTGCCTGTCATAATTAGCTTCTCAGACCATCTTTATACACATGGATTAGGGTTAGCACAGGCAGTGCTGTTTGTCTGCAGACTGAACATATGCTGTGGGTCTTCTTGTTTCTTCCTTGTATCTAATGGTTCTTCTAGCTCTCGAAATTCAGAGGAATGTATCTGAAGATGCCAAAGACAAGAACCAACAAGACTGTTAATGCTGCAGAACCAATACAACTGTGAGAAAACAGATCAGCACCTATTCTGCTGTGCAGACCACCGATACCTACATCTGTTAACCTGCTGAGTGTAGAAACATCACTTTTGACATTAATGTCAAAACTATATGACGGCCAAGTATTCCTAGCATTGTTTGCCATACAGAAATATAGGCAGATTGCTGTTTCAAACGCATTATGGAAATTGTTGTATAAAAGCCCTCTTTATATAAAGTAACATTACCAAGACATGGTTGAGTCATGAATTTATGTGGCTGTGGAAAGGGCTGGACAACACAGCCTTGTGATATGTGAGATCTGGGAGGAAATATCCCACCCTTTTCTCACAAAAAGCAGGAGATATAGAGGATTGCCTTAAACCATGTCCAGTTTATTCTTTCCAAGGGAGGAAGCATTTTGCAGCCAGGGTCAAACTCTGTCCCTCCATGAGTACTGAATGAGTCCTTTCCTCTACAGCAGTCCTACTGACCCAAGAGCAAACCCTTGAGGAGTGAAGTGTTACCCACGATGACTGTAGACGTCAGAATCTCATTCTGCTGGATTGATCCTGCATTTCTGCAGTTCCTGCTGTAGCTGTGCTACACTAGCAGGAGGTCTACTCTGATCTTTCTCTTCTTGTGAAATCATTATCCCAGGAAAAGCCAGCTAGTCATTAAATATTAAATGAAATTAAACTCAGTACATGCAGTTGTTCTGACAATTTATTTTACCGACAGGAGAATTTTGTTCCTACTTTTCAGATAAAAACGTGAAGAGTCTACAAAAGTGTTTTAGCACTACACTAAGAAGCAAATGTCATTTCTGCCAGTTTACCCAGGAGAGGAAGAGTTAATCACAGGCACACTGCCCCACGATGTACCACATCAGGAGCAGGAAATCAAGTTCAAGCATCCTCTATACTGTCACAGTACAAACCAGCACAGAGTTTCTCACCACAGTGCAACAACCCCTTGGCCTCCCCTCTTCTCAATTCATGTTTGTGACCCAAGGGGAACAGACACACACGCTACAAGCACTTGACACAGTCCCTAAGAGTTCACTCATCACTCCCCTGCTATGGCATTTCTAAACTGGAGCAATGTGGACCCATGTAGACTTTGCCCATGATGGAAATCATATGTAAAACAGTCATGTTATGATAAGCCATTCAGGAGGGTGCTTGGAGGTCCTACTAAGCCCCCAGAGAGTACAGGGGTGATAAAGGCACTGGGAAAAAGCCGGCAGATGGCAGCAGGCAACTAGTGTAGGAAGTGGGACCACCTGCAGGTGCCTGGGGCAGGAGGTTCCTGCAGAGCAGCCCCCAATAGCCGGATGTCTGACTCAAGACATCCATCCTGACATCCGTCCTGCTGGGAGCCACCATACATAGACACACTGTGCAACACCTGTAGAAGTGTCTGTTAGTCACCTAATTTCAATTTGGAGGCATTAGCAGTGGTTGTCCCAAAACACTGATGTGCTAGAAGAATGCCATCTGCAGCACTGTGTGTCCCCAGTTCCATACAGAAAAAGTCTTAGAGTCCATGAAGAAGAACAAGGCTGCGGACAACCCTTACAGTAGGGTCTGTGTCTACGTGGAAGCTGTTGGTCAGGAGTTTGCTTCCAGTTTTCTTCCGGTGTCAACTGCAGCTCAGCAGATTGACCCAGCTGTGACTGACTCAGATGTGAGGTGCTCATACAGCCCCACAATGCTGCTCCCCTGCGAGCAGCAGTGAAGAGTCGAGCGCAGCAGCTTCAGCAGTTCTGCTGTGGTCATGAAGGTCTGCTCTGAGCAGCAGCACTTTATCTGGGGATACACATAGACACAAAAAGTTTCAACATGGTTTCATACCCATTCATGAGCTGCACACAACGAGCAAATTCCCTTTCAGCATCCCTACACATGAGCCTACACATGAGTCCTAGGGCTACCACTGGCCTGGTCTTAAGACCACCTGAGCATCCACTCTCATTTCTTGTATTTGTTTACAACTAAACGCCTACTTTTGCTTTAGGATTCCTTCCAATGCTAATATGTTCATCGTTATTCCTTTAGAACAAACTGTTCCTAGTTTCTTAGGTTTTGTTCTTTTCTGAACAAGCTATCTGTAAATGGATTAACTTTACTTTCAGCCTCAAGTGCTTCTGCAGAATCATTTCAAAGTGAAGAAACTTTGGAAAAATAATTTTCTGGAGTGCTTCAAGAAAACTGAAAATCACATTATGTGACTGAATTATTGCAATGTGTTAAATGACTTATATGCTTAAAGCCGGAATTTTTCAAGGTTCTTTAACTATGCAGAGAGAGAAATATAGAACATAATACACCTTAGTGCTTTCACTAGTTCTTTAGTCTCAAATCAAGTGCTCTAAATGATTACAATGCTACATTTTATTCATAAAAGGTGAAATTCATTCATTCTGCATAAATCCTGACTCATCAATCAGAGCAACAAGTAGAAATGTAGGGAAGAAACTGCACTGTTCAAAATAAGCAGACTAGCAGAGTGATTCAGAGCACTTAAAATTAGGCGCTAGTTCTGATTCATCCTCTAGAGAAGTCTCTCTTTTGCCAAAAAGTACAAGGGGAGTTTAGGAGGTAAGTGTCCTCTGGCTGAAGTAAGACACCCTGAATTACTCCTTTCACTCAGACCATCAGTTCCCTCACAGATCCATAATAATCCATCTGTGGATTCTCAATCTACACAGATTCACCATGGGGTTAAGGGAAACAGAGGGCATTTTGCCAGTCATCCACGTCTAGAGAGGATTCTCATTTTTCTGAATGTTGCAATCATCCTTGAAACAATGTAGAACATAATCAGCAGGAAAAAAAAAAACAAAAAAAACACAACTTACAAACAAAGAAAAATGAAAGAAGAGCTGAATAAACAATAAAAATATCGGTGCCAAAGGAGATTGGTCTGTGTTGTCTGTGCAGCACAACACACAAGATCTTTGCCCGATTCTTACTGCAGTAAGTGATGAAGAAAAACCTGCTTGCAAATATTCATATTTGAAATACATTAGTTTGACGATATTTACAGCCAGTATGTATCCACTTTATTTGATCATTCAAGCACCCACATTCTACCGAGCTGCATATTTAACAATAAAATTCACAATTTGCACTGCTTGGTGTGCTACAGAAGCTATTCAATCAGAGAATAGAAATGATTTGACCACAAATTTGCAACTGTAAATATTTATATCTAAGCATTTGTAAATGATGTGCAGTACAAGAATAATTGCCAAATCAATTCAAAAGGCAAAACTGAATAAATTAATGGCTATGAATTATTCATGAATTTTACCTTCTCATATAGCAAGTTCATTATTTCTCTGTGTAACCAGTAAGCAGCTAATATGTCTGAGTGCATTTAAAATACCGATTAGTCTTCTGGATACACTATTCAGAGCATTTAATCAACAGAAGATTTCAATAAATATTAAAATTGCATTTTGGGAAAATATAAGAAATCTCAGTTTTAGAGATAATGCATGTTTATTCCAGAATATAAGGAATAACTATTTGCAATTTATCCAAAATAATGAGAGAATTTTCCATACCTATTGAGCTCAGACAAGTGTAATAATAAAGTGCTCAAGAATTAATTGGCTGAGAATCTTGCAGACTGGAAAGACTGAATTCAAGAGAAAAGATTCGATTTATCTTGGGAAGATCAGTCCAAAAGACAGACCCTAAGAAAATCCCTACCAGCTACACTCTGTAGAGAAGCCATCATTTTCTCCAAAGGTCAGAGAAATCTTACATTTCTTTCCATTGTAAGGAAGAAAAGCCACAAGACACACTTCTTATACCTTGGTGACCCTGGGAATGGGCATGGAGGCAGGAAATGACAGTGGCTTCTGGGGGGGGGGGTTGCTGTTCTGTTGTGAGATGAGACCCAAGGACAAACCAGAGACGTCAACCTCAACTGCTCCACTTGGCTCACTTAACCCCTGACCCAAGCTGGGCTTGTGTTTCAACCCTGTAGACCCCATGTAGCTGCCAGTCACATGCACAGGCATAATATCTGTGCTGGAACTGCCCATGAACCCAACGCATCTCAAGAGGTACCCACCCCTGCCTTTGACTTCCCCTGGGGACAGAGCATTAAGTTCTGTTTCTGACTTCAGGCAATGGTCTTGAACAGAAGTGCTGTAGGTCCATGTAATTTGTGCACTACTGGTAGGAAAAACAAGTGCAACAGTCTCTCTGGGAGACATCTTTCTGGTTACTAAGGTAAAAATACCAGGAACAGGATTTGGAGTGATGGGAGTTTGTCAGCTAAGTCAGTCAGAAATGCTTTTAAAGCTTTGCAGAGGGCAAGGCTGTTGATAATGATTTTATATTAGACTGTTTTATCCCAATTACTTCCACTTGTTTCCTCAGGTGTTGTTTAGCTTTGTATGTATTTGTATGAGAGAGGGGAGGAAAAAAAGTAGAATCCCTTGCCCCTCACAGTTAACTACAGCTGCAGAGGAGGTCCAGTCTCAGATTTTATCTTCAGAGGGAGATACCATTCTGCAGTTAACCCCTTCAGCGACTTCAAAAAGCATGTTGTTGATGACAGCTTCTGTTTTAGGAGACCATTTCCTTTATAAAATGGTCTTCATATTTTAAAACTCTCCTGCTCCTCCTTTGGTTTCTCTTCTCTAGGCTGAACAACTCTAGTTCCTATAGCCTTCTTCACAGGTCACGTTAGCTAACCCTGACACCAGTCTTTTTGTTTTCCTCTCCACTTTTATTTGCTTACAGTAATATAACTCCAGCTAGGTATACAGCTAATGCCAATTCAGGCCAAAGATACACCATCACATCTTAAATATGACAGAGCTATCAAGTTATCTGTACATTCATAACTGTCATGGGGCTCATTGTTTTCAGTAGTGGTGCTAATATGGAAGGACTTAAACCAAACTTTAAGAAACTAAAATGAAAACTATTGGCAAAATCATGTCATATGCAGTACACAGGGAAGAAGTTTTTTCTGTGTAAGTGTGTACCACCTAAAGAGCTATGTTCAGATAAGGAAAGCCTTGGGAAGCTAAGGAAGATAACTGTATTCCTTGGGCTTTAGTTAAAAAGAGTTTATGCGCAAGACCATTCTTAGCTGGTCTACACTGTTGTTAATAAAGTGCAGAATTCAAATTAATTCAATGTACAAATCATGTGCTCATCATCAATCTATATCAGTCCAGTCATTTGGATAGATGCAGCCACAAAAAAAACAGCCTTAGCCTGGGTGGATTTCCTTGGGCTCCTCCACAGACTAGGAGAGTCCCAGGAAGACTCCCTGGGGTGTCCTCTGTGACATCACATCTCCACTGAACAATTCACTCTCACAGAGCAAGTTCAAGGAGATGAGGAACTCCACACTACACATGGGTTTGTGAGCTCTTACACTGGGCCTGTATCAACTAATTGAAAACAAATTTGTAGATGCCTTTAAGCTGACTGTCATAAGCCAACATGCCAAGTTGAATGCTTCATTTTACGAAGAGCTAGCTATAATGAAAGAGTTGGCTTTGTAAAAATAAATGGAACAGCTATGCAAAGAACAAATGATCATCAGACTTAAGAGGCATATATTGCAGAATTACTGCTGAAGGACTTCTAAGACTACCAAGTTATTTAAAACTCAGCTTCAGCCTGGGATGACACTTCCATTTTTTTTGCAATACCATGTTATTGACTAATACATACTATTGTTCTACTCTCATCCCTAAATCTTCCTCTGTCATACTGCTGGTTAGCAGACAAGGCCCACCTGGCATTTGCATTCCCCTTCCTAGATGTTACAGTTGGTACACTGAACATCATTTATTCATCTCTGTCTGACCAATTTCTCTATTCATCTCTCTGTCTGACCAAGTTAATTTTGAACTCTGATCACATACTCCAGAAGATACATCACCAACTGAAGTGTCAAATATTAAAAACATCTCCTCCATCAGTCAAATTGTTCATAAAAAAAGAGATTTTTGCACTTATTGTCCATCAGAAATAGCATAAGATGTTTTAGACTGCCTTCTAGCTTGATAGTACTGACTCATTTCTTTGAGAATAATTTCCAGCCATTTATGAAACTGGCTGATAGCGATTATCATTCGGCATTCCCATGAGCAAACAGAAAAACCATGGTCATGTGGAGTGCAGACCAGTTGTATATTTCATAGAGTCTGGAGACCATTCAGGACAGGAATGTGAGGAATCTCCCGACTGAACTTGATTTGTGAGTATGTTTTAGTTTGCAAATCCCCAGTTTAAAAAATGGACAACATTCTGTCATCACTGACTCAGGGGAGAGCTCGCTCACAGTAAGTGTGAGGAACGGCCAGAGCTGAATGTTTTGCACATTCACTTGAAGAGAAAACAGAGAAAAATTCCACTGTACACTTGAAACTTTAAAAGTGCCACACAATCACAGAAACAAGGCTTCAGGTTAACTGTAACTCACTGTTAATGTATATTAGTGACAAAACACACATTTAGCAACAGTGCTGACCCTTCACTGAGCTCTTCCAGACAAGAACTATTTTATCCAGGTGTATTCTCAGGGGGAATAATCACAGAGCAGGCTCCTCTCTCCTCATCTTCAGTCTATACAGCCAAGGGGAAGAGGAGAGCTCCAGATAAGCATTTGAAAAGTGCAAATATTTGTTAAAGCTTTTTTTAAGCTTCACTTTTGTTCAAGGACACAGTCAAGCAAATCTCTGGAGCACTTCCTCATTTTGTTCTGGCTGAGCTTAGCAATACAGAGTTTCTGGAAACCTGTGGCTCCTGATGAATACCAGGAAGATTTTCAAGTTTCCTATCAGACGTGTATTAATTTAATTCAGTCCAAGCTTTGGGAAAAGTTTCTAGACATGAGGAGGAAGAGCTGTGCCTCTCACGCACTGATTTTCCCACTGGCATTTCCAACACTCTGGGCTAACCCAGGCTCTTGCTGGTCCCACTGGGGTAATGTTCTATGTCCTCCCTTGCATGCGGTGGCCAACCAAAGTTTCCCAATTCACAGCTGTCAAAACTGAGAATATTTCTCACTTGCTTTCCATGGTATTGCTTTTGCACACCCTGCTTTACCTCCTGCACTACCCTCGCCTGTCTTCCTCACTCTTTCCCTCTTCAACATATAAATGGGTATCCCTACCTATATAATCTGCCTTCTCCCTACAGTCTCATTTTTGCTTTTATGGTTTTTACCCCCAAATTTTCCAGACCATACACCCACAAAAAACATAGAATGATAAACAAACCCTAAATATCTTACCATAAGCAAATTACTGTCAGAGAGATATCTACTGAAGCAAGCGTTCCTCTGATTTATCACCACACTCCCTCATTCCTATTGCTCACTCCTACTACTAAAGCTATACCGAGCCAGCAATCTACAAAGAAAGAGCTTGACCTTTATATTTCCCAATAAAACACATAGCAAGCTTTGGTGCAATATCACCAGATTTTGTTCAAATAGGTTATCCTATCCCTACAGACACAACACAAGAACCCAAGCCACAATGAAAGGGTTTGTTGCTGTAGATTGTTACTTAATAATGGGTGCATGCTTACTAAAGACTAAGCCAAAGCTGTGACTATTTGCCTAACCATTAATTTTTAGAATTACTGAAAAGCAGTTTCAAAATCACTAAGAATCACAACACTGACTTGAAAAGGAACCAGAACAGGATTTTTACTATCACCATGGATACAACTGATGTGGACTCAGAATTTAAGCAAAGAAACTGGAACTTCATATTTATACTGTTGGACAGATGAGTTCATTTAGCGTTAATAATATTTAGAATATGTCCTACTTATAAAAAAATTGTAATCAAAATAAAATACAGATCTTGCTCTGTTTTTTGTTGGAATACAAAAATCATGTAAGCATTCATCATTAGTTTCTTCATTTTTATGCTTGTGTGTTGCCTGTGACATCAATACAATGCAACACAACAGCGAGGTAAGCTGATACTGGTGTTTTGAATGCAGAATAGCCACGTGATCTTTTAAACATTTGGAGAGTAACTATTACTTTCCTGTATTCCTATCAGGCCCAAACGTCAACAAATAACCTCACTGATTTAACACAAACACTATTAATTGACTTTATTATGACCAAGATTACAAAAATATTCAGACACTTTACTCCCAGAGATTTCAGTGAGCTTTAGGTATTTGAATGTTTTTAAAAACGTGGACCCTGAGTTTACCGTCAGACATGGATCAAAAACTGCCCATGGATCAAAACCAGTGGAATGTCAGTAGGTATTTGGTCTTGTTCCAGCCTCAGCACTTCTCACATCTCTATTTATCATTTTGCCTTCACTGACACCTTCAGAGCCTTGGGGAAGATATCAGCTGCAAAAGCCAGTGCAGCTACAGACACCCAGTACCAATTGCAGAGAGCAGTCACTACTGAAGGGGGGCAAGAATTACTTGGTAATTCTCTGATGCCTTCATGTAAACTTTCTTTTAAATTGCATTAAAAACCCAGATGTATCAGACTAAACTGAATATGCATCATCCTGGCTTGAACAGTGACCATGTGCCTAGAGAAAGGTATAAGAACCAGCTATCATGGTATTACCTTGACAGTCTCTCAGTTTCCAGCAATTTATTGAACTAAAAGCAGGTTTTGCTTATAGTTCTTGACAAGATCTTCTGTGATGCCCCTAACTGCCTTCTGAGCATGGAATTAACATTGTGCGCTGTGACAGGAAGAGTCACACTTCATCATGATGGGGAATCTAACTCCTTACAAAAAGAGTGGTCTTACATGATGCTTCTGTTTTGCCCAGGTTGATGGTTCTCTCCACTCCAACATTATTTCTCATAACCAGATGTAAAGAGGAACATTTAGTAATTAGACATCGCAGGCATAGATACTTCATAGAGCAGATTGGGTTGGATGGGACCTTTAAAGATCACCTAGTCTAACCTCCTTCCAGGTGCCTTTTAATTTAGACTGCTGATATTAAGAGCTAAGTCTACCTATCCAGATATGTTCAGCAACTTTAGCCCAGAAGCCATGTTAGCTATATTGGCTCAGTATAGTATCACAGATTAAAAGTCCTTCTTTTCTTCCTTTGCTCTCCATAAATTTTAACCTGGGACCCAAAAATAACTTTCTAGATAACAGAAACTGATAGATTGCCACAAAATGTTTCCATTTCAGTGAGTTAGTACTTCTGGCAAAAAACAAACCCAAACCTATTTAGCAAGGAATTTCAAAGAGCTCCAATGAATGACTTAGCTAGGCTCCCCAGGCCTCACTCGTGGTTCAGTATATGCACTGATCCCTGCCTGATGGCATTTGGCTTAGTTTTGTATCCCTGAAAAATAAACAGAAGGCTTGCCAGTAGCTTCAGTGAGAACAGATTGAGGCTATAAAGAAATCAAGACGATTTCCTTCAGGAAACCAGTAGCTTTCTCTGAATAGAGGAACGCAGAGGAAGAGAAAGCAGCATGACCTGTGGAAACATTTTGTTATCTCAAGACATCCAGCTTTTTTGAAATAGAGGACGTGTAATTAAAATGCGGGGATTGAAAAAAAAAATAATCTCTGAGTGGGCATAGTAGCAGCCCTAGAAGCAGCTTCTGCAGGCCAGGAGAGGGAGGCAGGGAAATGGCAATGGTCACCAAGCCATAAAAGTCCTCTTAGGGGTGGGTAAGAGAGGGCCATGCTGCACTTTCTGCCTGGTGGCCAGCAGGACCAGTATCCAGCACCAGCTTGGCTCCCACACATTGGCTGACGTACAGTTTCTAGGGAGGACCTGATGAGGAAATGAGAAAGAAAGGATATTTTCTGAAGTTGTTTTGCATCCGTTTTCAATGAAATGAGGAAGCAGGAAACATGCCATCGCTGAGTGTCTAATGGATCAAATATAGGACTGACAGTACAGCTTCTTGCAACTTTTTTCTAGCTTCATTTTACACTAAAAATACACTATGCCATTTCCTAAAAGGTTTCACAGATGCTTCTAGTTCACTAATAGTGAGAAATTTTCTTTATCCTGACACACTAAAGTCTCAGTTCCTCATTAACCTTTCTACAGGACGCGATCTCCTGTAGTTCTGCAAAAGAGACTTTGCTTGGCTGGGGGGTTCTTGTTTCCTGTTACTTCATAGCTCTACAGGGAAATAACTGGTGGCTTCAAAGAAAAAGCAAGGAAGCTTAAATGGCAAGGGAACAACAGAAGCATCTCTATTAGTTTTCTACACTAGGTTATCTCAAGATTGCTGTGCAATTGCCTCATATTTAAAGAAGCCTAAGGGGAAATCAAGCAGTTCACGCACAGTCCAAAATGCTGTATTATATTGCATCTGAATCAGACAGCGTTTAAAGCCCATTATAGCTAGAACACAATCACACACATGCACGGGCATCCATATAATTTTTGCGGCAACACAACTCCTTCACTGCTCTGCATGATGGGGATCAGGAGCTCATGAATGCATCCAGAGCAGGAAGAACAACAAGGTGGCCTCACAACTGCATCACAGAGCTCCAGCTGGCCTTACCACAAGACAGATCTGCGTGGAGGCTAAACCTGACTAGCCCCCTTCCCCTCCCAGGTCCATCACAGTGCTCACCATCTCAACACTTTGGGAGGTTGTGAGAAGCATTCAGGCCTGTCATTTCCTTCTGTTCAGTCTATGCAGTGCACGTAAAACAGCTAGATGCTGTCCTTCACCTACTCCTTGCCATATCCTCAGTCGTCTCACCTCTTCCTGATGGTGTAGCTTCACCACCTACCGGGATCCCCTATTTAGCTACAAAGGAGTCTCAGCTTGCCTTCAGGACCTCTCTCATCCTCCCAGAGACACTCTACCATCAGACTGCCACAGGTCCTATTTCCGAGTCTCAGGAGACATAGCATAGCCAGGACCTCGTGCATGCTACTACCGCCCCATGCCACTACCAACTCACGTGCTCTCCATTCACTCCTCCAGCAGCTCACAGTCACTTGGCTTCTTCCCACCAACATTGGGGCTAAACAAGCACTCCAGCAGCTTTGGTTTTGTACCTTCATAAGCCACTTCAGGAATTATTTGTTAAAAGGAGTAACTCGCGACTAACATATAAACAACGCAATTACTGTCTCTAAAGAGCTGTATGAAGTGACAGAGAAGGGCTGACCAGGCAGCTTCTCCCCCTTCCCTGAGCTATACATCTAGACAATTAGCCAGAGCATATCACATCTGCACACAAAGGTGTTTTACCTAATAACTTTCTGTGGAAAATAGAAAGACCAAATACATTAAAGCCCCATAAGCAGTCATAGCATTAATGTGGCTTTTCATATTTTTTTCAGACATTCACCAAATAAAGCATATTTCAGTGATTAAAAAAAACCCCACCCAAACTGCAAGTGCACAGTACTGTTTCCGAAAACTGCTTTGCCACAGCCTTTTGAAAATGGTATGCATGAAGGGTGTGGGTGGACACCTACCAAGGAGCTGCACCTCCCTCTGTAGCTCTTCCCCAGGCTGCTGGGACATACCACAGCCCGAGCAAGGAGCTGGGAGACAAATCACAACAGAATCCGACCCAAACATTTTAAATGTTCTTCTTTATGGCTGTAGCTCATTCTTCCTGCCTAGCTCCACTATTCTAATCTTTTATGGCAGGACTTTGTCATATATTATAGATACCTTTTTACTCTCCACAGACAAAGGTAGCAGTGGATAAACGTTTGATTTCCTCTCTTGTGAATGGGCAGGTGCTGCCTAGGAAGTGATAAATGAAATGATAAAGCTGTAATCAAAGTCTTATTGTGTATTATGAGAAGAGTCATATATCAAAGCAAGGTTCTGAGGTTTCCAATTTGGGTGATTTACATGATTTTATATCTTTCTTGGTCATAAAAGGAACTCAAAAGCCTAAATCTTACCAAGCTGTTCACTTTCTTGACATCCTACTGCATTGTGTGATTTTTGTATAAATAAAAACATAAGACCTTGGTAAAAGACTATAGATATCCTGTAAAAATCACATGCGGCACGTGGAGCCAAATTCCAGAAACAATGAGAAGTCAGAATATTTTTCAAAAGGGAACACTTAAGTGCCTTTTGACTGAACACACATAAAAAACTGAAGATATTTTTTTGTATATTTTGAATGCCAATTAAAATATATAAAAGAAGAAGCAAGCAACCAAAATCCTCTTCCTTTGAATATAGTTTTAATGAAAGCACTCTCATCCTGGTTTTCTTAAGTTGTTTTTGAAAAATGGAAACNNNNCTTCCTCCTAATGGGCACAACTGAAAATGAACTGTTTCAGTTCAAATGTTTTCTAAGTGTGCCAAGAACAGACCATAAAGTGAAAAAAACAGAAAGCACTAATTAGTAACAAGCAAACGCCTTTAAAGAACACTGTTCAGAAATACTAATATCAAAGGAAGAGACTGCTGATAATCCTAGATTCTTTTGCAATGATTCCATATTTTATTGCACAATTTATAAAGAGAATTGCAGCAATTGGAGTCCTTACATTACTACAAGAGATTAAAAGATTTTCTTATCAGACAGTTCAGAATTGTGATGATTCACACCTTCATTATTTCTTGAAACACTGTCGCTTCCTCCACAAGTACAGCAAAGGTTTTGCATGACTACATCCCTTAAACTAAACAGTGCTCCTGTCATTTTCCCACGGTGCTCAGAACAAGCTAGGGGTGAAAGAGTAACCCTTTCAAGCCAGTTAAACAACCGTCATTATTTTAAAATAAATGAAGAGGAGCCCTGTTATTTACGACTATGTGCTCATGTTTTATGCATGCCTTACCTTGGAGACATTTGATAGTCCCCTAGAACACTTTGTTAGCTGTATTCTTCAATAATCGTTTGGTAAGAAGGTCACATTGGCCTATCCACACTGAAAAGGTGGAGACTTGCAGACACAGTATCATAACAGAACGAATGGAAAGACACCGGAAAATTATTTTCACTGACAGGGTTTCCACACAAGCATAAAACCTGGGTCACGGAGAGTCACTTCAGTTAAAAGTACATGTCAGTACTTCTCACTGCCAGGTTAAATTAAGGATACGCCCAGCCTTGCTGTGCAGGGTAGAAAAACAGAATGAGAATGAAACACTGGCAAGGAATTTCTTAAAATCAGCAGAGTAGCCATCATACCTACAGAGAGTTTTGCTGGGTCCCTAACCAAACACCAGTACAGATCAGTCTGCCCTTGTGTTTAGGGCCACAAAAAAGATAAAAACTGGGACCCAGTGAGAAGGTAAGCACCTGAAATTCAATGAGGAGGTCTAGGGAAGGCTTTTCTATTTTTTATACATTTTTCTGTTGTATGAGAAACCCAAGGGGCTGTGCTTGAGAACCAGCTGTACGCAAATGTCTCATTCTTCACACTTGCTCCACAACATCCTCATATGAAATTATGTTTTTGTTCTGTAACAGGTGGACATCTTCTCCACAGAGATAGTTTTTATCAGGAACATCAGTGCTTCCTTGGTAAAACTTGTGCAGGGTACACATTCAGGTTTGTAAAGGACGTTGAGGTGCTGTGCTATAAGTCCTGATTTATGGACTATGTGTTTTAATCCCATATTTCCCACATTATTAACTTCAAATTATGTCCTCCCTTGACTTCTTTGAGGAGCAGCTCTTCTGTTTTGTAATATCCCACATTAAGAAGTACTGAGAAGAAATTAATTTGGATACTGACAGTCACAAAGAAGAAGCTTAGTCTCTTGCACAGACTCAGAGATGGCATGCACTCTTCTGCTTGTAGCCGTGCAGTAGGAAAGATGAAAGCTCTCCCGGGTCCCTACAACACACACGCACCTGCACTTCTTTCAGGAGGTTGCAGTTCTGTTTTGAACACAAAGTATATACTTACTACACACAAATGGTGACCACTGGTACTCTTTCTATTGTAATCTTCTCATTGAGTTGTGTGGGTTACAGAAGCTTGGAAGAGCTTTCTCCCTGGGATGTCATAGGGCAAGACAAAAACACATCGCTGTATTGCCTTCTATCCTCTGGAGCACTAAAAAAGATCCTTCAGTGACTTCCCAATCTCCATTTAAAGGTTCTTTGTAACCCAGTTTCATGGGTCAAATATTTAATAGAATATGAGCCCTGTAACTCATTTAGCTTTGTAGATAGCATATTGTGCTTGAGACTCTCATCCATTCATTCACTCGCGTTACATCATAAAGGTATTTTTTAGAAATAAAACATGAATAGGGAAACATTTTTTTTTAAAGCTTAGCGATTAGCTGGAGATTAGAATTCAATTGAACAATTTAGTTAAATATGGGTTTGTGTGTGTTGATAGGGCTACCCATTGTCACAGCAGGTATAAGATGTTTGGCAGCTTCCCAGCTTTGCTCTCCACTGGGGGTTTGTAGCAATGCAAAAAAAGCAGTGTCCCACCTTTCAGTAAAATAAAATATTTCTTGAGAAAATGCTTGTTGAAATCTTGCCAGTTTTAAGAGAGAGAAATTTGCATGAAACCATTTTTGTTTGTTCCAAAGCTTTAAATTTCTTTGACAGAAATGTCTGGTTTTAGTTGATTATTTATATATAGTTGGGGTTTGTTCCCCTTCAAGCTAGCTCTGAGGAAACAGTATTAGACGAAGAAATAATTCAGGAAGCCAACAGTCAGCTGCTTTCTCTGAAGAATATTGGGCAGATGACAAACCCACTACAAAATTTGGCACAGTATTTATGGGCAGGAAATTTTTATGGAGAAATGACACTCTAGAGATCATGCTAACATTGTATGATAGTTTTTCCTACTAAAACTGAAGGACCGGAATAACAGACAGAAAAAAATGAACGAACTTCTGTGCTCTCTCCTTATCACAATGGTAATTCTCATATTTCTCAGCGTGAGAGATCTCTTTTTGTGAGCAGTAGCAACATTAATAAATGGTACTCTGAATGAGAGAGATTTTTGAAATAATCTATTCCAGGTTAGCCTCTCATTACTGATAAAATACCTGTGATTTGCACAAAATGTGTAATTTGAGAGCATTTTTCTGCTGGTGTAACTCTTTTGCTCTTTTAACTCTCAAAAATACAAAAAAAAAATAAAATTGTTCTCAGAAATATTCCCAGCAGCCTTTCTGGACCTGAGCAGCTCTCTATGTATAATAAAAAGTCATGCTCAGCCGTGCTGTTACCAGTGTACAGTGAACACATTTAGCACATTAAGCTTTGATTACATGGTAAAAACAGAGAGTCAAACAAACTCTAACATCTCCTCACACATTAGGAAAATTGGTAGTTACATTAAGTCCTGAAGCATGAAGCAAATCCAGTGCCACTTGCCTACTACACAAGGTAGAGGCAAAAGACCCCAAAACAGCTGTCTGTGTCACCCATGGAGCAACCAGTGCACGGTGCAGAAGGGCACTACGGTGCAGGTGAACACTGTAGTGCCCACCTAAGCAGACCATGCAATATGGAGGGATGGCACCATGGCATTTCTTCATGTCCTCCATGACCTCCCTATGCCACAGCTCCACATTGCCCCTGGAAGTCTGATCTTGTGCTCATGAAAGCAGGACCAGAAAAGACACTGCTACTTCAATAATCCCAGATCAAACTCCAAAGGCACGGGATGAAGGCAACGCACGTGCACCTACAACGTGCACGTGCACTGCAGCACGGTGAAACCACAGTTCCCAAAGATATGGATCGCACGCTGGTGTAGTGTTACCAAGAGACCCTTTCTGCCAAGATCTAAGCAATAGCAAGGAAGCACGACAATGCAGGTTCAGCTCTGTGTCCTGCCAGAAACCTGACTTCACACACTTGTCTCCTCTATGACCTGACTAACCTAGCAAGTGACAGCCTTGTTATAAATATCCAAGAATCATGAGGTTGTCACTTTCCCACTGTCACAGCTAATTAACTTCTAGGAATAACTATGGGAACTATTTTATTTCGCCATCCCAAACATGGGCCTGGAGTGAATGCGTGTATCTGCCCTGCCTGAACTGGCTCAGAAAAAACACCCCTCTGCTAAAACGCTTGAGCAGATCCCTGCCTGTGGGTATGTGCTGTGTATTCAAGGTTCTGTGATTCCTTAGAAGCAGCACCAAGATTTACACCACCATTTTCAATCACTTGCGTGCGGTGGCCCTTGTGGACAGAGGAGAGGTAAAAGAGCTCATTTGTGTAAAACTCTCAAAAAGTACACTCATACCTCAAAAATACAGTGTATATAAACTGTCATTTCAGTTCAGAAAAATCTAGGCATAAACCCATAATTAGGAACAGCTAAATTGCCTGCTCTTTAGTCAATGGCACAAGAAGAAATTTATTTCATTTAATAAAATGCTTTTAATGATTACTGTTTGTTTGCTTTCTAAATCTCAAAGTAATCATGTACTGCAAGTGCAAAATGCTGGTGAGGGGATTTGTCTCCCAAGCCTAAATGACAAAAAACCTCTTCTGTTTTCCAGTTTGAGGGTAGCATTTCTCCAGCAGCCCCTCACCACTGATCTGCAAGCCTCCTGCCAGCTCCTGATCAAAAAGAGGAACCTTCACTTACGGAGTGGAGGGCTGCCAAGAACATGAAACCAACACCTATATCTCGGGGACACCAGAAAGCTGTAAACTGGCTGTTTATAGAGTAGCAATTGTTTTATAATAATTGTCCGCTATACCTGCATCCTGTTCCTGTTCCAGGAGTTTACAATGGATCAATGTACCCAAAGTGTTTATACCCAGATCAACCTGCAGCGACATAGTTTAAAGACCTTTTCTTCCCCTCAGCTGGACTGCCCAAAGACAGCAGCCCCGTAAGGAATTTGTTCTCTCCTCAAAGAAAGATTACGAAAAAGCAACAATCTCTTGCTCATTCTGCCCGTGCACAAGCACCAGAGCACAGAAAGGCTGGTATAGGTACACATGGCAGGAGGTAGGCCATATCACTCGTGATTTCCCTTTTGCAATAGCTTTTGGAGCTACACGGTGAGTTTCCAGACAGCTTTCCAGGAACTGCCAGCTGGAATGCCAATGCAGAGAAGCTACACTTTGCATAGGGACATATGTGTGCTCACATCCATATGCAAAGCTACTGAACTCACTGCAGAAAGAGTTTTTTTCCAAACAGCAGGATAAGTAATGTATGGATATTACCGCACCACCCAATCTTTGTGAAGATCAACCCCTTTGATTTTATCATGGTAGCAAGGTGATCCCACCCACAGCTGGGACAAACGCTACTGCTTTCACTTCACTATCTGGTGGCAAAAACTATTTTAAATTCATAGACAGAAAAAAAAAATATGACAGAGCTGAGAGGCTGAAGTTAGAGTGAGCCAAGAGTAGGAAGTGCTGCACACTGTATCCTAGAAACAGCTTTCAGTTCCTTGGTCCTTTTTAGTTATTCATTGTAGAAAGAAGGTCAGAAAAACTAGTGCAGATAAAGTGGATATCAGCTGAATTTTTGCCAAGAGGTCACTGATTCCCAAGATTTCAGTCATATTTTCATTAAAATCTAACAGCGGAGACACGCCCTGAACTATACAAACACAATTGAGGTTGTGCTTCAGGAACGTATTTAGGTATAGATGGGTGGGAAGGAAAATAGCTGGATGGAAGAAGCTGCCCAATACATTTCCTCACCTACAGTCATGTAAAATAAGACCACTTAAACAATTAGATTATACCTTGTGCTTTTTATCTATACTTTACACCATGAAAATAAGTATGTGGAAGGCTGAACTCATTATGATCTCAGGAAACATATCTTTACACAGATGAGGATGGTTGTCTCCAAAGAAGACGCTTGATTAGTTTCCTCCTTATGGAAGGGAATCGAGACGTGTTTTTAATGGTGGTATGAGAAAGAGTACTTTGCCTTGGAGAGTTAAACAAAGCTGAGTGAGAACGCAGCAGATTAAAAAGCAGTCTTGGAATGATATGCAGCTGCTAGTTAAGATGTGGACTTGTCTGAGAAAATAACCAGCCCCTCCTTATAAATCTTCTACCTTCCAAAACATAGATCAAGCTTAAAATGGAGCAAAAGTTCTGCACATTCTTAGTGAAATCTAAATTGACAAGGAATTTCACCTATTTTCAGATTTCTTTCCCTTTTGAAACCAAGTCAAGATTGCTTTGGTGAGAGGAGTTATCGTGTTTTATTTACATCACATCCAACGGGGAGACAATGATTTAAAATGCATCATTCTCTTTGGGCTTAGCTTTAACCTTCAAATAGAGATTCCAGTATGTATAAGGGGAGGAAAATTTAATTGGGGAAAGGAAGAAAAACGCAGCTTGCAAGTTCAGAATTATTCCATCAAAGATAACTAGATTGTCTTTTTCATAGCAGGAATTAGAAGTGACAGATGGTCTTGTAGCTGAACCAAAGGTGTAGAAGTCCTGAGATTCAATCTGTATTTCTGGCTCTGAAACAGGTTTCCTGTACAAGATAGGGTGAAAAAAAAACACCTCAGCATTTTAGTAATGGCCAGCTTTTGCGGACTTAATTTGAAACACCTAAGACCTGATTTTTAGAAAAGTGGACTGGGAGCCCTAGATTACTTTCAGTGGGAGGGACAAACGTAAAGCCACTCTGAAAAGACAGGTGCTTTCTCTCAGATTGGATATCAAAAACTAAAAATTTAAAACTGATGCCAAACCTTGAAAACTCTGACCAACAGTCTTTCTGAGCAGCAGTTTTCCTATCCATGAAACAGGGTCATTCTTATGTTTATCCCCTTTCAGTAATCCCGTAGGTCCACAGGACAACAAAACCTCAGACAAGAGAAGCAGAGGTAACACCAATAACAACACCTACAGGTAAGAAATCTTTTACAATTTCTGTTACATAAATGGCTTCAATTAAATCTCGCCAACTTTGTTCACATGCACTGAAATTACCCATTATGGTGCTGAATTGCATTAAGCTGAATTTGAATTTTATTTCTGTATGCAGATATATTTTTAGTTAGCTTATACATTTCACTTGTTTCTGAAAATGGTAAATCAAGCTTCACTTTTTCTGTAAACTCAACATTAAAATAAATACCGCCATAAAACTAAATCTCTCCAGTAACTCTGCACTTTTGACCAGAGATTAAAAGTTCAGCAAAGATGTGGGCGAAACCAGGGCTGGTATTTACAACCCATGTGAAAATCCACTCAGGTTCTGCTGTACAAGGCTCTGAGGTCCCAAGATACTCACATACACACACAGCTGATGGGGCTGAGCAGGACTTTCCTGTTCATGATGTCTTCCAATGAGCTGAGGGTGCTGCAGCACCTGGGAGAGGAGCTGAGGTCAAAACTTCCACCCAAAGCACTCTGGCTGCCTCCATGCTGGTGCTCCAGCAAGGTGGAGGAGGAGGAGAAGCACAGCTGGCACAGAGGAGCTAGGAAGAGGTTTAGCAACAAGATGGGAGCCAGGGGCTGAAGGGGAGCAGCCCAAACTGCAGAATGGAGAAATGGAAACATCCAGTGAGGACAAAACAGCTACAGGGAAACTGGCAGAAATTGGTACAAGAAAAGGTGCAAAATGGATCACCTTAGGAAAGATGGGACTAGGAAGAAAGTAAAAACCTAGACTGAAACCCAATATTTCTCCATTGTCACCATCATCTGACTGTGAAGCATAACTACAAAACATGGTCTTCTCCATCAATTTCCCAAATAACCTCATAGCTGATCGCTCTGTTACCCTAATTAATAAAGGTCTCTGCTTTACATCTAAATTTTAGAACTGTTAATGGAACATGGAGCCATAAATTTAGCTTCGGATGATGGATTTTGTTTCATCATTTTGCTGTATTTTAAAACTGAGCTTTTTTTAGAAAAAGATATGGTTGTGAAATCAAGCATTATAAGAATTTAGCCTATGCTAGGATTAAAGCTTGCGCAGATTTAATCTCACAATGTCATCATCCTTTATGTATCTGAAAGTTACGTGATCTCACACAATTATTTATACTGACTGAAAATACATTTTTTTCAAGTTCATATGGGTTTTTTTTGCTTTTTCCAGTGGGAAGACTTTGCATGAATGTTGTCATATAACATTCTGAGGAAGTATTTGGTGAAAATGAGCTTCAGCTGCTGGACCTCTTCATCTTGAAAAAAAAATAAAATCCATGCAACTTTGTATTTTTGCTGAATTCAAGAACAAAAATAAAAACCCAGAGCAAAATCCTTTTTTTTTTTTCTTTTTGGCAGCTATACAAAAATGGCTTTTCTTTCTATCAGTGCAATTATTTGGAAACGATACTCTTTCCAAGACAAGTCAAAAAGTACAAGATGAATAACTGAAAAATAAATGTATAGTTTTTCTATCTCTTTATAATACTTTGTTAGATTCAAAGAGAGAAGCTGAGTATTTGCTGCCCTCAGGTGGTGTCCCATTTTCTTCTTTCTACAGAAATTCACAATGCTGCTTCATTCTTTTTATAGCTTAAGTTCAGGGTTTTTTTTGAAAGAAAGTTAAAAGCTTGGAGCAAACAAAATTCAGGTTTCATTCAGAAAGCATAGGTTTCTATAAGTATATATATTTCTCTTTCAGTACTAAAGCGATAATTGATAAGCCTGATTTTGGATATGCTTTATCTATGCTTTTAGTCTACTGCATTGTAGAAAAGAAGGATGCTGATATATACAACTGCATTAAATGCGGGCTCCCAGAAGCTAAATGTTGATGATTATTCTTTTGTGGCTTTGAGTTTTGGGCTGTGCAAAGAAAACCAATAAATATGGTCTGAGAAAAATGTTCTTGCTTAAAGACACCATTTCTGAACTGTACAAGTTGAGTTTGTCGTATCTTTATAGAAGACCAGGTTGAATTACTGACAATGGGCTAAAATATCAGGAAAAATGGGATTCCTATCACACTTCAAAAGTGGGGTATAACTGATTTAGGAGCTAATCCAGTTGCAGCTCCAAAACAGACTCTAACTCAGCTGAAACAAGCAATAAGAATTACATTTTCAGATTCTGTTACACAAGAAAGTATATTCTTTCTAAATATACTCTGAACAAACAAATACCTTCTGTAGCAGTCTCCCCCTGCTCTGGCAGAGGGATTGAACTAGATGATCTCCAGAGGTCCCTTCCAACCCCAAATCATCCTGTGATTCTGTGATCCAAAGGCCTTATTACAATTTTCACTTGTTTTTCCAAACCAGCTCCAATTTCTGTTGCCCTGAAGAGCGACTAAGTGCTCCCTGTATTGGAGCTGTTTTATTCACCCTCTGCATCCCAGAGTCTTAAGGAACTGCAGAATTACCCTATTGCATCAGACTATTAGTATGTGTCATTGGACCATTCCAAGGCCATGAGTGCCAGGTCCCATGGTGGTATGTCATACAGCTACAAAATAAGCAGATGGTGCCTGAAGGATGATACGCAGCCTTGGTTACAAGAAGATGCAACAATCAGACAAAAAGCAAAATCAGGGAATAGGAGCAGGACAAAACGAGCGAGGAGAGCAAGCCCTGCACTGCTCCCTACATCTTTATGTAATATAAACCATCTGCATATTAACATGAAATAACAGCTCTGGACACATTTACGCTTTCCTTTTATTTCAATTTTATCCTAATGTCCCTGTCCCTCTCTGACATATGTTGCAATCCCATTGTGAAACCAGTCATTTTCTGAAGTGTCTGAAAATAGCAGGTGGGCACGACATGAAATGACTGAACACCCATCATTTGGGACTGACTCCAAAGGTGATGTAAATCACACATTTAAAAAAAAAAAAAAAAGAAGGAAAAGGGAAAAGAACAGTAAACAATGCAGTATTTTCTAGTGACCTCTAAGATCATACATGCCCTGGACTAGGATAACTGCATCCTTCTGGACCCTTGCCTGGACAACCCCTGCTCCTGTCTCCCGTTGCTGCTGGGAGCCTGGC
Source organism: Gallinago undulata (assembly GCA_026546715.1). Classification (NCBI taxonomy): domain Eukaryota; kingdom Metazoa; phylum Chordata; class Aves; order Charadriiformes; family Scolopacidae; genus Gallinago; species Gallinago undulata. The sequence goes on along the minus strand of JAOTQQ010000001.1, from coordinate 115,615,468 downwards.
TGGTGCCAAGACAATGCCAGTAAGGTGTCTCTGCTGCTCTGTGGAACCAGCATGAGATTCAGAGCCTGACTTAACCAACATAATATGCAGAGCCATATGTTTTGTAAGTGTTCAAACTGCACTGCCAGTGCTGCAAACCTAGAAGCTCAGCCTCAGCTGCCCTCTCACCCGACTTACCCTCTCAAAGCCCAGATTTAACCCTGCCATTTGGCTTGTCTGCTTTTTATAGTGCTCCCCTTTTTTTTCAGTTTGTGAAACCACACCATCTTTTGGACTTACTCTTGAAGCCATGCAAGAACACACATCCAGTCACAGAATGTGGTTGCGTTCACAGTTGGCAAAGTCAGAGTCACAGCAGCTATACTCCGGGTTCACTTGGTAACGTCAGCAACTGCTTCTCTTCTTCAGGCCACCACAGCTCTGTTTCAGAAAACCCACAGGTGAGTGTTCCCACTCCCTGTAACAACACACGCTCATCTCTGCAGACAACTGCTTCAGCTGCAGGTTGTTGAGGACACAAGGCAAACCTGTTCCTAGGCCATTTCCCATAGAAGGTTTCCTTCAATTCTTATCAGCTGTGTCTTACTTATGGCATCCATGCTAGGCAGGACACCAGCAAGGTTTTTAAGAGCTCTTACGTAGGGGCAATAAAGAAACCTAGGGTTTGGTCTATGCCAGGCAGAAAAGCTACAGAGACCTGTTATCTCTCTGCACCCTGACTGGATCCAGCAGCACTTGCAGAGGAGGCGTCTCAGAGCTCACCCCAGGGACTTCTCAACACAGTGAGCTTTCAGAGCATACCCAGGGCAGACACCTGAATCATTCTCCTTGGGGCTGACCACACTGGAGATCTGCGATGCAGGGGTCTCGCAGGGCCTTAGCCTGCCATCCTTTGTTGCCAGAAAAGAGCTTTCGTTATCACGCTCAGCCAGCACAGGCAGATGATCAAGCAGAAATAGATACGATAAAGGAGCACAACAACAAGAAATATGTTTGAGGATTCCATATGAGAAAGCAGCAAAGCAGAGCCCATCTCAGTCCTCAGCCAGCCTTGAAAACAAAAAGCACACAAAAAACCCCTCAGAGAGCAGAGAACTTTCTTAGCAACACTTGCACCTGCTCAGTGAAGAAGTTGCTGAGAGTGTCATTTCCCAAAGATTTCACTTGTTTGAGGAGCAGTGTAGCACAACACGGGTGCAACAGAACAGCCCATCATATTATGCAATGGGAAAACTTCGGGGCATTTCATGAAGCAAACAAGTAGGAGAGATGAAGGTTTAACGGAATGCCTATAATTCCATTTATTCTAAATAAAATATAAATGTCTAATCAGGCTTAAAAATAGTCTCTATCTTTTAACTCAAATACTTTATGTTCCTATGACAGATTTTAAGATTATGTAACTTGTCAAGTAACATAGTCCTTATCTTCGTCACACAATACCTGATTTTCTGTACTAGCAGATGTCATGCAAGCATCAAAAGATACATATGAGGAAAAGAACCCAACCTAAAATGCCATCAGTGGAAAGATGAGCATAGTTAAGTCTCCTGAGTTGGAAAAAAAGGGCACTCTATCCCAGAGATGCTTTTTTGCAAGGAAGCCCTCAGATTCGCAATGTATAAGGACAGTGCTCATGGAGATGTAGTATCATCCTTACTCTGTATCTGACCCCAAAAATCTTCATTCAAAGAGAGGAATAATTATAAAGGGTTTTATTTTGTTTTAGTTACTTGACCAGCAAGCAAAATATAGTATGTGTAATTGTAGATGAAGAAAGGCATAGTTAGGGATTTTCTAATAGTGCTATCAATGTTAAGCACCTGTCAGTCCAGGACAAGAAACTGAATACATAGGAAAATCATAATCTGCTACCAAGGAAACTTTTTCTTCCTAAATCCTTCAGTTCCTAGTTCAGGCATTGGCAATGTTGTTACACGGGAAATCTTCACAATGTAGTCACCATTACACAGCATTCATTGTTTTGTATTCCCACTCCTGCTTTTACCATCACCCCCACCATTAGTTCATTCCTGTACAGCTTCACCCCTTCTTCTGATTTAGAGAGGAAGGAGCTACAGCAAACAGTAGGTAAGGACTGTGCTTCTCATGACCCTTTACTTTTTCCTGATATATTGTAAAAGTGTAAAAGCTTAAACACACAGTTTGATGGAAGAAGCCAAGAAACCAGCATGCGTGTGTGCTCAAATGGAGAGCTAGCAGTACCTGCAGCATCTCTGTAAATAATTTCCCTAGCAAGGAGTTCATATAGTTTCAGAGACTGTCGTTCTTTTATTATTCCCTAATAAATGTATGAGAAACACAGTGCCAGTGGTCAGCCAGGCAGAACACACACCAAGACAGAATTTATGATTAAACTGGCAAACAAAGCAGCACTTACATTTCTGAGTCTACAAATCTGCTCAAGCACTGAAGAAAGAGTAACAACAATGAAGCCCATAAACAAACCTATTGATAGGGAGCAGAGCAAAGAAAGGTGGAGCTTCTGCTGTCTTGTTGGGAAGGAAGGACATAAAAGACACGCGGTCTTGCCAGGAATTAACACAAAGCCAACTGTGAACTGCTGTAGCCCCTGTGGCAGAATAGGGCTACAAAGAGGCCTTGAACTACAAGTTAAGTGGCAAAATATGAGCTGTACGCTTATGTCATTGACCCAAGAAGTCACACACCAACACATAACTTGGAGATGTTAAAGGTCCCATAATTAAGGAAAGGCATATTTGTGGCTTGTTCCAGCCAACAGGAGAGGTTTTAGTTTGTAAAGCAGGCAGCTGAGTTCCAACCCAAGGGAAAGGCACGCAGACAGCAAGAGGAGATGAACTGTTACAGGAAAAAATCATGCTGAGCACAGACACTTGCACAAAACAAGGTGAAGGACCTGTGACTGGCTGAGGGTGGAGGTGTCACGGAACAAAGCACAAAGTGACACAAGGAGATACAAAAAGTAAGGTGAAAAATACCCTGCCTACAAGCAACAGGAGCCTAAATGACCTCCTCTGGTCAGAAGAAGCAGAGGCAGGCATAAAGGCAGGGGACCACCTATAACTTATCGGAAGGCTTTCCTAACTCAGTGCTCCTGGGATGTGGCCCCTTCTTTTGAGTGTCTGGGGCAACCCAGCCCTGGGACTGCAATGCCAGGATTTTGTCCCTCAGCAGCAGTAATCCTCGGTGTAAGCAATGGCCAGGATCCAGCATCAGCTGAGCCCCAGACACAAGCACCTCCCTATAGCAAAGGAACCCCAGCCCCCAGGACACTGCACAAAAATGGGAAACCTGGGCCGAACTATCAGATCAGCAAGAGAGCAAAGGAAAAAGCACCAGTGAGTCTGCAGCAAGCCACAGGTCACAGGAGGCAGCCACAGCAACGTGGTGACGTGTGAGGGTAACTGGGAAGTGGAAACCACCAAGGTTGAGCATGTTGATGGGCATTCTGTGAAAAAAGCCAAGGCCAGGGAAAAGAACCCCAGCTGCACTGGATTGGAACCATCAAAAGAAGATGCATGAACAACATGAAAGCCCCGCAGAGCGTGTATCCTCAAATGAAACAGCAGTCAGTTCCCCCACCAGAAAGAAGAGGACATGCAATTAAAAGTCTCCATTCTGGAAACAACAGGAAGATTTAAAAGCCCATGGCTGTGGCAGAGCAAAAGTCCACGTTCCTTAAGTCAACTCTGTGCCCAAATACCAGGCAAACAGCAGCAAAGAGAAGAGCACCACATAAAGCAGAAAGGTTGTTCGAGGTGTCCAGTTCTAGTTTATCCCTTGCCTTCATTTAAATATTTATCTTACCATTAAATAGTTTGATTATGGAAAACAACAGTGCTTCTGGATAAGACACTGAATGAGGACTATGGTTCAATTCCTTATCTCTTCTACTGTCTTGAGACATGGCTTTGGCAAATGCTTTTCTTCTCTGCACCACTGTTCCACCTCCTAAATTTAGCTATTCTTGCATAGTCAGATAAGAGAAATTTGCAGTAAAGTTTCCACTTCTGTGAGTTTTTACAGTCCATAGCACCATGGGGTTTTGACCCTACCTTAGACCTCGAAATGCTACTAGATTAAAAAATAACCACTTACACATTTTACAATGCCTAAGTACATCCACTACTGCAGATGGAACCTTATACTAATGTAGAAAAGTATGTAATTTTACCAGAGAAAGATTATTTGTAAAACAGGCAGAACCAGTCAGCTGATGGGACAGAACACCACAATACGAGGTCTATCATGATTACATACATTAAAATGGTTATTACAGTTTAGGAAAAAAACTAGAAGCAGATGCCTTATTCTGCTTCAACCACTGTGAGGCTAATGAGCTCAGACAACGCAAAACGTGTTTGATTAAGGGTTAGTTGGTTATTAGTACTCAATTGTTTCCAGAATTGTTAACTTGCCCATGGCAATAATATAACCTATGTATTGTAGATGGTACATGAAGATTTCTACTTCCATAAAGTGATCCTCCAAGTCTGTTTTGACTGAAGAATGGAAACTGTTGATTTTAGCTGGAAATGCCTGAGCTGCAAGAAGGATGAGGAAAGCCACATTCATGCTGGGCAAAGGGAACCTCTGGAGATGCCAGGAAGCCCTTTTCAGTCTCCGTACAAAGCCAGCATTATATGTAGTGGTGTGGCTGATGGTATGTCTCTGCCACGCAGCACAGGAGCACACATGGGGCCTCAACCTGGCAGACTGTGCACAGCCCATGGGCCAGGCACCAGCACATCTATCTCCTCATGGCCCTGGCCCTGGTCTCATCAGCCCTGCCAAGAGCCCAAGTGCCAGGCTGGTACTGCCTCTAGGGCGCAATTCCCTGTCTGTGCTGCAGTTTGCACGATGACTGGACATGTATTCAGCCCCTGGACCTGCACTACTGTGTGAGGTTTGCCAGTGGCTGCTGTCATGTCAGGCTTTGGTGGCTTTCCCATGGCTTTGTCTATGAGCAAGACCTTGAAGTGCCTTTTGAAACAGGGACCTAGTCACTTTAAAGCAAATTGATTTTAAATCCTAAGTTTACACGTGCGAATCTTGGCCCAAATCTTAATATATATACATATATATTCCTGACAGCACTAATAATTATTTTCCCACATAATTGTAGGAGAGAGGGTGCCAAGTATGAAAGATGAGGGAACACAGCCGGGCTGAAGGCAGCAAGATCTGCACATTCCACCAGAAGGCAAACTGGGTAGTGCTGCTTCTGCAGCTCCACTCACCCGCCTCAATGGAGACTTCCTACATAAAGGTGTAGAGTAGCGCTTCAAAATACCACCATGGGATGGATGAGGAAACAAATATGCAAAAAAGGTAACTGGAAACCAGATTAAAAAGCAGTATAAAAACACTGTACGTCTGTGGTCTCCACTGTTCCTATTCCCTGTACCAATCTGTGACACCAGGTAAGCGGATTTATAGTTGAATCTGTTCATCATTAAAGAAAATTGACCAAATTCCTGGCCTGTAAAAGAGTTACAGTCTCTAGAAATTAGGCTTCTGTAAGGTATCTCACTTTTTCTCTACTTTGGAGTTTATTTTTCTGTGACAAATGGCTATTGATGCAAAGTAACTAACACTCTATTCTTTCACACCTTGCCTAGATCACAAGTGATAGGAATTATGGACTGAAGCAGGTCAGTGAGACCCCTTGATATGGCAGAAAGGGTATTTCCAGCTATGGGCCAATAACCAGGAAAAAAAAAAAAAAAAGGATTTCTGACATTGTGGATACCACTGCAAATCACTGTTGCATGTAGTTTAAACAAAAAAAAAATCAACCACACCAAAAATCAAGAGACCTCGAGGTCTGCCAAGGATTGATTCGCTGTGTGACTGCAACCAAGTTCCTCCCCTTCCAGGTGCTTCTGTTTGCTCTGTCTTGCCCATTTCATTCTTTGGGGCAGGGAATATTTCCTTGTCTGTGTTTTCACAGAAACTAGAGCAAGGGCACTGCAGGTTTGAGTGATATCCCTTGCTGATATTTTAATAATGATAGCTGAGATTTCATTTAGAGCAGATGGCCTCAAAGTCTTAGACTTCAAATAAGCAAGAAAGTTAAACACTGCTTCTGGTTAAAAGGACTTTGACTGAATGCAGGACACTGAATCCACAGGCAGCTCAATGGAACAGATTTAAGCACTGGTGGCCCCTCAGGTGAGAAATGTAAGCTGCTTCCATAAAGTGGTTGCAGCATTTCCTTCCCCACAAAGCAGCCAGCTCTGCTGCCTACAGTGATTCCTTACTAGTCCGCACAAAGCACTGCTGACCTATACAGGCTGCCAAATCTGGGGACCAGGGAGGGAGGAAAGTGGCACTGAAGCATTTGCATGGAGGAAAAGCTAAAAAAAAAAAAAAAAAAAAAAAAGGGAAAAAAAGACATTAACATTTCAAGTAAGAAATTTTTAAAAGCGTTAAAACAAGAAAATGGTGGGAAATCCCTACAGTCAAAGGGAGCTGTTAGAAGATAAACTGAGAAAGTTCTTTTTTTCCCTTTAGGTGAAAGAATAGTAATTAGTTCATAGTAGGTACTTAAATAATAATTCAATGTATCCTACATTTAGTTATTTTGTGTAGTTGCCAAGCCTACCTATTTTATTACCAATGGAAAAGTGGTGGGATTTGCAACACTTGGTAATATGTATGTATGTAGAGTACAACATATTTTACCTTTCTAGTACAGTCAGGGCTTTCTTTATTTGTGTCTTTAAAGTGTGCAATATATACTGTTACTCATTAAAAATGCTGGTTGACCAATGACCACATATGCAATAAATGGGAGGTGGACATGTGGAAGAGAGAGACATTAGAGCAATTGTCTGTTTAGAATCAGCTTTACCAGCCTAGGTTTATCTCCCTGCTTTCAGTGGATTTCCTTCAATAGATTCCATTAGTTGCTTATCCCTAGTCCCAAAGCAAATTCTGTATCTATTTCACCCCATTTCTCTACATATTTATTCATTTCAATACCATTTTGTAAAACAATTTTAATTTTTTCAAGTGATGTGAATTGTACCGTTCACTTTGCTGACCTTTACAAAAGTAAGAGGAACCTTCATTTTCACAAGTCTCCAATTAGTGTTCAAAATGTCTGTGCTGCAGTTCCTACAGCCATGTAAACGTGGCTGAGAAGATTAAACGGTCTAGTTAACTTGCTGATTCCAGCGGAATCATTCAGACCTACTTCAGGTATCCACATTTAAACCACATAATTCATACAGTGACAGTGAAAACCAGAGGCATTCCTAATTATTATCTAAGTGCTGCAAAGTGTTAGTGGTAATGTAAAAAGATTATAGATGGTTTCTAAAGGAATTTTAGCTTGTCAGGTCAGCCATTTTTTTTGTGTTAAAACATTGTAACAAACCACAGCAAATAACTGTGCTTTATTAGCTACTTCTGGTTTTCAACCACTGGAGGTTTTAGTTCTCAGCATCCTTCCTTGCCCCACAGATTGAGACCAACTAGGTTGGATACTTCTGTCAGAACAGGAATTTACTTTTAGCTGCAGCTTTGAAATAGCCACTGTATTGTTTCACTTGTTTTGTTTGCTGTATTCTGAACTCCTTTCCAATTTCTTTTGGAAATGACCAGTTTTCTTACAAGTAGATACATAAGTCTCCATCACATCTAATGGGATCTCACCTGGAAACAGACAAATTGTTTCTATACATGTGTATAGAGACTTGCAATATCTCTGAGAATGTAAAATACTCCTCAATTTCTATAGCACTTCTCACAGGCATTGCAATAAGAACACACTTCACTGAAATATTGAAAGTGATTAATAAACAGAGATTTGACTTCACTCTCTCCTGAACTGGTAAGGAGTAATGATAGCTCACTGACCTTTCTTGATAGCATACCAGTTGGTCTCTAGAGGATCAATTGACACTTTAGAGAATTATTTTTCTTTCCTGGAATGCTTTAGGCAAAACTTCTAGGAGAAAGAAACAGACTGCAATCTTAGGGTCGTAAGACTTGACTTATATCTAGTCACCTATCTCAAGCAGGCAAACATTCTAGCTGGAAATTTGGTCAAAGTGGCTCACAAGAGCCATGCCAATAATCAAACAAAAGTCCCTGGACCCAGTGCAAAGGGTGCAGCTGAAGCTGTGTGGCTTGCATTTACAGAGAGTCACAGAGCAAATGCTCTAATGGTTCAGATGTTCATGAGAAGATTGTGTTTATCACAGAATCATATGGGATTGGAAGGGACTTCTGGAGATCATCTAGTCCAACCCCCCCACTGGAGCAAGTCTATCTAGAGCACGTTGTTCAGGAACTTGTCCAGGTGGGTTTTGAATGTCTCCAGAGAAGGAGACTCTACCACCTCTGGGCAGCCTGTTCCAGTGCCCTGACACCCTCACAGTAAAGAAGTTCCTCCTCATGTTTAGGTGGAACTTCTTATACTCAAGTTTGTGCCCATTTCCTCTTGTCCT